>CAXKVW010000374.1:22500-180495 GCA_964058825.1 Carex arenaria | reverse complement strand
ACCTAAACGAGTAAAATATTTTTGCTGGACAATTAAATTAGAAGAGCTTTTATTAACTTAGCGTCAAAAATTAGTTGAAATTAGGATCCCAAAAAATTCCAAGAATTCTGCTATGAATCATTGAGGAAAGTGGAAGTCGTGTGATTTCATATTCACGAAACATTAATCCCAATTATAATGGAATATGAAGGCTAGATCTTCACATTTTTTCTTCAAAAAAAATTAATCCCAATTAAATATTATTTTAGTAAAAATCAATGTTCTAAATCACACGCTATAGTGAGGCAATAGCAGCGCTATAGTATTTTCGGATCTTAAACGTTAAGCTATGAGATAAAAGTGCGTTATTTCAGCTATGACCGCTATAGTAGTAATAGCGGTCCGCTATTTACGCTACATGCTATAGCGCACATTGTGCTACATGGGCTTTTATTTTAAAGGTCCAAATTGAATATTTTTTTAAGGATCAATTTTTTTCAAGGTTCAAATTGTTTTTGATTTTAAATATAAATAGATAGATAGTTTATATCATGATACTTAGTTTTTTCTTAATAGAAAAAATATATATATTTTATGCCATCATACTTAGGTTATTTTGAATGAAAAAAAATATAGATAGTTTATGATATTATTAGAGATATTTTGAATAGCAATTAGGATGTTGTATTGGTTCAATATGAATATTCTAATTTCTTAATTAATTCTGCGTTACTTATTGCTATATGAGACTTTAGATAATGTTGATAATTAGTAGAAATAGAAAACATAATTTTTTAAACAAAAAATGCTACGTATATAGTTTTCGCTATTCGCGATAGCTTTTTATTTAACCTTTCCGCAATGACGCGATAATCATTATTTAAAACCTTGATAAAAGCAAATGTATCAAAAAAAGAGATTGAGAATCACCGAGCAGCTGAAATTCCTTTTTTTTTTTCTGAGCTGAAATTCCTTCCTTTAGTTGGCTTTTGATCGGTAAATGTTTTTTTTTCCCTCTCTTTGTCGGTACAAGCTTAGGCCGATTTTTTTATTAATAAGAAAAAAAAAATAACGACGATGGAAAATGATTTCGGTGAATTTCGAAATCTAAGAAAACCGTTATGGTTTATAACGTCTAGCACATTAGCTGGACGTTGTAAACCATAACGTCCAATTAATCTAATTGGATAATCGTTATTTAATAAAAAAAATACTATAGTGGGGCGTTATGGTCTATAACGTCCAGCTACAGTGTTTGTTTTTCCGACCATATCGTTATAGAACATAAGTATTAAAAAATACTATAGCTGACCGTTATGGACGATAACGGCCAACTATAGTGTTTTTTTATTATTAATTAACGAATATTCAATAAGGTTAACTGGACGTTATGGTTTATAACGTCCAATTACAGTGTCCTGAACGTTATAAACTATAACGTTCTTCTTAGATTTCGAAATTCACCGAAATCATTCCTTGTTGTAGTTATTTTTATTTTATTTTTCCTATTAATAAAAAAACCGGAAGCTTAGGTAATCAGTGTTTTTCTTCTAATCATCTGTACTACTGCCCCGTCTCCTTAGATCGGTAAAAATTTCAACACAGTAGTATATTGTGTTGTTTTAATTTTCATAGCTCAGGCAAAACTTTCATGTTAAAATCTTTCCCCAAAATTAGAGTATTTTGGATCGGATGTCCATCGGACTCGGTTTTGGGTTTGATGGGTTTCATAACCGTCCGATTTGCTTTAAAATCCGTGAGCACAGATATTGAAGCGAACATGTACGGATATTAAAGCAAAGCACAATGCCATTTAAAGAAATATTATTTGACACGAGTCTACCAAAATTTTATTTTCATATCTAAAAGTAAAATGTGATGTCCATTAAAAAGACCATGTTATTTATTTGTAAAAAAAATCGTTTTTAATTGTAGCAAAGAAAGTTTGAACAGAGAGGTCAGTATATGTACTAAATATTAACTTGAAAAATTTTTGGAAATATTTAAAACAAATGACTCATACAATTAAAAAAAATTCTTTCCTTAAATAAAAAAATAATTCATTATCAAGTTATGATATGAGACCTAAACTCTCAAATATACACGAGAAATTGTAAAAGCGCAATCTAATTAATATTATAATGGGTTTAGATTTTAGGCTGTGATTTGAAGTTTATATTTGATCAGTGCTGTAAAATGCAGTTCATGCGGCCGCATATGCATATGCAGTCCGATTTCACATAAAAATTTCCATGCAGTCTCAAATATGTGGTTTCGCATATGCGGTCGCATATTGGTCCGCATATTGGTCCACATATTGGTCCGCATATGTCCGCATATGTGCGAATTTATTGTTTGAATGATTTTAATGAGAATATATTGCATGTTTTGAGTGGAAATAAATTAATATATAGTTTAAAATCCACATATATAAGTCTGCATGAAATTCTGCATATGCGGTATGCAGTGGCCTTCCGCATGCATGAACAAAACCGCATTTGACAACATTGTATTTGACGAGCTTCACCTGGGATTTTAAATTTGTAATAGTATTTACCGTATAATTAATAGTGTAACAAACTTTACTTTATCCGCCTTGTTAGGTTAGGAATGACCGTAATAATGTTACGCTACGCCACCAGGCATATATCGGTTTGTGATTTTATCAGAATTAACTAAAATAAAGACACGAAAAAGATAGAAATAGTGATAATTAGCTTCTTGGTCTTGGATATGCCATTTCATATTAAATTCACATCACCTAAAGTAACAGATTACATAATGTTTCCGTTTAGATCTGGATGGTCCGATTAGAATAACGCTAAGCATTTAACCTCAAATCATAATTCAAATTTTGATCGAATGGTCCGGATCTAACAAAACTAAGAAATAAATCTGCTGTGATTCTAAATTTCTTGCATTCCTCTGCGATTCCAAATTTCTCCATTCACTTTTTAGAATGTACAAATCTTAAGAGCAATTATTTTTAGCACGAATCTCAAAACATATACAAGAAGGGATTTAGAATCGCAGGAAATTTATTTCCACAAAAACTATTATATTATCTCGGAGAATACGGACTCATACAATATAACTTAGATTAGTAAAGAAAAACATATAACACAATGCGTCACGTTACACGATTTGATTTTTTTTTTTTCAGTTACATATTTATAATAATAGAATATAGTAATATTACTTCAAGTCTTGAATAGGCACATCACGTGTGAATAATCACGGTTAACTATTTTTTTCACATTATAAGTTAGTTTATTAAAAGAATAAGAAAAAAGAAATTAAAAGTAGAAAAAATCTACAAAATAAATTGAAGAAAAATAACGTTGAAAAAATTAATGAGTTGTAATATAAGTAAATAATAAAGTAAGTGAGATTGCATGATATGATGTAACGTATGCGTGTAATGATTTGATTAAAAAACAATTAATCATATGAATGAATAGGTTAGAGGTAGACAACATATGAGTCATATGGATCATGAGATGCATGGTACCGTATGGTTGATGTACCCACATTCCCACAACATGGTGTGAGGCTGTGACCAAATGAATAAGCACGTGGCTAATTTGATTGACCAAATAGGACTCTATGGAGCTGTGGATTCATCATCCATGATTTGATTTGATGACCCTTCTCCCGTGTGGGTGCAAACTGCAAACGCAGTCACCCGAACCCGATTGATTCATTGATTCAGTCTCCTTCTTCCTCTCTCTTTTAAAATTTAATCAATCAAATCCTATTTCGCAAGTCTCTTTTAATCCCAGACCAGATGGATTCCAATTTACAATTAGAATAAATAAAAATAAAAATAGGCTTCAACAAGGCAACGAATTCACCCTCTCCTCTTTCTCTTTCTCTTTCTTTCTCTCCCCTTTCGTTCGATTTAGGGTTTCTCCGATTTCCCACCTCCTCTCCTCCTCTCCTCCGATCGGAGATTCATCGCTCCGTTGCTCGCGCGCTCGCTCCCTTCGATCGATTGGCGCCATACCCATGGGGAGGAAGAGGAAGAACGATAACTCCACTCGCCTAGATGAGGCCGACCGTACGCTCTACTCCACCTTCAGGGGAGCCGCCAACGCTCTCTCCCAGCTCTACACCCAGTCCATGACGCAGCAAAAGCTCTCCTTCCAGGCTGGCGAGCGCCATGCCATGGTTAGTTTTTTTTCTTTCTTTCTTTTCTGTATAATTTTGTATATATTTTTCCCTAATTTGTTCCCCTAAATTTAAGTCCTTCTAAACTTGTTTGTTTACTTGAGATTGATATGAGGTTTTCACAAGTCTTGGTTTAGGGTTGTGCCTTAGCAATTAAGCATCTGTGCATCTCTGGTTTCTACACGCTTCATTATCTTTTTCTCTTGGTTGTTTTGCTAGTCTTTACATGTTTATACATGTTTCAAGAATTTCTCCATCGATATTTATTTCAAGCAGGCGCTTACTTTTATTGTTCTTTTGGTTACTCTGACAAGGAATCATCAGATTAATTCTGTCAATTTTAGAATTGAAATGCCCTAATTGTGCAAGTATTTCTAATTGCAAAAAGGAAATTTTGCAAAGAAGCAAAATAGATTACAAATGCCTCAGAGAAATTAATTTTAAGTCTGTACTCTGTACTACTCTTTAGGGTTTGCATCTGAGAACTCCAGGTCGGGGTTCAAAGAGGTTTTCATATTTCTAAGCAGACAGATATTTCCAAAAACAAGTTTTTAAACAGACACTGATTATTTCTCTCCAATTAGGTATGGTCAAGCCGAGTTTGTGCATTGGTTACTTCCCTTGAGAGGGAAATACCAAACCTGGATTAGAAGTTTCCACTAGGAGGGGGAGGGAAGGGTAACTGGTCCAACCGAATTGTTCTTACCCTTTGTTTATGCTAGATTCTCACCTGCATCTAATCAGATTAGATTGTGATGTGCCTGTAGGACAAGCTCTACCACTGGATTGTCAGACAGCATGAAGAAGGTTCAAGGGTTACCGTTTCTGATATATTATCTCATATTCAGGTTCGACTTTTTATATTTCTTTTGAATGATTTTTTTTTTTTTTTATGCAAGATATGAGCTCCTTTCAGCTTTATATATAAATTTGAACACTATGGTCCAAGAGCTTGTTCTATACATCACTGAAGGTATTATGTGCATGATTTTATGAATATTGCCACCAGCACCAGTACTGATCAATACGGTTCCAGTTTCTGAGTTGTTACCAGTAAATCAGGTCCTCGCATTATTTTTCCAATGCAAGATATGAGCCTCTTTTAGCTTATATATATATTTGAACACTATGGTCCAAGAGCTTGTTTCATACATCGTTGAAGGTATTCTGTGCATAACTTCATAAGATTATTGCCACCAGTACCAGTACTGATCAATATGGATCCAGTTCTGAGTTTTACCAGTAAATCAGGTCCTGCATTAAACAGCATTGCTATGGTAACTCTAATTATTATTATATTTTGAAAACCAATATATTTATCAAATTCCAAAAACCTCAAATGTTTTTATATCTTACAATTTTTTTATTTTCCTTTTGCAGCATGAGATGGAATATGGTAGCAATGATGGAGCAGTCTCTCCTAGAGTGCACTCACAACCGGCCGTGCAATTCGTGAACCCAAACTCCAACAGCCCACAGGCTAATCTCTTAGGTCAACCACGGCTGAACTTCTCTGATCAGTCTAGGAACACTGTCTTCTCCAACGCACTCTCCAGTCCAGTGCGCAGGAGCCTCCAGTCGTACCATCTCTCTCAAGGTGATGGTTACTGCTCAAACAGTGACAGCCACCCTGCTCCTGGAGGCCAGAACAATTCTTCGAGCTGCAATGACTCATCTATGGACATGGTCTCAGACAGTCCCTTCCGTTAGGATTAGGAAGGGATAGACCTCCATTATCAATTGGAGAGACGTGGATACTGCCATAGAAAATATAGTGTTTCAAAGAGCTGGTGGATGGATTTCTCAGTCTCAGTCTCGGTGGGTGTAGTAAAAGAGGGTGGAATTGAGTAGTAAAGATCTCAGTAGTAAAGCAGGTCGATTGAAAAGCAGTCAAAACGTTATATCAGTTTGGTTGGTTAATTAAACCGAAAACCAGTGGTTGGTGTCATGTAATATGGTCTTGGGTTCTAGTGTGGTCTCTTGTTATGCAGTCTGTGATCTAATTAGTTTACTCTCCTTTTTTCTTTATTGTTTGCCTTTTTGTTTAATCATGAACGGTGACTAGTCTATGTATAAGTTCCATTTAACATATATATCAAGTCGGTAATGATCCTATATGTGTATGTGGCTTTTTATCTCAAAAGTTTTTTTTTTGCCATTTACTGATTATTCTTCATTTTTTGATATGTTTTGTTAGTGTACCAGAGCAATTCGTTGTAGACATTTTGTAATTTGTACAAATCTGTTAGAATTTCACTGGGATAATTGTTGTATCTGTCGACATTTGTATGATATAGTTTTGGAATAGTGATATTGTATTCTCTTTCTAATAGCGTGTCTTGAATAATATTTCGGAGGATATTTTCATCCTATAAATAAATTTATCCTTAAATCTTCCCCTGTTTTTTTTGCACAACTCTTTGAGTCTTGAATATACCTTATTTAGGCAAGTTGGATTAATTATTGGTCTTACCAATTTACAACAAAAGAAAATTTCCAACAACAGGATGTGAACTTGGGGTTTGTATCAGCTGCAAATTTGATCTAAAATGGATGGTCTGGATCGAATGCTCACTATAATTCAAGGTACTTGCAGGATAGCTGGATAGGGAATGGCGGCCTCTAGTTGATCATGTCATCCAGTGCAGATTGCAGAATGAGTCCGCATCACATCATCTGAGATATCTCAATTTTTCAGCTTATCTAGAGTCTAGGTCAATATTTATTATTCATAATGCAAGGAAGGTATTATTGTGCTTTGAGATTCGTGCATGAAGGGTTTGAACGGTCCAAATTTCTCGCGTATCAACTCAAAAGTTTGAATCCATGCAGAATAGATAATCGAGTTACAAACTTACAACTCGGAGAAGAAACCCAGTCAAATAATAATCGATCGGTAGTAAGTAGTAACATGGCAATTGGCAGGTAATTGTAATTCTAATTTACATGGAAAAATGAAGCAGCTACAGAATAACTACTTCCTTCCCAGAAAGGCCACCGAAGCAGCTACGGAAAGTTTCTGTTGCTCCGTACTCCGTATCGGACGGACACCGGAAAGATTCGGTGAAGTTTCTATGTTGTGTACAGTGTCCGGAATACGGCGCCCTTCAATTTGAAAAATATAATATAGAACCGTGCAAGTTACCGCCAGTTTATTATGGAAATTTTCTATGGCGGTTCCAGTCCATCATTAGTGTAGCGAGTCAGTACCCTGTAATCTACTAATCTCTATGTGGTATGTATGTAGTATGTACTATGATGGTTCGTTAACTTGCACACGTGTGGTCTTTTTGCTTATGCCACAGCCACAACAAATAAAAAAATCCCACCTGATCTGTGTTTGTTCCCGGTCTTGGGAGTTGGGCTAGAAAGTCATCAGGCCCGTGACGTTCTCTTCTACGACTTTTTACCAATTAGCGGGAACCGGGAAAGCCAAAGCCCGCATTAATTCGAAGCTGTACAATATTCTATAATTCAAGTAAGAGGGCAAAATCTGCTAAAACGTTTTCACGTTTTGTTAATTAATTTGAGGTATTTTCCTCGAGTGATTTCGCAAACTAAACAACTTTTAAATCGCTGGGATACAATTTAATTGTGAATAGAGAATGTGATTCTTCTGACATGTACCAAGATATTAATAAATTCCAAGCCCTATTTGCATAAACACTGCTCAAGCACAAGCACATATTCAAGCAAAAAACTTTATGGATGTACAAGAAGCATAAAGAGAGAAAATTTTGCTTGAATCCATATTTGCTGCCCCAATAATTTTCAGATGTCATTTACTTTTAGCTATACAAAGTACCGACCAATTGATATATTTAGAAGCCACACACCCACAAAGTATAAGCTTTAAGCTCCTGAGGCAAAATGCGCGCAAGCCATCCAAATAATCAAGCCTAAGCCTGAATCATCTGTAAAAAAAATTAAACCAAGCAGTAACAAATGAGTATTTTTGTGAAATTTGGGACGATCATAGATATAGATAGAGAATTTGTTATGCATCCTGGAAAGTCAATATTCAGTTGGTTTACAAGTTTATATATCCATAAAACGCCCCTTTTGACTGCTCTAAAGCATGATAAAATTTCCCTCAGCAATCACAATCCATTCCACCCAACTTGGTGAATTTTTTTTTCCAAATTACATAATATAATACGAGAAAACTTTATAACATGGTTAATTCTTCGCCAATTTTCGACTTCCCAAAAATACCCCTGCTTCCTCATTCTTACCCCACCAATGAGTGAAAAAGAGAGATGAATTAGGAGGCATTTTATAAATAACTTGAAAAGGATATATTGGCATTGCATCTGTGCCATTTTGAAGAGAAAAGGGGTATCTAGAAAAGAATTTGAAAACAAATTTGCAAGTATTATGAGGTCTTGAGGGGATATACATCAGATATTCCTAAATATCAGGGGTTTGACTGCACAAGCCAACAATAAATCAAAGGAACAAAATTGAATTGCCAGATTAGTGGAACCTATATTTCTTTAAGAACTGAAACAGTTGCTTCTGTCCCTCCAGAAGGAAAAAGTTCCCAATCATACTCCAATTATCAAATTCTGTTATGATGAGTGAGTCATAGAGAAAGGAGTGGCACAAAGTAATTCTATGTGAAAATGAAGGGGAAGGATAGAGATGCTATTTCCTATAAAGCCGACAGATGCAACAAGTTCTTTATTAAAGGTCATACAGGGGTACATACGAAATTTTCCTAAGTAACAGGTAGGCTAGCAACAAACATCAACTACAAAAGTATATAATCAGATTACTCAAATGCCAAATTTAGGAAAACAAAAACAAGCTTTCTTTGGTCAGAAGAAGGTAATAGCCCTCCCTGCCCATTTTCCTTGAAGAGTTCATGAATTCCCTACATATATATTCTCTCCCCATAATAACATATGAAGCACACCAGGTAATTTTGAAAGAGTTGGAGAGGAAGCAGGTTGCAAGTGATATTTCTCAATTAGAGCAGAATAGATCATAGTTCAGTGTACACATCAAATTTTAGCTCCTACTTAACAAGAGTTGACTTACCAAAGGAGCTGAATTCCTATTTTTGATATGCAAAATCACGACGTCGACAAAGGCCTGAGCGGCCTGGGCATCTGCCTCAATTTTCTCTGCCTTTCTAATTGCCTCTTCAGCCTCTGCCTCTGCTACCTCTGCCTCTGCCACAGCTCTGGCTGCAGAATCTGCGGCCTCCTGTATGGTCATTGCCTGGTCACGTTCTGTTTGTGTTGCTGTTTGCTCTTGCAATGCTGTGCTGCTTGGTGCTAGCTTGTAGTTTCTGTTGACCTAAAACATTAAAGAAATAGGTATCCCATGGTCAAGACTAGAACTGGCATAACCAATCATAATTTAATGTTGAGTCCAGAACTACTTAATTAGAATTGTACCTTGATGAGGTTTCCAGAGTCGATTAAAGTCTTAAGTTTAGCAGATAATTGCCTCTGAAAATCTGGGGGCACCCGGCATTTTCCCTAAGAAATGTATATATATGAAAACCAGTTGGGTTTCGCAAGAAGTATTACA
The DNA here is from genome assembly GCA_964058825.1 of Carex arenaria. NCBI lineage: Eukaryota > Viridiplantae > Streptophyta > Magnoliopsida > Poales > Cyperaceae > Carex > Carex arenaria. The sequence continues at coordinate 170,805 of CAXKVW010000374.1, read as the reverse complement.
GTAAAATTTCATTCTAAGTAGTGGCAAAGACCATTAGTTTATGCTGATAAAAAAAGCAAAACAAAAGATCTAGTATTAAGGAAAAATTGGACTCCCTTTACTTGATTTTGGTTCACTTGGGTCTCAGAAGTGCCGGAGTTCTTATCCGAAACGTCCTTACAAAAATTTGCAAAAGAGGATAAAAGAAAAGAGATAATCAATCGGCTACCTCAATGTACATGGCAATAGATGTGTGGCTAGACCCGTCATATTCGTGAAGTTGAGTTATGGCTTCCAATATCAAATTACCCAACCTGTGTGAGAACCAAAAGGATCCAGAGGTAAAAATTATTACACAAATTTCTAATAAATTGAAAATCATGGACAAGGCATGCATTGAACATGCATGCCACAGGAATTTAACAAAATTAAGAAAAACAAAACAGACAGAAAGGACACAAGAAAGGGCTAGCAAAACTGTACCAACCATCAGTTCTATAAAATACCAGAAATTATATATAATATGGTAATCTCAGAAAAATCTTAACCAAGAATTTCTGAACCAGATGGCTTATCTTTGGCAAGAACTTGATGTTTAGGGGCAAATGAGGCAGACCTATGCAATTGAGCCACCAAATATGACAGGAAGAAACAAAAACAGCAAGAAAGAAAAAAAATGTTGTCTGACTAGTATAGAATAATTGTGAGTTTTCTATGAACAGATTTACAGACCTTTTTAATGGTTTTGTCGTCACTTTTGATTCGATTTTAAGTGGCACAGAACTAGATGCAATAGGGATCACATCAATCGCCACACTATCTTCTACCTTTGGGCTAATAGCCATTGGAAAGTATTCTCCCTGCTCTTCCTCTAATACTTTGCTTAAAGAGAGACGCCTACTATTTTTATTTCCCAATTTTGCCCTTTCTCTTGATACAGACCCACCACTCCCTGTCACGGACATATTACGCCATTTGTCCTGGCAATAAAGTTTAGGATATAAATTAGAAGGAGATCTGATGGAATAAAGATATACTGGTTTAAATACATATTTTTTTTCTGTAAAACAACTGTCCACTAAAACCATTTTTGACATCTGTTGAACTCCAATTTTGTAAAATACTTCTCTCTAGATTTTTCCTTGTCCACTATTGATTTGTCTCAGCACATAATGTTTATTATTAGGAAAAGGGAGGCTTGTTTGAACGCTGCATGGAAGGACTGAGATTGCTACCTACCAGTATAACAGTCAGCTTTGGTACCAAATTAGGATGTGCCTGGTGGTTTACTAAACTGAACTATACTCTCACAAAACTACAGCCTATTGAAAGGATTATTTATGTTAATAACAATCTGGATAAATTCAAGTCTCCAACCACCATAAAGAGATTCCCAATCTACTCTGGATATGGAAGAGAGATGTTACCTTGAGATCAATATTTGATCTCAATCGAAGGGCCATGCTGAACTCTGGATCTTTCAATATGTTCCGCCATTTGCCAATTCCATGCTTCTTAACTCCAGCGTTTAATGCATATTCTTCTTCGGCAGTCCATTTTTGCTTGGGGGCCCCCATTACCACATAAGCTTGATCTCTGCCAAACTGTTTTATCAATTGATCAATAAACACCTCTTTTTTTCATAATCCAGATATCAAGCGTTGATAAAAATAAGATTAAGCAGCGGGAATTGAATCAATTGGAAGATTATAGAACTGAAAAATGCATTTTTACATATTGAACGATACAGTGGAGGAGAACCTCTCTAAGATATTGAACAACCAATTAATGTGTAATTACGCATGTTAATTAGTCCAATTCAAAAGCAAGAAAGTGCTAAATTAGAAAACATTACAAAATCAACTGTTCTTCATATAAAAACATGATTGGAATTGGATAAAGAGAATAGACAGGTTAGACCACGCATAATTCAGAATTCTTTTCATGAGAATTCGAAACTAATTCAAAATTGACACAATTGCATGCAAGCACCGATCGAATTGGATCGGACGCAACAATTGATCAGACAAATTCAGAAGCAAAAGGAGATCAGTCGAGTGAAATCAAACCTTCAGAAACCGATCCAGTGAGTGAGAGAGATCGATAGAGAAGAGAGTGCCTATTCGCGCAACGAAAGAGGTCGAAATTTTTCAGATCAAGGGAGTATATATAGCAATTGCATCTGGGGAATCGTTTTGCCCGAGAAAAAGCAAACCGTCACATGGAGTGACATATCGGTACAATTTTTCGTGTATTGAGTTGCTTAATATGATCAAATCAACTCGTTACAGATTGATAAACAATGAAAATGGAATGCTCAAAATAAGAGGGGGAGAAGACAATGACGGGCTATCCATCTGCACGTGCTAAGCACATGCTCAGTTTAGGGTTCAACGTCTACGCAATTTTAGATGGGCCCTCAAACCAATTACATTGTTTTTTTCTTAATTCAAATCCATAATTAGTTTGGGACTTTGGGCCTCTTTTTTTCCGTGTTTTTCGCTAAATATTTCTGATGGTTTCCTATTTTGGCAAAAAAAAAAAAAAAAAAATTTCAAACGGGTATAAAATAGATATTACCAAAAATAATACGGTCTTTACTCTTTACTAATTGACAAAATGACAAGAAAGATGAAGTGAGTTGGTTGAGGAAAATAAATATTGTACGGCATAAAGAGAGAGAAACCAAAGTTGATCCATTGATATTTATAATTTGGTGATTTGACATTTTACGAAAAGATAAATTAAATTAGAATAATTATTTTCATCCGCGCTACAGTACCCGCACTGTACATTAAAGGCATGATGTACTATAGTCCCCCCTTTTCAGTCCTCACACTCGTCCAGCATCAGCCTTTATAAATATAAATACTTGCAGGATAATAAATTGATACTTACAAAATAAGATATTAATACTTGTGGTGTCACTTGATATGATCACTCCCTTTTTCAGTTTCTAATGGTCGCCGCGTCAACCTTCCTTAAATGAAGTAATGGGGACCCTGCATTCTTGCATCAACCTTCCCTAATCGTCCATGCGTCAATCTTCTTCTAACAAACATAGTTGATCACATAGATGTAAATACTTCAGTGCATAAATATAAATCCTTGTATTACTTGATATTAATTAATACTTTCTAATGTTATATAGTGTAATATATTCATATGTAAAAAGCACTTGCAACATTTCTCTAACAAAAATAGTTGACCACATAGGTATAAATACTGCAATACATAAGTATAAATACTTGGAGTACTTGATATTAATACTTTCAGATATCATTCAGTGTCATGTGTAAAAAATACTGCAAGTGTAGGTATAAATACTTGTTTGACGACGAGCTCGAAAGTACGTCATCATGGATTTCATTTGAAAGAGAAAATTGTGTAGAAGACGTTAGTGGTTTTAGATTTGTAAAATTCCTCACAGATCGTCAGAAATATGGACGAAAATGAATGGAGAAAAAAAACCCACCTCTAAAAACGTGTATGGTCCCCCATCTAGTTTGAGTGGTCCCCACCATGCATTTATGGCGCGGGTACGTTTGAGAAATATAGATGAGAAAATAATTATTTACGTAAAAGTTGTTCATCTCATAGATATAAATACTTTAGTTCGTAAGTATAAATACTTTCGTGTATAGATATTAATACTTTGGGAAAAAAATTCAGTCCTGCAGATTTTGCGGTCCCCCCAGTTGTTATGGCAGTTATGGAAGTTATGATGCGGGTACTGATATCAGCTTCCATTAAATTAATAAACATTTTTGTATGAACATGATTTACTGATATAATAAAATATAGGACATATGTATTGCTGGATTTTCCATTATATATATCTATATTTAATGCTAGATTGTCCATTAGAAGGACATATGTTTCATCTTTTACGTATTGATTTCCTTTTTTATTTATTATTATTGTCATTATTTTATATGCAATAAATATTGTGTTAGGGCTTCTAAAGAAGAGAGGTCCGAAATAAAGAGACAAAATTTTATAAGAAGCTTGATTGTATTCTTGACTCCATTCGTACATAGAGTACAAATAACATAATTTACAGCAACATAATTTTTTTTTTAAGAGAACCCTATCAATAACACGCCCTTAAATACTACATTATTCTTTCTTAATATAGCCTACTGTCATGCTAAATCAAACATGATAAAAATATATGATGAGATGAGAGGCATATACAACAATCCTCCCATTGACTTGAAATCTCATTCTGAAACGAAAGATCTCTATTATCCAATCCCTCCAATATCCGACAATAATAGTCATTATCCCCCTCACATGAGTGTGTCATAGATTGACATATCTCAGCCCTTGATTGAAGCCTTCTAGAATGTGCGACCCCCAGGTCGGCCATGATGCTTCTAGATTGAGTGGAGCCCAAGTTTGCTATTTTTGGAGTGTTATTTTCAGCCCTAAAAATCTAGGGATCATTTTTCCCACTACTCTCTCTCCCTTTAGGTAACCCTATATATACCTCTCTTATAATGGAATTCAGTGTGCGTATTTACATGTAATTAAGTCCAGTACTATAGCCACGAATTCCTCACCGATTAAGATAGGGCTAGGTTAGAGCGCTAAGGAGAGAAGCGAAGCCCTTGGAAGTCAAGGCAAGAAGACGTCGTCTAAAGAGTTAAGGTTCTTCTTCTTTAATAGAGTTGTAATCTATGTTCTCTTTGTTTTTCTCTTATCTTGTCATGGCACTAAGAAGACGTCATCTAAGGAGTCAAGGTTCTTTATGTTTTGTTGTGTGAATTTCTATTGCACTCTAATTTCTTTTTAATTCTATTCGAGCATATATAGTTCCATCTAGTATATGTCAATGACTTCTACATGCCAATAGAGGAGATCTGTTAGAACTTTGTGTGAGAAGAATAGTGCGTAAGTGATTAACTTCGGCTAACGAGGCTTGGCAGCGGTTCAAAGACTAGGGTTAGAACCCAGGGGACTCCTTTGGCGGGATAGGTTAGAAAGCATCTTAGGTTAAGTTTACTTAGCCGGAATCATGATAGAAATTGCTTAGGATTTTGGGATATTTCAACTACGAGGTAGTATAAGGAAAAATATGATTATGTATTTAAAATACTTTAGTCTTGGTAGCCCAAAAACCAATTGAAAGATTAGAAAATCTAAAACACAACACACAACAGAACACCACGGTGTCCTGCGGGTAGTGACAATACCGCATGCGGGGTCGCCTGCGGGTAAGGTTTTAGGCCGCATACGGTAGTGACAGTACCGCATGCGGGTTGGACCAGTGCCTGAACAAATCATCATATTAGACTCATAGGTCTTCCTGATCCCTAGAAAATCATGTACTATGCCGATCACATATTATACTCACAGGTCTTCTCGATCACATGTAGCGCCACTGCATTAAAACTTTCTACAACTCCGGTCATATTTTAATTTATTACAATTAATTAACAACTTAGAATATCACAAACAAACATACCTCTAATTAACAACATACTCCGACCTAGACTAAGTAAAATTATTAGATTTTAATACACTATCCTTGTAGATCGATACCTGATAATACTACGCGATATGATTGTATACTTGCAATCTAAGTCGAAAGTGTAATCAAAGTTAAAAGGTATAGTCTACTATACTTAAATTTTCTGTAAATTACTTTGAACGTCATCAGCTGTAAACGACATACTTTTGATAGCAACTTACTCTTTCTCCCTGCCTTCTACTTCCCCTTCTTCCCTTGTCGTCACTGGTCACCTCTGATCTAAACGAAACTTGAGCCTAGAGAAGGAAATACAGGACGTGACAAGCACGTCGTGATTTGGTCAGGTGACGTGATCAACATTTTTTTTCGGTGATCAACATTTTGATCACGTGACGTGACGTGATCAAAATTATGACGGATGGTCACGTCACATATAATCACGCCGTGACCAGACGTAATGTGACATTTCGTGACGTAAATTAGTCACGTCAATTTTTTTATATTTTAATTTAAATTGTTGAAAATTTAGAAAAAAATATATAAAAAAATCTGAAAAAAAACCTGAAATAAGTAAATATTGTTGCAAAGTTATTTTTTTTGAGAAAAGACGGTTTGGTATCTGACATTACTTTAAAAATTCTAATTACAAGCGTTTATTAGACTAAATTAGTGTAAATAAAAATCAGTACTACATGAGTATCAGTATTACTGAACCTACGCTAAAACGAAAACCTGAAAACTTTATATATATAAAAAAAGTAGAATACTCTATATTTTATACTGTAACGTGACGTGACTAGTTACGCCGTGACAAATTTCCTTCTCTACTTAGTTACTTGTTTGACGGTTCAAATTCGAACCCGTTATTATCTGTGAGGTATACGGCCACCTCTATTCTATTCTATACTCTCAGCAAAGTTGGGCTTAGTTACATCTCTTCAAGTGGAGCCGGAGCCGCAGGGTTGGGCTGAATTCATACCCGGTAGACCGGTAGGGTACCGCACAAGAGAAACTTGTAGAATTATTTCCTAATTAGTAGGTACTAGGTGTTTTATTAACTTTGCACGACTCTCAAATCACAGATAATCCCGCTCCTGCGCTAGCCCGGATTTCAAAGCGGCTAGTGAGCTTCAACCGTGGAGTGGAGTGGAGTGGAGTGGAGTAGTACATCCGATACGATCCGGGTTGAAGCTGCCAAACCCGTTAACATTTACAACAATTTGGATGTATCATATTCATATCATGCAACTCAATTTCTTTTATGATATCTAGTCGGAGTCGAAGTTGCCAAACCCGTTAAAATCCAATTGTAACAAAAAAGATAGATAAGATCAATTTAGCCGGGCAAATTCATTTTGTCCATTGCCATCTGCTGTTGGTCGGTACTCAGTACTCGGTGGCAAGCAAGGTAAGGTAACGATGCGACTCCACTGCCTCTTACCTTCTCCGATTTTCTCCAATAAATGCTTCATTAAACGCCGATATATCGTCCTTGCCGATTCATCCCAGTCTCACTCTCAGTCTCGGCTTCCTCCTCTTCGCAACCCCAAACCCCTTCCCGCTCCTCCTGCCCCTCCTCCTCCTCCTCCTCCTCCTCCTCCTCTCCATTTTCTCCAGAAACCCTCCCCTCTCCAGTTCCCTACCCTCCCTACCGACTCCACTTCCACTCCTCCATTTGTCAACCTCTTCAACACTCTCACTCAATCTAACTCCAGTCAACAAATCTACCAAGAGAAAGACCACGAATCAGCGCATGTAACGGTCCAGTATTACGATCCAAAGCCTGGCGATTTCGTCGTCGGAGTAGTTCTCTCGGGAAACGAGAAGAAGTTAGACGTAAGCATCGGGTCTGACATGCTGGGGTCCATGCTGGCCAAGGAGGCGCTTCCCTTTTGCAAAGAGGAGGTCAATGGATTGGTGTGTGATTTAAAAGAGGAGAGAGAGAAGGGTTTCTTTGACAAAGTAAAAGTAGGGATAGTGAGAGATGAAGAGGGTTTTAGAGAGAAGGTAGAGGAAGAAAGAGGACCCATGGAGGCCGGTACAGTGGTTTTTGCCGAGGTGTTTGGAAGAACTCTGGGTGGCCGCCCATTGCTGTCCTGTAGGAGGCTCTTTCGGCGAATCGCATGGCGTCGTGTGAGGCAGGTTCTCTTTTTCATCAGATCCTTTTATCTTCTTAAATTATTTTTATAGCACAGTTTAGTAACCCAAGACAAGATTGAACTGTCGTCTGTGGACATAGAGATCCAACACTGTTTTGATTTCTCACATGGTTGGAACTTGGAAAAGATATATATGTCAATACCTGGCATATAAGTTGCTTTTTGAATTTTTTACTCCAGGTTTATACTTTCCACCTTGTAATGTCAAATTGAATTCAACAGTACAAGGCATTGGTGTGCAGATGAATTCACATTCTGTAAATTAGTCTACTGCACATCATGAATATCGTATTTTTTTTTTAAAAGAAAATGTAGCGACTAAAACTGTTTGGCTGTTTGCATTTGCATAAACCAAGTTAGCTCCTCCACCCTCTTACAAAATTGCCAAATAACTTTAATAAAAAAACACAGAAATATTTGGTAGAAACAAAATATTTTCAGCTTAATTTCAAGTAGCAATCATTGATTCATCACTGCCTCAAGTAGATGCTCATGTTTTACATCACCTATAAAGCATCAATTTTTTACATCATATACGTAAGGGTGCAATACGGATACGGTTTTGATTTCGGAAGTAAATTTGGATACGGATACGGATACGGATAATTATCCATATCTGCAAGTTTTAAGTTAACGGATATCCGTTACCACCAGTAAAAAATTTCTGACAGATCTTACCCGTTTGACTTCTTCTTCTCTGAATCCCAATTCTTATGTCTCACCACTTCGTCAGTTCCACTTATTTTCTTACTGAACTTAGCAAAACTTCCACCAAAATATATTAAAAGTCTTCATAGTGCTCTTGCTTGAAAATTGTCAGAGTTTCTTAGACAAAATTCTCTGTTAGATTTGGTCAAAATTCCCTCGCTAAGGTATGTTCTTAATTTTGCTACATACTTTATTTAGAACGTTTAGAAGATACCATTTTCTGATCTGATTGGTGTAATTATGGTCATGAATTAAATGTAGTTGTGATTCTAGTATCCTTCTAAGCAGAAAAGAGAAATCAGATCAAACTGGAGATGATAGGTTATTTAAAGAAAAACAAACATAGGGGCATTCTTTGTATGTAAAAGAGATAAATATTAAAAAAAAAAAAAAAAAAAAAACCAAAATTCATCTTTAGAATGAGAATATTTTTTGTTGAATAATAAGTTAATTTTATTGTGATATCTAAATTATGTATTCAAATTATATCCGTATCCGTATTCGTATATGTTTAATATCCGATCCGTATCTGTATCCGTATCCGATTAATATCCAATCCGTATCCATATCCGAAAAATAAAAACGGATACGGATATGTTTTTACCCCTATCCAATCCGTATCCAATCCGTTTGCACCCCTACATATACATGTTATCAGAGAAACACATACAACCACTGTTTTCTCAGATTTTAGCATGAGTTATAAACATCCACTGGTCTTCAGTGTCTCCTTGATGTTCTCTGATGCTCAACATTGATCCAAAATTGAACCAAAGAAATTATTTTTTGCCCCTGTACCTCTCATGTTCTCAATTTCGCCTGATTAAAGATATATTGTTTATTTCCAGCATATTAGTCCGAACTATGGTACAACAAATGGTGACAAACCCATGATTGTGACATGAATGCCAATTTAAGTTAATGAACCTGAGAAAACTGTACTTTATTTCCTCGTATACATTTTTAATATATAAGGAAACTTTTTCAGATTATGCAATTAAAAGAACCTTTTCAAGTCACTATTTCCGAGTGGAATACAGGTGGCCTACTTACTAGAATTGAGGTACAAGTTTTTTGTTATACCATATTTTCGCTTCTTAGCCTCCGTTATGTATCACACTCTCAATTTTCATTTAATTTTACTTCTTAATGTTACAGGGGTTAAGAGCGTTCCTTCCTAAAACTGAATTGATGATCAGAGTAAAAAGTTTCAATGATCTCAAAAAGAATGTAAGCACCTTCACTTTTGCCCCCACTTTTTTCCCCAGTTTGTCCCCCTTCTTTTCCTCAGTTTTCTGATTGTTGATTAGTTTGAGTTGTTTGCGGAGCTTAAACAAGCTTACTTTTGCTTTAACTTATTTTTAGGTAGGTCGAAGGATACGTGTGTCAATTGTCAGGATAGATGAAGCCACCAGTGTATTAATAATCAGCGAGAGAGAAGCATGGGTTAGTTCATGAATCTGTCTTTTTTATTAGAGTTTACTTGAATTATACAGATGGCTTAGATATAAATATATAATAAGTGAAACTTTGAACACCAATATTTGTTGGTATTTGGGTGAATTGCTTGCCATTTCTCAATTTGCAAACAAGTCCTGATTTTTCTTGAGATAGTTGCAAATAGCTGCAAACTACTATATTATTAACTTTAATGGGAAGGATACATTTTTTGTTAATTATGACAAATTTGCCTCCTACTCGAAGTTACCTTTTGTTGCCAAACTCAAATAAAAGGGAAAAACCCAAGTGATCTTTCTCAACTTAATATCTGTTTTAGTTCTTGGGCTGTTTCCAAATTATGAAGAAATTGTTGGGCTGTTGATACTGAAGACACTGGAAATATTAACAATTATTAGACATTTAAATATCAAGTATGATATGGGAAAAACTGGAAAAACTCCAAAACATTAAACATTTGTGTTCTCAAATTTTTTGTATTTTACTTTTCTTAGGATATGACGAACCTTAGACCTGGGACTCTTTTACAAGGGACTGTTAAAAAAATATTCTCATATGGTGCACAAGTTGCGATAGGTGACACCATTAGAAGGTAAGCAAACTCATGTCTGCCCCTAGATTTTTCTTACTAAATTTACCCCTTTGACCCTTCCTTTTTCATTTATCCTTTTCTGATATTTCAGTGGGCTACTGCACATATCAAACATATCACGGTCCCATGTTATATCAGCAAGTGATGTGTTAAAGGTTGGTGAGGAGGTGAAAGTGCTTGTTATCAAGTCTATGTTTGCTGACAAAATATATCTCAGGTACATCTCGTGCAATGATTTAATTTTTGAGCTTTGATTATACCCTGAAACCACACCAATAAGCTTAATGGAGAGCAAAAGATCCAGAAATAGTGTAGACAGTAGAATGTCAAATACTTACCACTACACCAGCACTGTTTATACCGAATCTGATAGTATATTGCTTTACTTTTTGTGTGGTTATTTATTGATTGATTTTGTATTTAAAAACCATTCCATTGGAAACTGTGACAATCTATTTATGCATTTTGTATGTTTTCTTTCTTTTCCTTTTCAATTAATAAATTTGATGTCTTTGTTATTTCTTTTTTTGTAAATAGTATTGCAGAGCTTGAAAGCGAACCAGGATTATTTCTTGCCAACAAGGAGGTGATGTATCCTTGTATACAGATTTTTCTGAATATTTAATTTATTTGTATGTGACGACTGACGATTGCTCTATTATAAACTTTACAGAGAGTGTATGCTCAGGCTGAAGAAATGGCAAAACTGTACCAGAAAAGGATTCTTGATTTGCCTCCTGTGCCCAGTAAGGCGAAGGTGAAGGATGCTATACCTGATGAGGTGACACCACCTTTTGATGATGAGGCTTCTTTATACGCAAATTGGAAATGGTTCAAATTTGAACATTTGGATGAAATTGCCAAAAGTACGACTGTGTTATAGGCTATAGCAGCTATTCTTTTGCAGTTATATTCTTCTTCTTTCTGTAAATTAAATAATAGCAATGCAAGAGAACAAACTTGGATATGTAAGTACTTCTTTACTAAGAGATTACGTTAGAATTTTTTATTTATTTTTTTGTTTGCCGTGAAAACATTTTCTCTATTTGTCACACAGGGACCTATATAAGTCCCTTTTTTTGGTATTTGCTCCGTATATAAACTAGGAATAAACAGGTTGCATCTGACACCAGGTCAGAGACTCAGAGCAAATAAAAATCCTTTTATTAAGATATTGGTTCTTTTATTGGGTATGAAGGAAAAGCAAAATGGACCATCGCAAAGTTTTTAAATATTTGTTGTATGTTTTGTTAGTAATTATCCGGTTCCATCGGTGAAAATCAAGTTAATTGGCATGAATTTTGATGCATGATGGAACAGTGAATATATCCATCGGACCAGACTTGATCCGATGGGCATCAGAACGCCCCCACATGGGCAATAAGGTCGTTGGGTTTTCTTTATAAAAATATACGTGGAACCAAGTTATGATAATTTACAATACGCAAATTAAGTTGTACTATAAATTTATATTTTTGTTTTTAAATTACAAAACAATCGATTGGAACTGCTTTGAGAACAGTTTCTCTTTATAAATTTATCATAGCCACACTCAAATACTCAATAGTCAATATATAAATTTTTTTTTTTCTAAGGGAACAATGTGGGTTCCATATCCATCAGACTCAAATTTGATTCATTGTATTGGTCCGATCTGTTTTGAAATTCGTGCATTTCCCTCTAACATCTGTTCCTGTAAATATTTGTACGAATCGTAAAGCGGATCGGATGGACACATAATCTATCAGACTCAAATTGAGTCCGATGAGTGTTGGACCCAAATTGCTACGAGCCCAAACAAGGGACACGATTGATACTTCTTTCTTATCTGATAGATAGGCTTAATTTGTACACAAGTGACTGGATCGGAATATGCGGCCCAAATCCACTTCGGGCTCCCGACAAATGAGATCCAGTACCGTCAATAGAAGTCGGCACGTGTACCTGTTTGAAACTCTCTCATAAACTTTTGATCGGGACGCAATCAGAAAGATCGCATTTCCCCTTCAGAGGCTGAGGCTCAGAGGCTGGAGTTTTTTTTATAAACCATAAATAAAAAAAATATTGTTACGAAGACAACATGATTTGCAAAAGAAATTTCAAAAACCACAAGAACTGAGAGCAAAATTCAGTTCCCTTTCCCAGAACCGAATTTTACTCTCGGTCCCATAAAAATTATCAATTTTTTTTTTAGGTTGCCACACCTAAATTTTGTGCGACGGATGGTGTTGCAAACCACCCCAAAAAATTGAGCGAGGCTTACGGGACCACGGGTGAAGAAAATGGTGGAAGAAGGAAATAGACCGAATGAGAAGAAAGAGAACACGGGACCACGGATAAAAAAAAAAAAAAAATTCCACCCGTGGGACTGAGTTTTACTTTCAGTCCCATTTAATTCCACCCAAAGCAAAAAAAAATTCAGTGCCCCCAGGGACTGAGTTTTACTTTCAGTCCCATTTAATTATGAGTTTTTTTTTTTGTTTTTTTTTTTCGGTTATGCCGGGACTGAGTAAATACTTTGGGGACTGAGTTTTATTTTCGGTTTTTCCAGGGAAACCGAGTTTTATTTTCGGTCCCTGGGAGAACCGAGTTTTAGTTTCGGTTCCTCGGAGACCGATGGATTTTCTGTGGCTAGCTGAAAAAAAAAAAGAATTGGATCGGGACCGAATTTTATTTTTGGTTCTGGAAAACAGGAACCGAGTTTTGCTCTCGGTTCTTATAGTTTTTCAAAATCTTCCCGTAATCATGTTGTATTCGTAACAATATTTTTTTTATTTATGGTTTATAAAAAAAACTCCAGAGGCTGAGAGCAATGCTTGAAAAATTGTTCGGCTGTCTGCCTTGGAACCTCAAATAGCGCACGAGCAATTAATTGACTACTCCTACAAATTAAAGGGCCCCACATGCCAGTTTTGTATAGTGACTTGCTCTGATTTATCCACAAAAGAAAAGACAACTACGGAATGCATTGCTCTCATTTATCCATGTAGCTGATTCGTGTCAAGGCTCAGGCTCAGGCTCATCGACTTTGCCCTGATTTGAACAAGTGTCAAGTACCTGGTGACTTGTAACATCACTCAATCACACAAATGACCATCATCATCGTCGTCATCGTCATGTATAAATGTTATAAGTGATGTAAAACGCCACCTTATTTAATTCAGGGAGAATTTCATGTATATCCCTCAAAAACCCCAAAATTACTAATATTAAATTCAGGGAGAATTACAATAGCTAGCTGAAGTTGTCAACATGCAATTAATGGTACGAACAGCTAGCTCATGCTTTCCTTTTGTATTTGTCCGAGTGGCGAGTGTACAAGCGGAAATATCTACAGAAACCAGCAATAATGCAATTATTCATTAGAATGACTAGACGAATTAACACAGAATGAACGCCACAGAAAAGAAAAGAAATCCGACAGAACGTACGAAAGTAAAGAAAAGTATATCGGCGTCTCATGAATTCGTATCCTCTGAGATATCTCAAATTTTGCGTGACTTTTTGGAAGATCTTAATCGTTCAAATACGTTATGCACGAATCTCAAAGCTCAAATAATACTGGCCCCCTAGGTTCCCCCGAATAGGCACCGGACACGTAGGTCACGCAAAAATTGAGATATCTCAGAGGATACGCACCCGGCGTCTCATTCCATGCGCGCATTAAATACGAAATTCCATGTCCATCTCTAGTGCTGTTCCGTACCATCCACTCTTTAATATGTTGAGATGTTTTGCAGCCCCATTCCTACTGCGCAACAATCATTGCCATCTAACGGCCCATTATTTGACACGTGGTTCTCGTTTCGCTAGGACGTGACACGGGGACACTCCCCGCGTAAAACCTGACTGATACGTGTGAATGTGTGATATATATATACCTAATACCTCGGCTCCTCCCCTTATTATAATATACATTCATTCATACTGAAGAAATCCTCAACATATTTCAGCCGTGTGATTTGGATATCCCTTATCAGACGGTCAGCAATAAACACGACCCTAACAATTAATGCTCCATCAGGTCCTCGTATTCGTATAATACTACCCTACTACTCTCCTAAAATAATTTAATATTCCAATTTTCAAATAGGAGTTGTGAAACCCGCAAGTACTTTTCTCTCTTCCACCTGAGCTCCTAGTCTCCTGTCTCCTGTTCTCCTATTGAGGAGAGTTCAATGGAATTGGAACCGGACGCTTCAATTCCATTAATTTTGCAAACCAAATCAGTGGCTCACGCCTCACTGTGTGTTTGTTATATTAATTGTTAATATATATATATATATATATATATATATATCAGTGGAACCAAATCACTGGTTCGATCTTTATTAGTTTGTCCCATGAATCCATGATCCCATCCCATCCCATCCCATCCCATCCACGAATTATTTGTTCGCCAAGAAAAAAATATCATTCTTGTAGTTGTTTGATGTTTCTCACAAATAATTGATTCATTTTTTTTTTTTCTAAAAATAAGAAAAATTAGATTATGTTAGATTGCTATGATATGATATTAATTTGTAGTGAATTTTCTAACTGGCAGTGGCGGTGACAATTGAAGGCCGGTCTAAGTCAAGGTACTAAACAGTAAACAGTCCGTATTGATTATTTAGTATTTACACACGCAATCCCAATTTTTCATTATTAGTTCCTCTCTTTTCTATATTGATTATTAATTCGTTTCTTTTCAGTTCATTAATGAGTACTTGGTACTTGGTAGGGGTGAATTGCAGTAGCATCTAGCTAGCTAGGTAGCATCCATCCTACTAAATCTCAACTCTAAGATTGCATGATTTGCCTTCAATGAAAATCGATCACTTGTTTCAATTTAATTTATCAAACAAATTATATACTTCGTCTTCATTCCTTCCTTCCTTCCGTTCAAAATTCAAATATTTACATTACTTGTAATTCCGGCACTTTGTTCACATCAAATACGGCAATAGTGAATTATCAACAAAAAGACCATATGTACTTTGAGTTAATTGTAACGGAACCATATTTTTTTCTCCGAGGTTTTTAAAATTTGTATCAGATTAAAACAGTTCAAATCTCATTTTACCAGATCACGTACCTGATTAAATCTAAATTCATTAGTGATTACACAACTGACAAATCTAACTTCAGCACGAATGGAGTTATATACATTGAACGGGGTCAGTTGATCTTTATTGTTTATTTTGAAATTTTGTGTAATTTTACGTATAATCTAGAAAGTTAAGCTGTGTTGTGCTTGCAAAAAGAGGATCGTAGCTTCAAAATTTATTGGATTAACTTCAAACAAGACGAATCCAACCTATTGACACCGATTTACTTCATGAGTAATGCATGTACGTTTTAATTTTTCTAAAAAATTTTAATTCGCTTATACAAAATCAAGTAGTCAAAAATAGATGAAAAATGAATGCATTAAAATAACTTGTAAAGGTTCATTTTTTTTGCATGTACAAAGTCATATTTTTTACCGCTTGACTTTGTATTAGATAAATTCGAAATTTTTAAAATTTTGCATATACTACGCGCATCACTCGTAAAGTAGATCGGTTTCAACGGTATGAATCTGTCTGATCATTTGAAGTCAGTACAATCGATTTTGGAGTGAGGCTCAGCAAACTCTTTGTTCATGGATACTATAAATTGACCCCATACTTAGTATGGAAATTTTATTTGATTGGCCTCTATAGTTCGAAAGTCTGACTCCGTCTCTGAAGGCAGAATAAGGGGTTGAGCGAACATAGATTTTTTACATTTTTTATTTTTAAAATCTATATCTCAAAATTCTAAAATATCTAACTAAAAATTTTGGAACTATCAAGTGGGAAAAAAAATTATGTTAAGTGTAATTTTCTTCTACGTAAAAATAAGACGTATTATACAAATAAACCATGACATTTGAATTAATGTTGAACAAAGATAATACCTTCTTTTACGAGCTTTACACGAACAATAATTAATGGCCTCTATCTCTAATTCTCTATAGATCGATCAGCTGATGGTGGCGACTGACGAGAGATCTCTAATCTAATCTAATCTAATCCGTGAGTAGAGACTACGGAGAGACGTTCAAAATTAATACCTCAAAATCAAATAATTAGAGAGTTAGCTCGAGAGCAATTTTATTAATTTAATCGAGTGATAATTGAATAAACGTGCATAGTGTGGTTGTGGGATATCCGGATAATGTGGGACCATATTGCAAATTATTAATTATAAGCACATCAAATATTTGATGAGATGAAACGATCGAAGATGATCGAGGAATCTCCAACTTAGCTGGACACAAATTAAATTTTCTAATACAATTGGAATTGGATGCGAGTCTTGGGAAATTAAATTAAACAAATTGCATCTTGAGTGTGCTGTGCTTCTTTAGAACCGGCATATAATTTGAACCCACTTGATTTTATTTTATATAAAAGTTTGTTGCAAGATGTTAATTTTTTCAGGAATGATTTTTCTTGCCAAATCAAACCTGCCCAAGTCTTTGCCAGCAACAATGACTTTTTTATTCTTCTTTTTTTTTTTTTTAAATGCATCAAATATTGTTATATAAACAGTTTAAGCCAGTGTGTCATAGATCGATAGTATAAGACATCATGTACTACTATCTCAAAAACATTTTAGATAGACTTCAAACGATGAATTTAAATTATTGAAACCGATCTAATTCGCAGGTTTTGCAGTTGCATGTTAAGTTTATAAATTTCTAAATTCATTTAGTATAAAATTAAGCAATTAAAAAATGGATTTATGAGTTAATTTTACGGTATTCATTTTTCATTATTTTTTTATTGTTTATGAATTTAAAATTTATGATTATTTTTATGTAAAAATATCACCTGGTGAATAAATCGATTTCAATAATTTTTTTTTTTTTTTTAGAAATGATTTAAGTAGCTTGAATTGGTCATGTAAAACATATGTATAAATGTGAACTAACGATATTTTGGCACGCCTAATTGGTCATGTAAAGTATATATGTACAATTGTGTGTACAAGTACAATTGGCTATAATAAATTACAAACAAATAATACAAGAGATTTGACAACTAAAAGCCACAAAATAAGTATTGTATAACAAAGTATTAAATCCTGAAGACATCTTTTCCAAAAAAAAAATAATGATGACATGTTTGAAGTAATGATGCACAGAATACAAGAAACTGATATGACAAATCCACAATCTATGCAACAATCTTTAAATATTTTGTTTCCTAAATAACTGATAATATGAAAGGAAAACACGGTGGAGAAAGCACTGTTCAGTCATGAATTTAGGCTAAAGAAATCTCCACCGTATCCTATTTATTTTTTCTTTTTCTTTCTCTTTCTCTATGGACTATGATAGATAGAAACAATAGAGAATATTAATTACGGAAACTTACTGTTCTCCTGTCAGGTCTTATTGGCGCAAATATTAAGATGCTACCATGACTTTCAATTTCAAAAACCATGGAATGTAATATGATATGAGTAAGGCTTGGGTGCTATCCATAGCACCTAAGCCTCTATACAACGGTTCAAAATTTGAGTTTTGAAAATTCTAACAGCCGATCCGAACCGTTCAATATTTAATCTGTACTAAAATGTACTTGCATACCAAATTTTACATTTTTTTGAATTTTTTTACTATTTATTAAGTATGTTACAAAACCGCTGTTTTCAGTGATCCAGAATTATTCAAAAACAGCGGTTTTGTAACATACTTAATAAATAGTAAAAAAATTCAAAAAAAAAAAAATTTGGTATGCAAGTATATTTTAGTACAGATTAAATATTGAACAGTTCGGATCGGCCGTTAGGATTTTGAAAACTCAAATTTTGAGCCGTTGCATAGAGGCTCCGGTGCTATGGATAGCACCCCAGCCTTACTCATATGATATCTACTATAAACTCTATTCTACTGCATAGTTGGCAATCTAATTTCCTTTCAAAAAAAAAGTATAAAAATTAAATTTTCGAATTGAGTCAATATTGTGGAATGTAAAACAATGTACTTTTTTTTACGAAATTCTTGACATATGATCACATAATAGAATAATTATTTCACTTATTGAATCAAAGAGTGAGGCTATGGTACTATGCATGCATATTAGTTAGGGGTGCAAACGGATCAGATAGTGGTCAACTCATATCCGTAGGACCGTATCCGTTTTTTTTTTCCGGATACAGATACGGATTGGATATTAATCGGATGCGGATACGGATCGAATATTTATCGGATACGGATACGGATCGGATATTATCGGATACGAATACGAATACGGATATAATTCGGATTTTTAATTAAAAATATTTATATTAACTTGTTATGCAATTACATAAAATATATCTATTTAATTAAAATTCATCATTAACTTTACTGATCACATCATTTGAATAAAATCAATAAGAATAAGATCAATTATCACATCCTTAATTATATTCCCTTTTCATTTTGATGGACCATGTCAAAGCCGAGTCTACAGATCAATGCCTCTATTCTAAAATTAAATAAATCAAAGTCTTTGACCCATTTGCAAACAGCGCTTTAAGCCTTCAACTCAAACCCTTTAAGTCACTGATAATGCCACAAAGAATCGGAATCTTCTCCACTAAAAGGCTTATTAAAGCGCTATCACCGACAGCTGCATAGGACATCTTTTTTAATTATTTTTAATATTGAAATCAAACATAAGAGTTGAAATAACAGTTAACATAAAAACGGTTATCCGAAATTATAACATATGCGGATACGGATCCGTATCCGTATTCGCTTCTCAGATTAAACCCGAATCCGTATCCGTATCTGCATATTCTATATCCGTATCCAATTATCCGAATCCGAAAAATCCGGATACGGTCGGGTAATATCCAACCTGTTTGCACCTCTGATATTAGTCCGCACTATGAACTCAAATTTTTCAGTTTGAAAGTTTTAACGATTGATCCGAACCGTTCAACATCTCTATATGGATATATGTTCTTGTGAATTAAATTTTTCACATTTTAGAATATTTTTACCATTTGTGATGGGTAGAAGATCACTTATTTTGAAAATTCTAGGTTAGTGTTGTAAATAACGGTATGCGGTCGTCAGATGGATAGGTACCGTCAAGCGATTAATCAAGAATAATCGGCTGATTAGTTGGAAAAATCCGTAACGATTTGGTCGCCGCCAACGACCAATTTGTCGATTAATCAGCTTATAAGGCCATTTTTTACAACATTGTTTTGGACCATTAAAAAAATGTGATTTTCTACCCATTTAAATATTTGTAAAAAGAAAATTTGAAAAATATGTAAAATTTAGTTTACAAGAACACATTCATATGAAGATCATGTTGAACTGATGATAGAAAAATATTTGTTTTGTGTGTTTTAGAGGCCTTAAAAAGTCATATTAGTCGAACAACCTATATTTAATGCTAACAATTAATTATGTTACTTTTAAAATAACAAAATTTTGTTATCGGTGTTACTTGAATGCATTGCAACGACCGTTTAGGCTGATTAATCGTTGGGTGCGATCAAACTGTCATGGATTTTTCGGACTAATCAGCTGATTATGATTGATCAATTGCTTGGCGGTACTCTTTACAACACTGGTTCAACATAAATTGTCGCGCCAAAGTATAACAATCTCAGTATGTCTGACATTTATTGATAAGCTTTGTACGAGTGAAGAGAATTAGTTTAACCGATCACACGGTATTAATTTTTGTGGCGTGTTTTTATATAACCTCAAAATCTTTTAATGAAAGAAGATAATCTTCTGATATATATATATATATATATTTTTTTTTTGAATAAAGTGGGGATACAACCAGCTTCATTACGAAACTCAAATGTTCATACAAGAGTAACAAAATACAAGTTCTGGAATATCAAACTACACAAAATACCTAAAAGCAATACGAACCATAAAACCTAAGTAATATGCGAAATAGTCCATGAATACAATCAAGTAGCATCATAAACTGTAATACTAGCAGTGAAACTAGTAATCAAAAGTAGCTCTATCACGGATATATTCAGAGAGGTCCGGCCCCTCTAAACCAAGAAAAGCGTCCTCGTCGGAATCCGTATCCTGAGCTGAGGGAATTATCAAAAGAGCCTGCCTGGTTCAAAGAAGTAATATCCATAGGTAGAATCAAAGTTAATTTAAAATAAGAGTCATCAAGTCTAGCTTTACACCAATACGAAGTTAAAGCTATAATAACAGAACCTACAGAGCTAATGGGAGGGACAGGTATTTGCTGAAAGCAAATCTTATTTCTGGTAAGCCATACCAACCATAGAGTTGCAGCCCTAATTAATTCTACAGGTAATGAATTTTTTAAAGGAATCCAATAATAAAAAATCCATAGACCCGCAGTAGTAGTACAATTGTAATCAAAGTTATTATGGTTTCCTATCCATGACCAAATGGTAGAAATATAAGGGCATGTCACAAAAAGATGATCGACTGTCTCGGATGCACCACAGAATGGACAATCTATATTACCTTGCCTACCACGTTTAACTAAATTACATTTAGTAATGATCTTATTTTGTCGAAGTAACCAAACAAAAATCTTAATTTTTAAAGGAATTTTGGCATGCCATAAGGTAAAATATGATGTATTTGGAATACACCTATTGGACAACCACAGATAGAGAGAATGTATAGTAAATAAACCCGAAGTAGTCCATCTCCAAAAAAATTTATCGGAGGAGTTAGGCTTAGGAAATATAGAGCTATAGGTGCAAGAGTTAAGTAAATGTTGCCATTCAATAAAGAAAATGCCCGTAAGTTGTTTAGCAAACTGAATATTAAGAATAGAATGAGAGAAAGCATTAGAAACTAGAAGTTGTTGATTAGAAGCAATTCTAAAGAGATTAGGGTAAACACAGTATAACGCACAATCACCAAATCATCTATCTAACCAAAAAAATGTATCATTGCCATTACTAACCACCCTATTAATGCCCAACTCATAAATTTGTAAAAAAAGATAAAACTCCAGATCATAATGAAGAACATTGAGGAATGTGTAAACCGGTCAGGCCATATTTAACAACTAATATAGTTTTCTATTTACCAGTGACAGTGGGGTCTTTAAAATGAAACCACCACTTAGCTAACAAGGCTATATAATGTAGGTCTAAAAACACCTAAACCATCCTGATCTTTAGGTAAACAAACAGTGGTCCAGTTAATAAGATGGTATTTTTTCCTAGTAGGGGACCCTGACCCAGACCAAAGAAATTTTCTTCTAATTCTATCAAGTTGTTCTCGAACCTTAACAGGCATTTTATATAGGGACAATCAATAAAGAGGATAATCTTCTGATATATACATTTTAATTTCTAACAAATTTTCAACACGTATCAAATTAAATCATTCAGAAGAGTGTTTGAACATTGTAAATAATTATTAATATATAAATTAAAAGAAAGGCCAGTCGTTACTTGACAAGTCATCATGACATCATGGCACTAAAGAATAATAAATGAAAATATTTGGGATGAGCACAACACATGCATCACTTGCACAAAACAGGTTGACCGCAATAATCAATAAAGTCACCAATCAAAAAGTTGAGAAAATAATTAAATAGCAAGAATGGCAGCAATGCAAACAAATAAATGCAATGCTAGAGAATAGAGATCGAATCAAGCTAGTTATCCAGATAGTATAGTATAATACTATAGTATCTTCTCCGTAATCTACCAATCCATTAAACCAACACCAGACATAAAAAGAAGCAACCCAACCTCCTCAGCTCCTAAGCTTCTAAATTCTAATCGCATCCCACCACCTCAGATCCGTTGCGGCACAAGGGAATGAACACTGTGTCACGAGTTACTGACACAGACTGCAATTACAAATATATATATTTTTTTAAATTAGATAGAATGCTATAAAATTTGATTTCCTAGAAAGACTACAACAAATAATCCGGATTAATATTTTTCAGATCAGATTTCTCGTAGTTGTAAGAAAATTAAAATATTTCGTTGTCTGTTATTGGAAAAAAAAATTAAAAATGCTTCGAATCTTAGTTATTGATTTCGGTTCAAAAGTCACTTCTAGATAGATAAATATAGAAAATATTTGAATTTTTCTATTTTCAAAAAATAAAAACTATATCCACTGTGCACGAGTTTTTAAAACTATGCTATCTTTTTTCTTTTTGGAAATTGAGATTATTTTTTATTTTTATTTTTATTAAAATATTAGAAATTTTTGATATGTTTATTTGAAATTGGATATAATAATATATAATTTAATTTGTTAGAAAGTTTGAAACGAATAACCTGGATCAATATTTTCATACCGGACTTTTCAAGGCTGTAATAAAAATTGAAATATTTTTGTGTGTTATTGAAAAAAAGTAAAAAAAAAAATTGAATATGTATTATTGATTTCGGATCAAAAATCACTTCTAGGTAAATATAAAAAATAATTGAATATTTTTTGGTAAATAGCCCGTAGGCACAATCCCATCAGTTGAATACTTGGGTGAGTAGTTTCGAACCGTTGATGCTATGAGCCGACTCCCGACTGGCAATTTGATTTGAAACTTCAATTTTTTCAAATTTCAAGTTATTTCAGATTTCAGATTTCAAAATTAAATTTGATTTTAATTTCAAAAACCCTGACCTCCCTCTCAATTTGGTCCATTCGATGCACTTTAAAAATTGTGTAGACAAGATCCAAATTTGAATTTTTTTCAAATTTCAAAGTTTTCCAAACTTATTTTTTTTTTTCAAATTTCAAATTTGAAAAAAACTTGAAATTTGAAAAACTTTGAAATTTGAATTTTTTATTAAATGAACCGGCTCACGAGCCAAACCGAATCGTATAGTATTGTTATAATAAATTCTAAGATAATAAAATACAAACATACATGATTTATATATATGAATTCAATAATTAAGGTATATCATTTTTCAAATACATATGTAATTCAATAAAATATTGGACAATTTTTTTTTTATATTGTAACATCGTTAAACATGAATAAAACCCAGCTCGCGAACCGAGCCGAGTCGAGCCAAGTGTTTACATGAGACGAGTTTTTTTCTTTCAAAAGCGAGCCGAGTTAGGGCCAAATTATTTTGCTTCTCTCATTGAACCGAGACGAGTTTGAGGTGAATCTTAATCATTAGCCGCCCTAACCAACAAGGACATGTACTAGGAATAAATTTTGTCGGTGCACCTGGAGCAGCCTCTGTGCATACACCGCTTGGGTCCAAGCTTGATTTAATCTTCGCGAGGGACGAGTAAAGAGATATCATATTGTGGGATTGTGGGAACATATTTATTTGTTATGATAATTAAAAAAATAAATTATGTATGGATCCTCTACTTAAGAATTGATTGGTCATAAAACTGAATCGTTAATATTTCAAACTGATTGTAACGGTGAGAACATATTTATTTGTTATGATAAAGTGGGAGCATACTTATTTGTTGTAATAATTAGAAAAATTATATTAATAAAGTTAAAATAATATTATGGAGGTATCATATTCCTCTACATTCTAACAATATATAATTTGATTATGCTAGTAAAAGAAGAGGAAAAACTAAAGAAAATAAAAGAATAAAAAGAATTCTGCTCTGTGGGCTGAGTGATAAGTGAAGTTTGTCCTTTGATGTACACTGCCACAAAGAATTGCAGAGCGTCATAGCGTACGCATCTGTTCTATTATTATTTTATTTAAAAGAACACTGAAATTTAAAAATGTTTCGATATTGAAATGAAATGAAACCGTTGATAATTTATATATATATATATATATATATATATCAACTGTTGTCGTATTTGTTAAAATGATTACATCCGCTCGGCTTTGGGAACGATCGGTGCCAACTTGGGAACAGCACCGAAGCATTCATTTATTAATTAATTAATTAAATGAGTGATTATTGAAGGGGCGTGTTTTTCATGGAGATATCATGTCATGTAATTATGTACAAAACTTGAAAAACGTTTGTTCCTCCTGAATCCTGATGAAGAATGAAGAATGAAGAATGAAGATGAATGAATGCTCATTTCTGAATTTTTTTTCTTCTCTCCGTGACCGTGAGTGAGTGAGTGAGTGACGGAGAATTATTAAGTTGTTAAATTTTATTTATTTATTGATTTGTAGACTTAATTATTCAAAATATTTTCAACAATTTCCATCAACAGACAGTTTTGGTATAAAAAGAAATTAAGAGGGGAATTAAAGGGACGTTTAATTTGACAGGTACGTACGGAGACAGTCAATCTATTGAATTTGGTTTAAGATTTATGAGATGTATTTTAATATAATAATTTGTTGGCATGGATTTTAAAGCGGATGATCAAATGCTCTCATTCATATCAAATATGATTTAGTTTAATTAGACTCGATTCAGACGGTCTGGTTCCTCCAATTAAGAAAAGAGTTGTTTAATTTTGAATTAGTTCACATTTGAACAAATTAAGAGGGGAGATGAACAAGAAGTGTGATTTAAATTCGTCAATTAATTTATCCTTTAAAGCGAAATTAACACGAAGAAGCGTGATTTGGGTATTGGTTCTTTTCTTCGTTGCGAGGAGACCAAAAAAAAATAAAAATAAAAAATGATATTGGTGTTCCTGATTTTTAGAAAGATCCCCAACATAATGTAATTGACATTAATGTATTAATTAAAAACGGTGGAAAGGAAAGGAAAGGAAGATTTAATTATTCACACTTAATTAATAATTTGCATTAATATTTGAAACTGCTCGCTCGTCTGAATGCGGATCGAATAATTAACTATGTATGGCCAGTCATCGGATATAATTTAATTTAATTTAATTTAACTCCACATTAATTAATTAATTTATTTATTTATGGGATATATTGTAAGTTTCGGATAACGTTAAAAAATTGAGGTGACAGTCTACTACGACCTCGCCTTCTTATTAAATTATCAATATTAATTAATTTAGTGATAAAACATCAATTCGGTAATACTGAAAAGAGGAGGGTGGGTTCAAATGCCTTGTCAGCCAAGTGCCACAGGATTCATTACACACGCATCTGCCACAGAGAATGAATGTGTGTTGAGTAATTTATTGATTTCCCACTTGGGAACAAGGAAAGGAAAGGGATTCGGGGCCGGATACGGATACGGATAGTCTCTCTCTCTCTCTCTATATATATATAAAGGCAGGCCCAAAAGGGTTCGATCCCAAACAAGGTAAGGTAACTCTATTCCGACATAGCCCCGATTGTATTCCTAATCAACAAATTTAAAATCAGAGAGAGAGAAATTAAAGACGAAATGGAGGCAAAGAACAGCTGCATCGGATTCGGAGAGAAGAAGACTTCCAGGTTCCACCGGATTTGCGTTTACTGCGGAAGTGCAAAGGGTCGTAAGTCCAGTTACCAAGAAGCTGCTATCGACCTAGGCCAAGAACTGGTAATGTTAATAAACATCATTCATCTTTCTTTGTCAAATTCCATTTCCATTTCCATTTCCATTTCGTTGCTAGCTGCATTACCTGATTTCAACTTTTCTAATCTGGCGCCATTATTAGATTATGTTCTCATGTCGTTACCCTTCTTTTTTTTTTTTTTTTCCCCAAAACGGACTTGATCTCGTTTAGCAATTAAATTGCATTTTTTAGGGGATTTAGTGATTTTGAATGAGAGATATGATGGAATGAATGTTTTCTCAATTTAATTTATATTTCAATTATTCTCTGTGCTAGCTCTTCTAACGGCAGTGCAAAAAGTATCGTTTTTTTATTTTTTATTTTTTATTATCTGAGTTCCACCGTGTAAATTTGGAGGGGGTTTTTGGGTAGTGGTGTGAATTTGTTAGCTGTACTCCGAGCGTGAGTTCCCATCTCTCTATACCTATACAGTACTGCTTGTTGGGTATCATATCATCACACATTGCCATTTGCCACGCCTCCCATTCTCTGCACTCAACCTCCTACTCTCACCAAATTTGTTTTGTTTTCCTTCACTTTTCTCATCTTAAAATTTACTTATTCAAACTAATTAATTGTTGAGGGTCTGACATTTCATTTTCTATCCATGGAACCCACCAGAAAAGTTGCTTCTCAAGATAAATTGGGAAAGTGGAAAGAAGGTTATCTAACATAAAAGTTGTTGTTTTTTTTTTTTGGTGTAGGTGGAGAGAGGAATAGACCTGGTGTACGGAGGAGGTAGCATTGGTTTAATGGGCCTGGTTTCTCATGCAGTGCATGATGGTGGTCGCCATGTTATTGGGTAGCTTCCATTTACTTCTCTCTCTCTCTCTCTCTCTCTCTCTCTATCTTTTTTTTTTCTCTGTCAATTGTTTTGTTCAATTTTTGTTTTGTATGTGAATGTGATGCATGCTTCTTGTACAAAAATGGTAACTCCTCTTTGTCTGCTTTGCTCACTGAGAGTGGAACGTTTTCTTCAACGGGGAACCTTTAAATTTAATGCACCAACATCTCCTCCTTTTGTGTTAAAGGAATTGCCCCAAAGTAGAGGGGCCTATTTGTACACTACAAAAAAGTGTGACGAAACTGTAGTAGTAAGCAAGCTGGACTGTTGCAGAATAAATTAACTTGGAGTTGTGCATAGGGTTTAGGCTGAATAAATTCATGGCCTCTTTTCCCACCCTTTCTCTTAATTTGTCAACCTATCTCTTTCAATGCGCACGCATATATGTTACTGAATGAATGCAGTTATATGTGGAGGTTAGGTGAATGTTTTTTTCTGGATAATTGGCAGGTGAGTGTTTGAATATTTATATGAATGTATTTTCTGAACATATCAATATTTGTTAGGTCAATATCAATATATAGTTTATGGTGATAAAGCATGCATTTGTACTGAAAATGCTTTTAAAATCATTATTGATATTTTTTTTAGTGGTTCAATATCTTCATTTTTTTCTTCTATTTATATCAGATCCTAACGGAGATAGTAACCTCCTAGTTCTTCTCTTTTCTATTTTCAGGATAATTCCAACATCCTTGATGCCAAGAGAGGTCAGTCTATTCTCTTGTATATGTTATTTTAACATGTGATCATTTGATATCATGTATAAAACAAATACATAATTTTTTTTATTTCAATATAAAAATATTGATTTGATCCTGTAATTGATCTATCATTGGCTAAGCACTTAATAAAACACGCAGTCCACTAGTTAGCCTAAGATCCCAAGCTAAACTGATTTGCACTATTGAACATCATGTAAACCTTTAAAATGTATGGTTTAATCTCCATTTCAATAAAAATGGATCCCTCCATTAATCTTTCTACTTGAGATAATTAAGGATAAGAAAAACAGATTCTATTCCACCTGCACTTTTAACTTTTGAGCTTTTCAACTCATGATTGATTTTATAACATCTGTTTTGCAGGTAACTGGAGAACCTGTAGGTGAGGTGAAAGCTGTATCTGGAATGCATGAAAGGAAGGCTGAGATGGCGCGCTATGCGGATGCTTTCATCGCCTTGCCAGGTACTACTTTTTATTTTTCTTAAAGAAGTAAACAAGTTATTTAATTCTTCCAAATTAATTAATAAACCAAGTTATTTAATGCAACCCAGGTGGATATGGAACACTGGAGGAGTTGCTTGAAGTTATTACGTGGGCTCAGCTCGGTATACACAAGAAGCCTGTAAGTTCCTTCATTTTTTTTTGTCGCCACTCCATATAATACTGTCCTGTTACATCTCATCTGAATCTTCCATGTATATTTCTTGCATTTCCTACGGTGGAATGCATACGTATCAATAAACTGCCTGTATTTAAAATAAACCTATAATTAGTAATTGGAGGGCCCTACAGAATTTTAATTAAATGTAATCCATGCATTGCATGCTAGGGTTATTTATTCCCATTGTTTAAATTATATTCGGTCATCCCATTTTAGTTTATATATTATAGCACACCCAATCCTTTCATGGAGATTATGTAAGATCTTCTGTTCATATTAATCTTAGTCAATGATTCTCACGAATTTTTTAATTTGGTTCTGAAGAAACTTCAGGTGAACCCTTGTAAACATCAAAATATATCTAATCCTATATGACCTTAAATTTTTGTACAATGGCTTTTTGTTCACCGCTGGATATGTTTCATAGAATATCTCAGGATGGGGTGTCTTTTATTTTTGTGTTAAGAGATATTTAAATAGATATCACATTATCACCAGCTTTAAGAGGGGTGGCGCACTAGATTTGTTTTCCCAACTTTTCCTAAAGCAATTCACAAAAGATTTTAGTCAATGTCGGATAACTTTGGTCGGATGATTCTTTTGGAAAGACTATTTATGACATCGCTTTGGTATTTGGAATTGCTGGCACGGAAACTTTCTTCGTTTTCCATTTGGCTTGCACTATAAGGAACTTTCTTTTCAGTTTTACTTGATAAGAGAAAAAAGAATACTTCTTCAGTCAGCCTTCAGATTTATTTTATCATACCGTTGCTTTCATTATGGTATCATAATAAAGCATGCATTTTTTCTTATGACCCCACACTTTTGCTTTATCAATAGACAAGTCTAATAATAATGTTTTGGACTATTTGTCTCCTGTACCCAAACTGTGGATCATGCAATTTCCCATACTTATTTGTTGGTACCAGATTAGTAATGAGTGCAATAATTCAGTAGTTAATACTATTTCATTCATTCAAACTACTAAAGATACAAGTCAAAACCTTTTGCAAGTTGCAATCTTTACTGTTAGGTCCCCATAAATGAACTAATGATGTTAACTACTATTCTCCCTTTGATGAAAAGGTTTAATTTCAAGTCTGTTTAATATACTTTGTAAAATTTTGATTTGAAATGAAACAGGTCGGTCTATTGAATGTGGATGGGTTCTACGATTCTTTATTGTCATTTATTGACTTGGCGGTGGATGAAGGTTTCATTTCTGAAGAGGCTCGCCGTATCATCATTTCTGCCTCAAGTGCCAAAGAACTCGTTAGAAAACTCGAGGTACTTGTCTACTCTTATATGAATATACATGTTGATTTAACAATCTGGTCCTCTTTTCCAATGATACTTTAGGGGAGTAACTTGTATTCTCATTAAACTCGTATATATATATATATATAAAAAAAAAAAAAAACTTTAGTTATGAAACATCCTCAACCCCCTGCATTAACACTTTATATTTTTTTTTCAACAAAAAGCCACAATTACCTCCTTAATTTCAAGTAATACTTATTACATGTGTTCCTTTTGTTAAAATAATTGCAGGAATATGTGCCGGAGTACGAGACACCATTGGTTTGGGATTCAGAACCGAAGAGCCTTGCCATATCACAAGAGGTGAACTCGGTCTGGGAGGCAGAAGGGGAGCTACCTACCATAGGACCAGAGACAAATTCAATTTGGGAGGCAAAAGCGGAGTTGCTTAGCAATGTAACAGAGGCAAACTTAGTTTGGGATACAGAATCAAAGCCACTTGGCATTTTACCGGATAGGGAGAGGGGCATTGCTTCCTAACTCCAACTGGATCCACCTAATGTTGTCTAACTTAATTAATGTTATACCTTTTGTCAAAAATCTTGGACTCCTAGCAAGAAATCTAGAAAAATTGAGGGGGTATAGTTGTGGGGTATTTTGTTGTTAGAAAAGGCAAGTTTGTGTTATATTATATGTGGTGCTAAGATATATCATATAGATGTTATTTTATTTGGTGTACTCACGGATTACACTTTACTATATATATGTTCTCTTAAAAAAAATATTTGCTTACATAGCCCTTCTTTTTTGGTTTTTGCGTTTTTAATTGAGGAAAGTTACCAGAGCTGTACTCAAAAACCAGCTGTAATTGTTATTATATTTTGATTTGAATTCTAATTAAGGACTGATACCAGATTCCCAGTATGGCAAAGTTACCAGAACTGTACTGATCACGTGACGTGATGTGTATTTTCACTGAAATGCACTTGTATCATGCGAGTTATGTCACGTAATTGACATACGTGACGTGACGTGATTAGTTACGCCGTAACAAATTTTCTTCTCTAGTTGGTAAGTATAAATAGCAGTTTTTGAAAATAAGGTACCTCAGGCCCCCGAATATACAAAGATTATTTATGCAATTGAAACACCATGGACTTACAATTGAAATACAAGATTATTCAACATTAAGTTTGTTCAAAATGATATTGAATAGAATAAGTCTCTGATTTTCTGTAAATGAATATGCGGCACCGTCATCGCCTAATAGACATAGTAATAGCAATTGGTTAGTAAAAAATAAGCTTCTTTTAATAGAAAGCAAAATACAAATTTGCTGTGTAATTAAATTGGCTAGCCTCTGCTCTGCCTGTGCGCTCTACCGGTACAAGAAAAATAATCTACACATAAAATCCAATCCGGGTCTAGTAATCGTGGACTTACTTGTAATTATCTTAAATTGGTATTACACAACAATTTAATACAAAGTGTTATAAAATACGATCACATTGACTGCTTATGCGGCTGCATATGTATGTTTATACTACTGTATACCAAGTATCTGAAGAGTTCTATTTGCTTTGTAGTTTTGTAAACTATTTTTTCTTGTTCAAAATTCAAATACACATCCATCCGCTTACATACTCGTTACAGGGATAAATGATAAATCACACACATATTAAAAGTTGTATTTAAATATTGGAAAAATGGCTAACAAGTCACACCATCTGCCAATTGACGGCAACAAGGACCAACGAATTAAGAAAAATAACAATCCTTTTTAAGCTGTATCAATTTTATAAGAAAAAAGATAAAAAAATTGATATAACTTTAAAAAAAGAAGTTAGAAGAAATTACATTCATTAGAAAAATGGAAATAGAACTTTATCAAAACAGAGCGAGTCCAAAAAAATAAATAGTTTAAAAAATCATTACCTTTGTAAAAGAGATCATAAATTTAAAACTCAAATAACAATATTTTATATGTATTAAATAGTTAAAGTTATTTGACTTGTTATTCTTACTTTATATATAAAAAAAAAAAAAATAGTTTACAACAAAATGGTCTCTGAATTGCCGTGTAATTCCGCCGCCCAAAACAGTTATCCAAAAGTCCATAAAAACTAAAAACAACAACTTTTAGAGGAAATCAAGCTGCAAGACTTTCCGACTGAAAAGCTCCAAAATGAGCTTTCATTGATTTTTTTTTTTGTCTCACTTAAATAAAACACTAAAAGCCATTAGTCTTTACATCCAAGTTAAAGTTAGGCACATCCATCATCCATCTTTGCCTCCTCTTCCTCTTGTCGGCAAGGGACAACAAGCAATTGGTGGGTTCCACAAAACGGTGACAAAACTCACAATGCGAAAAACAGGTGGGTCCCAAAACCCAACACTTTTGTGACCCAAAAATACAAGTGGGTCCGAGCCTCCTTTTGCCTTTTGGTTGTTGCATGGCTTCCGTTCGTGTCATCTGTTCCTTGGTCTTAGGAGAAAAGGAGAAGAAACCACATCTCTATATGCAGTGAATTGGGACTTGTCTTCCAACAAAAAGTTCTTTAATTTTCGAATTTTGTTATAGTAGAAATATTTCAGAATTTTTTAGGGGGGAAGGTGGCTTGGGCCCAACCTTTTTTTATTTCTAGAAACTAAAAACATTAAATTATCAAAAATAAGAATGATTATTATTATTTTTTTATCTCATAGACGTGACAAAATCATTGATTCAATCTAAGTGGAGTATTTTCTATAACCGAATCAATAGTTTAGTCTCAATAATTTTTGTAAGTTGCAGCATGTTTTTTACACAAAAAATACAAAAATTAATAACCGAACCATTAATTCTTTCTCAATAAAGTTTATGAGATACACAAGTTCTCTCCTCTTCTTCCTTATCTCTCTTCCACCCAGTGCTCATTGTGGAGAGGGCAATGGGACCGAATCAATTGTTCGGTCTCATTAATTTTTCATCTTGTCTAGTCGCTCTTTTAGAGGAAATAAAAAAAATTATAAACAATCATAAGAATAAGAATAAATAGTATTTTTTAATAGATAAAATAAATCAAATGAACATAATATCTTTAAAAAAATTAGGGAGGAATTCAATGAGATGATTAAAGAGGAATTGAAAATTATGATTGAACAACAAAATGAAGAGCAACTAAAAAAATTCTATAAGAAATTAATTGAAGAGGAACTAGATTGAGATGAAGAGAAATCGATCGAGTAAAATGAATAAGGATAAACTAGATTCAGATGAAAAGATTCCATATTTCGATGAAGACAAACTAGATTAATAAGAAAACATTCCATATTTCGACGAAGAAAAATAAATTAATATTAAAAACAACTAGATTTTGATTAAGAGAATAATCGATAGAATATAAAGAATAAGAGAAAATAATATTTATTTAAGAGGAGGGTTCAAATGCATCATTTTTTTGTGGTCCAATATGCTCAAATATACTTCACATCGTTTATTTATGTTTTCCAAGTCCGAACAGTCGATCTGAACCGCTTAACATGATCTTTATAATAAAATATACTTGGGAATCAAACTTTATATTTTTTTTACTATTTTTTTCATAGATACAAAATCATTGTTTTAAGGAGATTCTAGACCATCCGATAAAAAAATAGTAAAAATTTTCTAAAAAAATAGTAAAAATTTTCTAAAAAAATAAAATTTGGTCTCCAAGCATATTTTATTACGAAGAACATGTTTAGCGATTCGGATCGACTGTACGGACTTTGAAATCAGAGATAAACGATGTGGAATATATTGGAGCACCCAAAAAAATGATGCATTTGAACCCTCCTCTTTATTTAATACATAAAATAAATCAAATGAACATAATATTTTAAAATAAATTAAGGAGGAATTCAATAAGATTATTAATTTTTTTTAAAAAGATGATTGAATAACAAAGTGAAGAGTTTGTTGAGGTAAATATGGAAATTAATAGAATCACACTATTTATTCGGTCTCTCCTTGTGAGGTCGAATCAATAGTTCAGACTCGTCTATTTTTCAAAGAAAAAGATAATCATTTTTGTTTCTGATAATTTGATATTTTTTAATTTGTAAAAATAGGGTTGAACTACGGTTGCTTTCACTTGGCATTGCTTAGTAGAAGAAATAGACTGGTTGTTTGTGTTTTGCCAAGAAACGATGTCAAAATCGCTACCAGTAATGCCTCTGTTTCATCATTTTTTTTGTTGGGTGTGTCTCAATGTATCTATTCAAATTATGTGGTGTATCAGTTAGGGATTTATTGTGCTGTATCTAGGTGGTCTAGTAGTCTAAAACATATTAGGGGCCTATGTTCGGTTGGTCGACTTGATAGATGATAATGACAATAACCATTACGTCTCTATCAAGCTTTCTAACAAAAAATAACCATTACAATTTTTTTAAAAATTATCGTATCTGAGAATTCATTTTTAATCTAGTGATAAAAACAATACTTACATATCGTAGATTTAAAATCCGGAAGTAATAATTTTTATGGATATTAAATAGTTGGATAGTCTGACCTCCAACTTTTACTAAAAAAAAAAAAAAACGAATATGCATCTTTTCGTAGAGAGATAAGGGCTCGTGCCAATACACTAACTCTGCAGTTAAATAAATATTTTGAAATAAGTTTGTTTCGAAGCAATATAAGATGGGCATAATTTATATTTTGACGCTAATTTATAAATAAATCCCAAGTTTATAATCAAACTTATTGGACATGATCTTTAAAGAATTTAGACCACAGAAATGAAAAGAAGAACAAGATGACATTAAAATGTTTTATGGATTCTTTTTTTTTGTTAAAAAGAGGTTTTAGTTACCTTGTATGAATCTCGACGCTGATAAACTTTTTTTTTAATGAAAAGGCTGATAAGCCCGATTCATTTTGAAACATATAAAACTACAAAACAAAGTAAAAAGTGTTAGATCGGCAGTGCTTAAGAAAAACAAATAGGCACAAATGTCGGCCTAGATCACAGTAGCACGATGAAAGCAATATAACATCCAACAATAGCAAAATAAAACCTGACTATAAAGAGGTTAGACTACAATTTTTCTGGAAAACAAAAATAGCACTAGTATACTAGCTATCACTCAGTAAGTGCACTAAATGCCATTAAAAATAGTGTTGTTTTTTTTTTGGGTTGTAAGGTAAATGCAAAGTACATGATAACATCAATTGAGTGCCAGGAACTAAAAAAGTATTGACAATCTTCTAACTAGAACCATATATGCCTAACAAATGAGCATTGAATGAAAATGTGGTCTATTGTTTAATCTTGAGTATAGAAATAGCATTGAGTAGACCAGTCCATCCTCTATCTAAAATGTTATCTTTAGTGAGAATCTTATCTTGTGTCAAAAGCCACATAAAAACTTTGATTTTTTTTTTTTTTTGGGGGGGGGGGGGGGGGGGGGGGAGGGTAATTTAGTATTCAACCACACCATACAATGTTCAGGTTAAACCCCCCTCTAAAAGTGACGAAATTATATAACGATTTGACAGTAATTCCTCCTTGGTCCAGTGAAGTATGTCATGAGGCTAGAAATATGAAAAGTTATGGATAAGAGACTGTAATTCCTCCCAATCTCTAGCATCTATACTTGTAGGGGTTCTTCTAAATGAGATGATATGACCTTGTGTAAGCAAAACCTCTTGTAATCCTATATTTTGTCGGAGCACAATTTATGCAAGTAATGATAATAGACAGAGAGAGGACAAGTGCCAAACCAAACATCAGTCCAAAATTTAACTGAGGTGTTCACACCAAGGGTGACAGTAAGGCTGCAGTCTAAAAGTTGACTAAGTGACATGATGGTAGACCAAAATTGAGGAGGGCTATGAGGATTGGAGTGATTCATGAGAAGAGCTTCTTTCAAAGGCCCTAGACAGTGAGGGTTTTTAAGTTTCCATAGTCATTTGGTGAGCACTGCTATATTAATATGATCAAGGTTGAGGATCTATCCCTCTATGTTTTTTGGCTATACATATAGTAGTGTTGGACCCAAAGGCACTCAGAGGGAGGTGAATAGGGTCTTTTTAAACTTTTAATTGAAGTTATAATGTCCTAAAGTGTCTTGTAGTTATTATTGGTTCTAAACGAAAATATAATAAAGTAAAGAGTAGAGTTTAGAGACACTTGACACGAGAGTTGTTTACGGAATTCGGCACTAACGCCTACGAGGCTCACAACCTTCGAGATGACGCGTATTTTTTTTTATCCAATTAGAAAGGAGTATAAGATGAAACTGGTGAGCCCTTACAATCTTCTGGGAAGTCACACGGCTCGAGCATGAAATTGGCTCACGAGCACTAAAGGCTCAAAGATAACACGGTGAGCAACAAAAGCTCAAAGATAACAAGGTGAGCAACAAAAGCTAAAGAAAGAAGATTGATCTTGCAGGATCACTCTAAGAGTTTGTCTATTGGTTGAATAAGCTTGAGATCGAATATGAATATTGAAGTTGAAGTGCACAAGCAAAATCAGCTTTTTCTAGATCTAAGAATTCAAAATATTGAAGTTGGGGGCGGCTAGAGATGTTATCCAAACCTTGATATTGCTTCTATTTATAAAGAGCTAAATAAAAATAAGTAATTTTGTCCTACCATTATAATGATTTTTAACCGTTATAATAGTTTTTTAACCGTTACAACGGTTGCCCCACATTCGGTGGGTTTGGATGCCGTTAACCCTAACAGTAGGTTAATCGTGGTAACGTAACAGTAGGTTAATCGTGGTAACGGGTCCATAACGGTTGGCCTCTGGAAATTCGGGTGTGGCAAGTGGTTTAACCCGTTACCTGAACCGTTATGATTGAATTAATCTATTATGCAACGGTAGGCCTCACTTAGGTCAGTCTCAAGCTTATTTTACCGATTTTACATATTAACTATCCTAATCTCAAAATGATACTTCTACTGTCCAATGTCTTGTGCTTCATGACTACATCCTTGATAAGTATAGCAATTAATCATTTCATCCTTGATGTGTGTATCTTGTATCTTCTACAGTCATGATCCTGCACAATATCGCAAGAAAAAAAATTGTAAAGTTAAATTTATATATGTTTTGCAAATCTTGTCAAACAGACAAGTAAATTATGGCACAATCCAACAAGTAGGTGTTGTCGTCAAAACATTTAGCGAAAACCACTATCTTTTTCCGATTTATTTACCGTAAATGTGTTTTTGAGTCATTTTGGTCGGTTTTGAAGAAAGTTACGTATTTAGACAAAAACAGAGCAAAATTGCCAAATTTAGGTGATTATTGAAGATGACCTCAAACCTAGACATTACATCGCGTATGCAATAATCTACACGAAGTGCATTGATCGATGGATTAGCGTCAATGTTTACTTTTAATGTTTATAAATTCGGTATGCTATCGGGTCGGATTGTAAGCGCACAATCCTATCGAGTAGTATAATCGAGATTGATCTACAGGGAGTATTGGTTTAGTGTTTTGAGCGATCAAACCACAATCCTTCAAGAGGCGTAAACAAAATCTGAAAATTGAGAGTTATAAGTGATCAAAATGTATTTTAGCAAAAATTAAAATTAAGTATAGATAGAGATGTGAATTTCTAGAGTTCCGGCACACCGATGTTACTTCAATCCACTTTGATAATAAGTCCTTCTATGACTTCATCTCCAATTGTTGTTTATAAAGTTGCATTAGTTGGATCATGATGGTAAAAACATCTTCCACCCTTAGATCTATGGTTGGATCTAAAGGTGCACAATTGCTGGAGCAACTTAGCGAAATACTATAAAGACCCTGCGATAGTCAAGCCTCCTTCACTTATAAAGGTGCGCAGCTGCCGGGACACTATTATGTGTTTTGTCATTCCAAATAGTGGTTTTCTCTCTTAGGTTTTCTTCCACTAATGTAACAATCCCCCCATTCCTTGATTTGGTTATTACAATCTATTATTTTCCCTCAATAGCACTATCACTACCATGACAGAATAGATCATATCATTGATACCAAGAGAGAAGAAAATAAAACACAAAAGAAGATCAAACAACAAAAGGATAGAAGAACATAGAAATTATATTATCAAAGCTTAATGAGAAATAAAGGTTTACAACCTAGTCTTAAGAAATCTGAACTTAGCCGTGGAACGGCATAATTACACTCCTCTCTTCTTCCTATACAAATGAATTTCTAAACTACACAAAGATGATCTTTCTCTTCAGTCCAGAGTGCTTTTATAGGAGTGAGGGGGCTTCTGAGGGTGATTGGGATCCAAGAAACATGATCTGGATACAACTGACATGCTTATCCTCCAAATGGCTCCAAACCTCTATTATGGACTGTATCAGGTGATACTGTCTGTCTTAGGAGTATGTCGCCGAGGGACTTAATGCGTATCGCGCCATCTTTGGTCCGTATTTGGCTTTGGGTCGTATCACTTGATTGCTAAGGATCGCTTATCTGATTGACCTGATTCTTGCTCCAATTAATGTAAAATAGCCCCAAAACATGTTACCTGTGGTAAAACATAATGTAGAGATAAAGTAACCTTTTTCTGAAGTAAATTAGATATAAAAGTAAGATAATTGGACAAAATCTAAGCTGAAATCCTACGTAATTAACTGTCATTTTGATGTTGATCACGCCTCCCAACTTGAATTGTTGCTTGTCCTCAAGCAACGACATCCCAGCTGGTCAAAGGTCTGGTTTGGGTCTGACCATATTATCTAAAGGACTTGTTAAAAATTGGCTTAGGATTAGGACTCGGTACAATTGACTTGGTGTTAAAAATTTGAGAATTTAAAATATTTATGACCTCTCCCTTGAATAATTTATTCACTCCGTGATTGACCTCATTATACGTCCCTTAGAATAATTATTATCAATTAATTTACCTCGCGAATATCCCTAAGTTCAAGAGCGTCAATTTCTCCTTTAATTATAAATTGATCCGAATTCTAATATTATAATTATTGATTTTCCTTTCTAATTAACTGGAGCAAAGTATACAACTGCGTGGGTTGGTACTTGTGAATTTTTTTTTTTTGCAAAAATTAAATATGTACAAAAATTAAAACTGGGAGGAGCCTATTGGTAGCCAGTGTTACGTAGGCACCCGTACTCTTATTTTTATCCTCCATCTTTTATTCGATTTTTTTTTTTCTGAATTTGTCTATTTTTTGGATTTTTGTATTTTTTGTGTTTTTATATTTTTCCAGTGTTGCAAAAAAGGGGAAAATGGCCGTTTAATCAGAAACGGCGGCCAAACCGTTCCGAATACGCTTAACGAATGCCTGTTGGCGGGAAAAAACGATTAATCGGCCGTTTATTCCCGTTTATTCCCCTTTTTTTTCCGTTTATTCCAGTGAATTTTTTTTTTCTATAATAGTGTGTGATAATAAGGTTTATAAATCATGTATTGTAGTTTTATTTATGCTTGGATATTCATCCAATATTTTTTATATATGTTTTTTTTTCCTTCTTACTTACTTTGAAATTGATTAATTTTATTAATTTTTCTATTATTTATATACCATTGTTTTTTTTTACTTACTGATATAATTTTTTCAATTAGTACGACATGTTTATTTATGAAATTATGTTATTATCATAAATTAAATTTAGTGATTTTATGTTGGAATGTTTTCTTTCTTTCAAATAATATATTATTAGTATTTGAAAAAGCTTAATTCTCAAATTTATTTTTCATTAAATAAATGTGTTACTTACA
This sequence comes from Carex arenaria, assembly GCA_964058825.1. NCBI lineage: Eukaryota > Viridiplantae > Streptophyta > Magnoliopsida > Poales > Cyperaceae > Carex > Carex arenaria. Next base: position 131,788 of record CAXKVW010000374.1, on the reverse strand, counting down.
CATGCAAAATGCTTACATGTTACGAAGAAATAAGCATAGTGTCATGTTATAATAATAAAATTAACTTAAATTAAGTTTATTTGATAAGTTTAATGAGTTAAATAAATAATTTTTAATAAATTATGATATATATACATAAATTTAATAAGAACGTTAAATTGTCCGCATAATTCCGATTGATCGGCCGCATACCGATTAATCGCTTGGCGGTACCCCGTCCGTCCGACGACCGCATACCGTTATTTACAACACTGTATTTTTCTAAAAATTGAAATTTTGATAAGTAGATGTTTTTGGTGTCACAAGTGCCATGAATACGCACAATTCTAAGTATTAAATCATACGAGGAATTATTATATAGGTTCGCTAGGGTTCTATTTATAATTAACGGGCATTCTAAAACACTCTCAAATTTTAGAAGACTTCGCAAAAATAAATTATTCGATAATAAAAATTCTAGGGTTTGCAATTTTGGTCAACATTCATGGTTAGCAATTAAGGGATTGTTGATGTGGCAGCCATTTCTACTATTGCCTTTTTGATTTTGTCATTCTTTTTATGTGGTTCGTCATTTTGTGTAAATTGAGATGATAAAACTGAGATTGGAGAAATTGAATTGAAGAAGATAGCGATGTAGCGACAGAAAAGGCGGGGCGACAGTGATTACAGTGATGGCTTGCTTGTGCTGAGTTGGGAGAGAGTGGAACTTCAGACATAGGGCTTCTCTCTCAATTCTTTTTGGCCAGTTGAAAAGAGTTCACCAAATCTTAAGTGTTAAAAGGTCATATTCCGAGAGTCATTTGAACTGGCGGACACGTCTGTGTCCGCCATTTCATTTGGCTAACACACACACACACATGAGAGAGTGGAGCTTCAGATATATGGTGTCTGTGTCCGCCATTTCATTTGGCTAACACACACACACACACACATGGGAGAGTGGAGCTTCAGATATATGGCTTCTTTCTCAATTCTTTTTGGTCAGTTGAGAAAAATTCACCAAATCTTAAGTGTTAAATCGGTCATATTCCGAGAGTCATTTGAAGTGGCGGACACAGGGATGTCTGCTATTTCATTTGGAACACACACACACACACACACATCCACCAAATGAAATGGTGGACACTGTTTTTGTGTTTTTTAACCATTTCTTTTAGTTTTTAAGTTATATTTGTTGTTTTGTTATATTTTGTTCTATATTGATTTCGTTATATTTTGTTTGTTTTTAAAATTTTGATTTGGTTATATCTATTCATATATAGAAATATTAATTATTTTCCTAAAAAAAATAACAAAAGTATGAAGAAGAAGCTTTCAATTGAAAAATATAATGTAAATATTCTCACAAGTACAATGAGTTATAATGAGTTATAATGAGTTAACCTGACTCCCACACCGAATTAACCTCATCACTGGATTTGAACGCCAGACTCGGGTGACTTCCACATATAGGCCAATTATCCTGTACCCACCCCCAGAAAAATTCATTGTTTGACTGTACAATACATGCCAGACTCCATCATTCTAAATTAGAAATAATTGGAACCAGGTTTGTGCTGAACTGGTGGGCATGCTAATTTTGGCATGAATATTAAGATCATACTGACCCTGATCCAATCTCATAATTTGACAAATAATCATCTTAATGCCAACATAATCAGTACTCGGCATTACCAGGATCACAATAACAGGTCCGATACTGTAATAAACCCCATTTGGCCGAGTTAAAACATCACTACCAGTGTAAACATATACCATGAGACTCATTTTCAACCAATTATTTTACACAAACCTAAAATTAAAAATTAACTAAATTAATTATTAGCCTACTGAAAATATAAATAAAATTAAAAAGAATGGAAAAAAAAAATTAACTTATAGCTTTGAGAGAGAAGAACTCTTCTTAGCCAAGAAATATAATGGATAAGTTGAGAAATGAAAAATACACTGAGGATCTCAATATAAAGGAAAAACAGTGTCCGCCATTTCATTTGGCGGACATATATATGTGTCCACCAAATGAAATGGCGGACACGTCCTTTTTTGTCCGTCATTTCATTTGACGAAAATGGTAGAAATAGAATTCTCACGAATTCGTGATTATTTGGTTTATTATTTTTTTTAATTTGGTATATATAAATTTTCGGTCCGTAAAAGATGAATTATGTACAAATTCATAGTTCACCTCTTAGATGCATTAAAATTGTATACTTGGTTCAATTTTTTCTTAGCACTAAAATTTTATATGGAGTTATCACTTATCTCTACTGAAAAAAATTTCAAGTTTTTTAGTGTGTAAGAAATTTTGATGCATCTAAAAAGAATATCATGTACAATTTCTTAATGCACATGCTCAAAATAGTGAACCGCACAAATTTTAATTGATATAAATCACATATTTTGGCAAATACAATACTTTTCGTGTAGGAGGTTGTGCAGAAAGTTGCAGATTCAAAATCCGAATAAAAAAATTCTTGTTAAATTGTTGATTGACTTGATAAAAAAAAAAATCGCTCTTTTCGGCATATCATAATTCACACGCTTAAATTTTCAATTTTCGTGCCAGTGCAGATGAATTCTTTAATATTGAGGCATAAATTACAAGATTAACTGTTAATTGCATACGTACGGTTGAAGAAAGCAGCCATATAACTATTACATGTAGCTCTTGGAAAATTAATACGCGATTCATATCGTATTGAAAACTCATATTTTGAGAGGGAATTGATAAGTTAATATGATGCTGAGCTTTTAAATTTCAGAAACTAAGCTTAAAATAAGTAAGAAAAAGTCGCACCTAGAATATTTTTCTGGAAGTTTGAGGGTAAAAATTGTACCAGATGAACAGAGAGCGTTAGCTATAAAAAATTGTACCATTTTTATGTATAGATATTTCACCGCTCCATCTTTGAACTTGAATTAATTTTACTCAATTGAGCATCTTTTGAATAAAAAGAAAAAAAAAATGTATTTTTAATTTTTAATTTCACTCTTGTTGCTACCATTAATTATAGGAAATTTAGTAAGCCTGTGGCCTAAATTATAATGCTCTCAGTTAGGTATAAATTATAATACTCTCAGTTGAGTCAAAATTATTTCCAAGTCTATTTGGCATATAGCTAGGGTCTAGGGAGGTGCATTTGAAATTTGTGCATGCGAAATTCAGATCTTATTCTAACTATTAGGTATTGCACTGAATCTGAATTCTAGAAATTCACTATACTTAGAAAGAAAATCAGGGGCTTGTACTAATTTGTATAGATTTGATTAAACTCGTCGCAAAAAGATTGACCAACTTCACTTTTCACATGTTTTGCTATTTAATTGAATTTTTCTTTCAATTCGCGAGTCTAATACTTGCAATGATAAACAAATATGCTTGAAATATTACTCACTATATATTCTGATGATACTAAAATCGCGCAATTTGAAACAAGTTTACATATATATGATTTAAAATATCATTAACTTGTTCGTGCATTCATTTATAACCCAGGCCGCCAAGTATATTTTCTAGATCCAGAAACTTTTTTATTGGGCCATGTTAATTAAAGTCTAATACAGGCCCAATCTAAAAAAACAAGTGGGCTTTTGTTTTTATGTTTGTACAGCTGGAGACACCAATCAAGCCTTGCTGTCCATCTTTCATGTTCGTAATTATCGCACAATAATTATTGTAGAACGGTCCTTTGTACTCTTAATTCTAAAATATATCGAATTAACTTCAAACGACAAATCCAAACTGTTGAAATTCTTCTATCTTATGAGTGATGCGTCTACATGTGAAAATTTTAAAGTTTCGAATTAATTTAGTATAAAGTCAAGTGGTCAAAAGGCTTCCAAAATGAATGCATTAAAATTAATTTAAAAACCTTCTAATTTTGACCACTTGACTTTATACTAAATTAATTCGAAAATTTAAAATTTTCACATGTAGACGCATCACTCGTAAGGTAGAAGGATTTCAACGGTTTGGATTCGTTGTTCGAAATTAATCCGATATATTTTAGAGTGAAGAGTACAAAGAAGCTTGGTACTCCTAGGAACACCCTAGTTCTACTCATTATTGTCTAAGCCACCAAGAACCACTTGAGATTTTTTTTCTAATCCTTTTCAAAGATGAAAGCACCTGAGGAATATGATGGCATCTTTTACTAAATAACGCAATATGAGAAAATTAATTCCTTTTTTTTTTTTTTTTGTCAAATTGGCTTGTAGGTATAAAATTTAATTCTTTTCAAAGACTTAGATGGAGAAACTTCAACGGGGTACAGATATAAATAATAAATAAGTTCATCTTGTAAGAAGAAAAGATACACTGAGGAAGATAATTTTGTTTTCGATTTTGAAAATGAATGGACCTTTGTGCATATTTTTTTGAAATCTTGAATGAAACTGAAGGGTCAAGCTCGCTCACCTCCCGGCTTAAATTTGTTTCAATAATTAATGGGTTAAACGGTCGACATCATTATTGCCCCTGTTTTAATTATTTTCCATCTTGAGATAAATGTATCCTATCCTATTCCTGTCCAACTTAATTGTAAATAATTAATGTTTTAACTAGCTAAGCTAAGCTACTTTATTTTGGAGTGCCTATTATGAATTAATTTGAAAGAGTTTTCAACTCCAGACTTCATTGGGAATCCGAAAGCACCAGAATATATATTTTACATGTTTCGTACCAATTTTAAAGGCAACGAATTCAAATTTAGAAGATCCGGTCTATGATAAATAGGTGAATGCAACAAACAACTTTTGTCAGATATTATTGTATATATTAAATTAAAAACAATGATAGTAAATTTGAAGAGGCATCTACTTATCAAGCTGCAAATGCATAGATAATACATTTTTTTTAACAGCAAAAAAACAGGAAATTGCAAGAAATAATAACGAAAATAAAGTTTAAAGTATCATTTTCTTTCTAGTTTAATAAATTAAGGAAGGTAGTTAGAGGGTTTGATCCTATGCTACATGGATACAGATACGTCATATCAGATACGATACAAATACAACGATGCGATAATTTTCAAAAGAATACATATACAACGATATGGGTATCATAAAGGGTGTCAATGATAGCCTTTCAACTGTTTACTCTACCCGCATTGTATTCAATAAGGCGGGTATGGGTAAGTTTTTTTTTCGTTAGCTTATCGGGTATAAGTATGAGTAATGATTTTTTTTCATAAGCTAAATGGGTAAGATACAGATTAAGACTATTTTATATTCGTTACGCTATAGGGTAATTATATAAAATAAAATTATATATAATATCGGAGAAATAATTAGTAATGCTAAAATTTATTTGCGTCATATTTCATATGATAATGTTTGAGTAGTAATTAGTGGTGTACTTTTGTTATTTAGTGTATGTTTTTATACTATAAGAAAAATGTTAAACACATTACTTTTATTTGCATGTTTTGTTATTTAGTTAAATAATTGAATTTGTCCGAAAAGATATTTGTGTTTTTAAATTCTCTTACTTTATAAAAAATAATTTAGTTGGAATTAATTGCGTATTTTTTTTATTAGTATTCTAATTGCATATGTGTGAAATGAATGAATTTTCATATTCTGTTTATAAATTATAATAAATTTAATTATTATAGTAGCATTATTTATTATTCACCCACTATCATTTCGTTACCCGATAATTTTAACGAATAAAGGTAGAGTAGAATAAGGTAAATTCTTAATGGGTAAGGATAATATATGGATAAGGTTATTTTTTAGTGGATACGGATATGAAAATACTTTCACCTTACTCGTAACGTATATATTGACACCCTTAGTATCAGATATCAATACATTACGGGCATGATCGGAACACACCACTCCTTGGAGTTTAATTGATTTCAATTCAATAGAATTTAATAGAGGTGAATTTCAATTGAACTTTGTTGATCAGAGTAAAAATGAAAAAAAAAATGAATTCTTTTCACATTTTTTTATTAGAAAGTATACACAATACAAGAGAAATGATTTCATTTGAATTAGAATGAAATTTGTGTCCTTAAACTGATGATTTCTCCCATATTAATACAAAATGATATTAAATCGATATCAAGCCATCCATAGAACCAGTTAATACCATCAAATTACTTGTTTCCTTCACTAATTGAATATTCAGAGTACCAATACAACAATACACCACAAGTGAGAAATAAGATGAATAGATTGTTTAAAGGAAAAAAAATACGGTAAAAGGAAAAATACTAGTAAAAGAAAAACATTGGCAACAACAGCACTTAAGAAAAACCTTAAACCACCTAGCCTAAAAAAGATAAGAAAAAACCTGCATATTGCTTGTACTTAGATTGCTAAATTGAACTAAATGATTCCTGGTTTAGACTATATATCCTCTATAATGAAGTTCATGTTGTTGTGCGCGATTAATGCGAATCCCAGTACATGCACCCCATAATGTTAATGCCAGTGTCTCGGCATTGAAGGGGTCGAAACTCGAAAGCCTGCACATTTGTAAATTTGACATGTACTATTTCCCCTGTGGGATCATAAACCATAAAACCTGTGCCTCCCCTTCTCTGACAAAGTGGAAAACGAAAGAAGGGTATCGTTGGAAAAAAAGAGCGTTAGTTTTTACGAACGAATTCTGGCCGGATCTCTTCAATTTTCACGAGAAAATTTTGGAGTGAAATTTTCCATCCAAATCGTCTAAAGTGAAGTCGTTTCTCATCCCTTGTTGCATTCTGATCAATGAATTCGAGACGAATTCTATTTGACGTTTTAGTAGAGGAATTGGGGTTCCGATGAGACCCTATGTATTTGATACGGGTAATGGATCATACATGAAATATCGGGATAACAAAGGTTTGATCTAGTAATCATAGAGAAATAATGCCATTATTTAAATATTAAGTTAATGAAAATATTATATATATATATATGCAGATCACATCTAACAGTTTAATATGCAGATCAATTAAGCTGGTTTGAAAACCGTTATTTTTATTAAATTTCTGAAGCATTGAAAACAACGGTTTTCAAACTAGCTTAATAAATAGCAAAAAAATTCCAAAAAATATAAAATTTGGTCTCCAAGCACATTCTAATATAGATTGAACATCTAACGGTTTGAATTTGTTGTTTGAACATCGACTACTAAGATATGACCCTGGTAGCACTTCGGTCGAAGTGCTACCGGTAGCAACTTAGCCACACTCTATATATATATATATATATATATATATATAGTAAGACTACCTTGCTTTGCAAATTAAAGTGGGTGTTTTAATTTGCGCTCATATCTCTATTTTTAAAATTTAAATAGTCAATCCAAACTGTTAGATGTGATCTCCATATTAAACTGTGCTTGGAGACCAAATTTTACATTTTTTGGAATTTTTTTACTATTTATTAAGCCACTTTGAAAATCGCTGATCCGGTGGTCTAGAAATTTTTACTGTTCACCAGAATTTTCAGATTTTCAAAGTGGTTTAATAAATAGTAAAAAAATTCCAAAAAATGTAAAATTTGGTCTCCAAGCACATTTCAATATGAAGAATACATCTAACGGCTCGGATTGACTATTTGACCTTTGAAAATAGAGATCTGAGCGCAAATTAAAACTCCCAGTTTAATTTGCAAAGCATGATAGCCTTACTATATATATATATATATAGAGAGAGAGAGAGAGAGAGAGAGAGAGAGAGAGGAGGGTTCAAATGCACCCAAATTTTTATGCTTTCATTTGCTCCCAATTTTTTTTATCTCCTTTATCTTCATTTTCAAAGTCCGAATAGTCGATCCGAACCGTTCAACATGATCATCATAATAAACTATGCTTGGAGACCAAATTTTATAATTTTTTAAAATTTTTTTACTATTTTTTAAGATAGGTACAAAATCATTGTTTTAAGGAGATTTTGGACCATCCGATAAAGTGATTTTGTACCTATCTTAAAAAATAGTAAAAAAATTCCAAAAAATATAAAATTTGGTCTCCAAGCATATTTTATTATGAAAGTCATGTTGATCGGTTCAGATCGACTGTTTGGACTTTGAAAATGAAGACAAATGATTGGGAGCAAATGAGGGCATGAAATTTTGAGTGCATTGGAACCCTCCTTATATATATATATATAGAGATGGACTATGGTACTCTATAGAGTAAAACACCTTTGTACTCTACGCTATATCTCCATTTTAAAAATCCAAACACCCGATCCGAACCGTTGAACATGTTCTTCATATTGAAATGTGCTTGGAGACCAAATTTTACATTTTTTGGAATTTTTTTGCTATTTATTAAGCCACTTTGAAAATCTCAGATCCGCTGTGAACAGTAAAAAACAGTAAAAATTTATGGACCATCGGATCTGCGATTTTCAAAGTGGCTTAATAAATAGCAAAAAAATTCCAAAAAATGTAAAATTTGGTCTCCAAGCACATTTCAATATGAAGAACATGTTCAACGGTTCGGATCGGGTGTTTGAATTTTTAAAATGAAAATATTAAGCCGTATAGTACCAACCCATTTTACTCTATAGAGTACCATAGCCCAATTCTATATATATATATGAGTGTGACTAATATGCTTTCAGTTGTATTTTGGCCGAAATACAACCGATTCATTTTTCAATTTTCGAAGTCCAAAATGTCGGTCCAAACCGTTAGATGTGATCTCTATATTAAAATGTGTTTGGAGACAAAATTTTACATGTTTTGGAATTTTTGTACTATTTATTAAGCCACTTTGAAAATCGCTGATCCAACGGTCTCACTGTTTAGTTAAGCCACCGTTGGATCAGCGATTTTAAAAGTGGCTTAATAAATAGTTCAAAAATTCCAAAACATGTAAAATTTTGTCTCCAAGTATATTTTAATATAGAGATAATATCTAACGGTTTGGATTGACATTTTGGACTTAAAAAATTGAAAAATAAATTGGTTGTATTTCTGCCGAAATACAAACGAAAACATATTAGTCTCTATATATATATATATATATATATATATGAAAAATATGGAGATATAATGGATATTAATGATATTGTTATGTTTTGTAAAGTAATAATTATGTTATATAATCCTTATACTATAGTATCTGATGCAACAAATTATGTTGATGAATGAATTATGTGTTATTTTATTTTTCAAAAACGACAATCAAAATGTAGAGAAGACCCCGCTTGAAAAATCAAAATGACGGCGTAGCTTGCACGGCATGATCTGCGAGCAAATAAAATAAAATACAATAGACTACACGCAGCTCTAAAAGGTAGAAAAGAAAATTCAAATATTTCATTTTCAGTTACGAAGTGAGTACTGAGTGAGTGGGGCCCACTCTGCCATCCAAAGGAAGCATCCTCTCATGCTGCTCCTCGCTCTTCGCTCTTCGCTCTTTTGGGTTTGGGTTTGGGTTGGCGTTGGCTTCCTTTTTCTCTTTATCTTTCTCTTTCTTTAAAATTTGGTGCATTTCATTTGATGGAGAAGCGACAAGACAAGGGGAACTGCTACACAGACAGACTAGGGTTTTAGAATAGAAGCTCCCCTCCCCTCCCTCTTTAAAGCTAAAGCTAAAGGTGTAAGCTATATCACTCCAAGTTAAACTTAAACCCACGACATTTTCTTTTTTGTCGGCGCTCTGACCTCTGGATTCTTTGTCAACCTTAGTTTTCATTTCAGTGATATACAATATACCATTCTCCTCTTCTAATTTTGCAATCCGATTTAACAAATGGTTGGTTGCATATCTAAATCCATTTTCGTGCTTTTCAAATCACCTATTTCTGGGCCTTTTTTTTTTTTTTCTTTTTAAAAATAAAAATAGTTTCTGATTGTTGTTATTAGGGTTTGCAAAAGTTTCTCTACAGTAAGTAACTTTCCTAATTCCTCATAACTGTATTTAATGTGCTTGTTTTGTTTTATAGAATTCTAGTACATTGATTGATTTGAGTACCACTGTTTCAGTGTTTAATAGGACGGATTTGCACTATTATTGCTTCAGTGTTCAATACGATGAATTTAATTTAACGTGCTTCTAGATTTACTCTTAAGCCTGCTTTCATATTCTGAAGAATTAATTAATTTTGGTATTCAATTGCTCGGTTTCTAATGCTACTTTATTGCAACTTAAGTTCTATGTGCAACCCATCTGTTTTGCCATTGATTTTAGCTTCCACATGAAAGTGAAACTCATCATATGTTTCTCATGTTATAAAATCAATTAATTTTGTTCATTTTAGGGGCAAGTTCATCCAATAGTATCCGGGGAGATCTGATTGGTTGTTGAAATGGGCAAGTCAGCAGGAAAATGGTTGAAGACACTATTTGGGAAGAAATCCTTTCGATCTTCATCCACCAAATCGGTATTCACCTCCTTTCTATGCGAAAAATTTATGAACATCGTACAAACTTTTCTACTTTTATGCTGAAATTGATTAAATTTAAAATAAGCTGCTTTTGAAATGCAAAAAAAAAAAGTCCTTTTTTCTCTTCTTAGGAAGTATTTCAGTTTCCGTTTATTATTATGGAGCGTAAACATTTACTTTTTACTTATAAGTGAGACCTGTTCCACCTTAGAAATTCAGAAGAAATGGGTAAAAATAATGAAATGCCAGTACATGTTATCTCATTATACTCAATCCAATTTGTAAACATGGGTTGAAATAAAATGTGCGATATAATGAGTATATTTCTCAACTCAAGGGTACTCTTCTACCCTATCTTGCTTCTTTTAGCTCATCAAAATGTCATGCAAGGCCAATTATGTTTCACTGTTATCCCTAAGAACTCTATTTGTTAATACAGAAAAATTCAAGCGAGAACTGTTTAACCAAAGGATATGAAGCTTCTCTTGGTGATAATTCTCCTATAATCTCTGAACCAGTACTCATCAGCACATATAGCAACACAGCCTTACCAATAGTAGAAGAGAAACATTCTTCTGATTTGCATGGATGTGAAACCACTCTACCTGTTGTAAGTCATTCTACAGTAGATCAAGCGGCCTTGCAAATAGATGAATCAAGCGGTCGCAACAAGGTGAGTGAAGAGAAGGCAGCAACAAAGGTGCAAGCAGCCATTAGGGGATTTTTGGTACTCTTTTACTTCTTCAATGGATTTTATCAGCTTCTAGATGACATTTTCATTTTTCATAAGAACTTTTGTGTTTCCATCAGGCACGGAGGGCATTTCAGGCACTGAAAGGTATTGTAAGGTTGCAAGCACTGATACGGGGTCATCTTGTACGGAGGCAAGCTGTTGCGACCCTTTACGCAATGCATGCAGTTGTAAGGGTACAAGCTATCATCCGTGGGAGAATTGCTAGGCGCTCTGATATTGATCTCCAAAACAACTATGCAAGAAAGCAGCAACATGTTCTCTTGGTAATTCTTATTTGATATACTTTCTTATTGTAGAGTTGTTTTTTTATTGTGGAAATTTCCTTCACAGGAACCTAAGCATTCTCATGCATAACTCTATGAACGTGTAATGTATCTCTCCATTTGTTCTTTGACATGAATAATGAACAATATGTCAGGTTTTCTGGGACTTCAGTAAATGTAGGAGTCTATTGTTGTAAAGATTTCACTAGAACTTTTATTTGACAAAAATATTTATTTATTATTACATTTGAAGACTTAATTATTGTTTTGATTTTTTCCAGGGCGGCAAATCTGGAGATACATGGAAGGAGAATTTTCAAGATCATTCACTTGGTCACAAGGTATGCGATATTAATTTAGTTTTGCCTTTTATTTGTTCATTTTTAATTGTTTTCCTATGGCTTTCCAGCTGCTTTCTTCCTGGGTTGTTGTTAAGCCTCTCCAAATCCAATTCAACAAAGATGACCCCAATTCCGCTTCAAGCTGGTTAGAGAGATGGCATATGACTCATTTCTGGAAACCTGTTATCAATGCAAATCACTTCACACATTCAAAAGCTCAACAAAGGAAAACCAAAAACTCGACAGCAAGTCAATCTCTTAAGACAAGTCCCAAGTTAACAAAAACCCAAGCCACTAGTTCTGAACCCGAGAAAAGAGAAGATGACCACCATAGCCAAACTCCAAAATTCTCCAAAACTGAGCTTGAAAAGCCAAAACGGGGTCTGAGGAAGGTTTCTACCTCCAAGTTGGATGCTGAAATTGGTAACTTATCATCTGGTTCAAAGAAATCTCAGAGTAAGATTGCACAAGAGATTTCAAAGAACTCCGAGACTGCTTCAAAAACTGTGGGTGCTAAGCATTCTGAAGTAAGCCTCTCTCTGTCACGTATTGGAGAGTCCAAAAAGGTGATTCAGAAAAGATCTTTACGCTCAACCCAAGTAGAAGTCCCAGAAAAAGAGTTGCATGCAAGCACAACTGCATTAAAACCGGTGCCAGATGGCATCACTTCTGAAGAGAAGTCATTATATGGTAATAGAGAATCCGGTGGTAAATCGAACAGTAGGAGGAGATCTTCTCTCTCAACTACAAGACTAGAAATCTCAGAAAAGGAGTTGCATGCAAGTGTAAGCTCAAGTGTATCAAAAACCATGCTAGAAGGGAACCCTTCTGAAGAGAAGTCATCTAGTAGTGGAGACTCCGGTAATAAATCTAACAACAGAAGGAGATCTTCCCTCTCCACTAGAAGATTAAAAATCTCAGAAAATGAGTTGCATGCCAGTGCAAACAAATCTGCATCAAAAATCACACCAGATGTGAACTCTTCTGAGGAGAAGTCTATGTCGAGTAATAGTGAATCAGTTAACAGATCCAACAACAGAAGGAGATCTTCTTTCTCGGCTGGAGTAGAAATTCCTGAAGCCGAGTTACGTTCTAGTGCATCGAAGTCCGTGCCTAGCTACATGGCCACGACTGCGTCAGCAAAGGCACGCCTTAGAGGCCAGAATTCCCCTAGGGTTGTTACCGCACCTGATTCTTCAGATAAAAATGGTCTCATGAGACGCCATTCTCTGCCATCTGGTTCTGTAAATGGGAAATTGAAGTCAATTTCTCCTAGGACACAGAAGCCAGTATCTAGTGGCGGTGCCAAGGGAGTGATTAAGGGTGAAAGGTCCCTCAATTTATCCAGAGATGGAAGCGGTACGCCCTACAAGTTCCATTTACTAAATATATTTCTGATGCCTTTTTAATACTTTTTTTTATAGTAACTAAGATTTAAGCATGCTGTCAAGATTTTATAGTAACTAAGATTTAAGCATGCTGTCAAGATTGCCCCCTGGACACCCTCAATGAACATATTAATATTAGTTCTACCTAAAGACACGTAAATATCTCTATATAACTTAATCCTGTTTTCACCAACTCAACCCACTGTAACAGTGGAAAAACAAGGGCAATTCGGGCATTCTTGTAGAAACTGCGAGAAGGGTAAATTAGGCATTCATCATTTTTATGAATTGACAAGTTGATTTAATTTTTAGAAGGGTACTATGTTTTGTTATAAGATTATTTAAGGTTCAACCTCCAACTCTTCCCTCTATAACCACTGAACTTGTGTATGTATTTGCAACAGAAAAATCAATTCATGCAGAATGGAGGAGGTGGTGATGAATGAGGAAAAACTTGGGTTGCGTATTACCTGATGTTATCTATTTATTTTCTTCCTTTGTTCTCTCTTTTTGTAAGAATGGCTTTGGATGTGGTTATATTGTGGAATCCGTATATGCAGCGCAGTACTTATATTCAAATATTTCCCTAAATTATGCTTTTTGTTCGGATGGTACTTTGGTAGTTTTTTTTACCTAATCCTAATTCTGAAAATTGATGATGTGAAATTCTGAACTGTGAACACTTGATAGCATTAAACAGCTACATCATAAAAAACGTGACCAGAAAAACAACCTGTGTGCGCCCTCTGTTGTTTGATTAATATTTGAGAATTCAAGTTCAGATTGAATGATTTTTAGTAAATTATGGATTGACGAAGCACCAAAATTTCACGGGTTTGACGGATTGAAAATGTTGTAATTTGATTATAGTAAATTGGATTGACTGAATGAACTAAATAAAATTAAATTTGTTTACATCTATGTAAAATAAAATTTATTCCTGTTGCATTCTACATCATGTATTTTATTTGAGAATTGTTTTGTTCGTTAATGAGATTATTTGAGAATTGTTTGTTCGTTAATGAGTATCCTGTGCCTAATCAGCTTTTATTAAAGGATAGAGATCACCTGCCCCCCGGGGGACAGGATTTTCCTGCCCCCAGTGAGACTGACAAGTGGGTCCAGACGGATTTATAAATTTAAATATTGATTTTTAGTTTTGGTATGGCCCGCGTTTCAGTGACTCAGGGGCAGGAAAATCCTGCCCACTGGGGGGGCAGAGAATTCAATCCCTTTATTAAAGAAACATACCATCAAGTTTCCACACGAGTGGAGTTAACAAACGTCCAACAACTTACTATCCAAATAAATGCATTCAATAAATAACTTTATGATGCTAACAGGGGCAAAAGGACGGAAACAAATCTGCTGCGATTCCAAAGAATCGCAGGGTCATTGCTTGTCCAAATCAAACCATTCATTTGTTTCGAGATTCGTACATAAAAATCAATTGCTTTGAGATTCGTGCATTTAAAAAAAATGAATGGTTTGATCCGGACAAGCAAGGACCTGCGATTCCAAATAATCGCAGTAGATTTATTTCCCCAAAGGACTAGTCTCTAGTAACAAAAAAAAAAAAACTGTAGATTCGAGCTTTCTCACTAAAAAGGCACTGGTGCACCTTGCTTCTTGTTAACAATAGCCATGGCCAGGTACCTGGTACCCATACCAATTGGTGTCTGTTCATCGGGCCCCTCCCAAAAAGGGGCCTCTCCATCTCCTACAAGCCGCCAGTACCCTGTTTTCAAGTTCTCTGCTTCCTCTTGAGTGCAATTTTGCAACAATGACTCTACTCGAAAATTAATCCCGAGAGAGCCCAATAGTTGAGATTGTGTGATAGGACCATGAACTGACACATTCTCTACAAAAAAAAAAAAAAAAAAAAAAAAAATTAAAACTGTCTTGACTAATTGTTCAAGGAGATTGTGAGTCATGACAAAACAAGAGAATATGTTATTTTGTTTTAAGAATAATTTCACCCATAGAACATCTTTACAAAAAGAACAAAATCTCACATGCCCCTCTCAAAAGTGAAGATTTTGCCCACATACTCTCCTGTAATTTATTTCGAAGCCCAAATTACCCAATTTTTTTCTGGCATGTGCAGAGGTTAAAAGGGGAGCAAGGGGCAAATTGGTCACTCCACTGAAGTAAATTGGTGATGGGAGGCTATAAATAGTAGTTTTGAGCCTTTATAATGCAGGTGCACTTCTTGCTTTGAAGAATATATACATTAGTCTGGCATGTTGGCACGGGTGTGAGAAAAAATATGTTTTGTTCCCGGCATACCTGAAATTTCTTGTGCAGAATGTCTAATAGAAGCAAAATCAACATAGGCACTCAGATCAGCTGAGCCAGGGTCATCTAGTATGTGAACAAACTTATGTTTTCTTATAGCCTGCATTGAAAATAAGCTCTTTATTATTATATTAACAAGCTTATATTTGGAAATGTAAGAATGTACTCTCAAACCGTTGATCAAGCTTAATAGAAGAATTCAAATTCTTTTGTACTAAGACATCACAGTTTTTTTGCTACGCAATGGATTGATAACAACAAGCTCAATAGAAAGGATCTCAAATTCTCCTCTTAGACATGGTAAATAGCACTTGCAGCCTCCTCTCAAATATCATAATTACCCCTTTTTAAAGAAAAAACTGTTCTATAAGCATTTCTGGTTTTGCAGATTCACAATACATGGACAGCTTTTCAAAGGCATGCATGATACCCTTGCATACCTCATTTTCTGCAAAGTTTCGCAATAATTATGACAGTGGCACTGCAATTCATTATCTAGTGTCTGTAATACTCAATCCAATCTATTGTAAGAAAAAAAAAACTAATGGATAGATCCCAATTATATATATATATAGAGGTTGGCTAAGTTCAAAACGTTTGTTCCTAGTCTCAGGAACAAACGATTCGGTTCTCCGATTTTCAAAGTCCAAACGGTCAATCCAAACCGACAGATGTTTAATCTATATTAAAATGTGCTTGGAGACCAAATTTTACATTTTTTGGAATTTTTTTACTATTTATTAAGATGGTTTGAAAATCGCTGTTTTTCAATGGTGCAGAATTTTAATAAAAACAACGATTTTCAAACCATTTTAATAAATAGTAAAAAATTCAAAAAAATATAAAATTTGGTCTCCAAGCACATTTTAATATAAATTAAACATCTGTCGGTTTGAATCGACCGTTTGGACTTTGAAAATCGGAGAACCGAACCGTTTGTTCCTGAGACTAGGAACAAACGTTTTGAGCTTAGCCAACCTCTCTCTATATATATATAGTGTGACTAATATGCTTTCGGTTGTATTTCGACCGAAATACAACCAATTCATTTTTCAATTTTCGAAGTCCAAAAAGTTGATCCGAACAGTTAGATGTGTTCTCCATATTGAAATGTGCTTGGAGACCAAATTTTACATTTTTTGGAATTTTTTTACTATTTATTAAGCAACTTTGAAAATCGCTGATCCAATAATTCAGAAAATTTTACTGTTCACCCGGATCTGTCATTTTCAAAATGGCTTAATAAATAATAAAAAAATTCCAAAAAATGTAAAATTTGGTCTCCAAGCACATTTCAATATGGAGAAAATGTTGAGCGGTTCGGATCGGTTGTTTGAATTTTCAAATTGGAATACGAGCGTGAAGTAAAACGTTGTTTTACTCGCAACTCACCATAGCCCATCCCTATATATATATATATATAGGTTTTGGCTAATATGCTACGCGTAGCATAGAGACCTCCGTGCAACGGCTCAAAATTTGAATTTTCAAAATCCTAACGGTCGATCCAAACCGTTAGATATGTTCTACATATTGAAATGTGCTTGGAGACCAAATTTTATATTTTTTGGATTTTGTTTACTATTTATTAAGCCACTTTGAAAATCGCTGATCCGACGGTTTCACTGTTTGGTTAAGCCACCGTTGGATCAGCGATTTTCAAAGTGGCTTAATAAATAGTAAACAAATTCCAAAAATTGTAAAATTTGGTCTCCAAGCATATTTCAATATGTAGAACACATCTAACAGTTCGGATCGACAATTAGAATTTTGAAAACACAAATTTTGAGCCGTTGCACGGAGGTCCTCTATGCTACGCGTAGCACCGTAGCCACGTCCTATATATATATATATGGTTATATAAGGGCACCTGGAGGCTGTCAGAAATGAGTCCATCTTTGCCATAATCAATGATGAGAGCTCCTCCTCCATCTGCATCAATTCTCTTGGCAATTTGACGTGTCAGATCCATTGCGCTGGGGCACACTTCTACCTGTTCCAATTTAGACACCTCCTCACGTGGGGCCCACTGGCAGCGTCTTGTTAGGTATAATAGAGATGGAGTTGGCCCTGGAGATAGCACAAATCGAAACCTGTTCAAACAGGAACAATAAAGTATCTATCGGTATCAACTGAGTTTGTGCAATGAATAAAACATATATAACCACCATAGCACAAAAGAAAAAAGTTAAAAATATAAACTTACTCTGAATCTTCTGCGACATCGATCATCTTTTCAGACCAACCCTGTGGGCCTTTCTGCGTATCAATTGTAAATTGTTAAAGGTCAGAAATTAAAGGAATAAAAGAATAAAAGAACGAAGAGGTTGAATACTAATCTAACCTGAAACTGGTAGATTGGCAATGCATCAAAGAACTCATGTGCAATAATTATAGTGCATGCTGTTATAAAAAAAAGGCAAAATTTCATAATGTAAAAAAAGGCCAATAGATAGAGAAAACAAAACTAAAATTGAAAATGAGAAAGGACCTCATACATCCTGATGGAACTTGTTCTAGAGAGGCGTGCCAAGAAACAGGAGTATTGGTTATAGCACTAACTGCTACTTTCGTACCACTTTCTTCATCCATTGAGTCATCTATACATTTCAGCTTCTCATATTGAATCTTTTGCAACACTGGACTGCACTCCACCAGGTGTATATTAAGTGACTTTGTGAAGTTTTCAATTTTTGATGATCCCTAGATTAATACAAAGAAAATAATACAACATAAGAGAGGCCAGCTATTTTCAAATCTTTGATGTAACTGCCAGTAGATATTACCATCTAACCTCACACACACCCACACACCCCAGAGCTCTGGCATAATGGTCCACAAAAGAACAACCTAAACATTTAAATGGCTAAAAAAAATGCTTACATGAAGGAGATCAGAATGCTTACACGAAGGAGATCTGACATGAGGGTCCCACGTCCAGGTCCAAGTTCAACTAAATTGACATTTTGAGGTCGACCCATCTGCTCCCATAAGCACATAACCCAAACACCGATCATCTACAATTGAGAGAATCATGAAAACCAAATCAGGACTGTGCAATTTAGTTCCTTTTAAAGTTTTCTTCAGGTCAGGAAAAAAAGAAAAGGTAATATTACCTCCCCAAACATCTGGCTTACTTCGGGAGATGTGATAAAATCACCACAAGTTCCAAAAACATCTCGGTTAATATAAAATCCTGACTTTGGATTCGTGAGAACCTCCTCCATATATTCAGCTACAGAAATTGGACCTCCACGAAACTACTTGGCAATTTACGCAAAAAAAGAGGAAAAAAATGAGCAGTTATCTTAAGACACCAACTAATATTTAGGTCAACTTTAGCTCACTAAACCTTAATAATGCTCTTGAGATGCTTGACAATGTCCGACTCCGACGAAGGCTCATGCGTATGAATATGATCTTCCCATGGAGAGATTAGAGATATAGCACAATTAGAAAAATTAATATAAAATGAAAAAGAGGAAGAAATTAAAATTCTTAGGTACCAACCAGGAGGGTTACACAATCCAGAGCGATCAATGGAGAGGGCTACAGCTGGAGAAGAATCACTGCTGTATTCGGTGCAGCCATTATCGAGATTAGAAGGAGCGCTAGGCGTTTGGGTTTGCGAGGAGCAGAAGCTTCTAGAAGGGGAGGAGAGAGAGGGAAGAGGCGCTATGTGGTTTAGGCGAAGCGCGCCATTAGAGAGGAGAGGCGAGAGCCGCGCAAGTGACCTCCGGAGCATCATCGCGGAGATTATGAGCAACTCGAGATCACCAGAGGAAGAGGGGTTTACCGTTTGCTCTAGTCTCTAGCTCTAGATGTTAGGCTTCACAGCTCTCGGAGTGGTACCGGTACTGGTGCCCCCCTGATGCTTACTTTATTTTTTCTGACCGTCTGATCAAAATCAACGGATCATATTATCACCGTCAGATTAATTCAGATCCTACCCGGTACAGTAATTGGTAATCTTTTACAATTAGTGGATATGGACCGTTCTTTTTAACTTGGCATGAATCTCAAAGCCCAATAATACTGCCTCCGGTCTAGCCCGAATTTTAAAGCGACTGGGAGTTAATCTCAAACCCTTCAGTGAGGGGAATCTTTTTACCGTCCCTCAGAGGATACTTTTCCGAACTGAAAGTACGCGGGACTTCGTTTCCGCTCTTCAGGAGTCGGAGAATGCCCGTGGCTGCTATTGTGGAGGAAACGTTCTACAAATGCAACAGCTGGTTCGTACAGAGGCGGAAGCAAGCCATGAACCTAGCCGATGTGAATAAGCAATGATCTGAACGAGTGGAAAACAAACTTAGAAAAAGGTGTGAGAAAGCTGCAATTTTGAATTTGGTCTCGTATTCACATGGTGAATGAGTCTATAAGTTTCCTCTCCAAATGAGTATGTTCCGGTTCATAAAGGCTATAATGCAAGTATGAACATTATTCACAGGAAGTTCAAGTACATTGTGAGTCGCGGGCCCGGCAACAAAAATAGAGTGTATATGCAGAGGTATCCAATTAATTTCTATTCCGTGCATTCATGTCTTAGCAGTTTGCCGTGCAAGAAATTGGAACGAGAACCAGTTTGTTGCTGATTGGTATAGTGTGAACTATCTACTCAGTACTTGGAATGTGATGTTTTACCCTTAATCATTCGGAGGAACGGCCTTTTTACAATGGACCTAGAGTACTTCCTAACAAGCAATGGATTAGAGTTGGCAGGAGAAAACACTCCCGATTGGTAATGACCATGGACGAATTGAGATGTGCCCCAAAGAGGCATCATGCTTGCTGTTCAACTACCGATAGACATAGGAGAGGTACGTAACATTCACCAAATCTTATATCTCATTCCAATTTTATGAGTACAACTAAGAAACATATGAAATGCATAAAAAATGTAGCAGCTGCGGCAGAAAATGGACAAATTCTTACAGGTTCAAGAACTCTTTTATGTTTTGAGAACTTATTCTGCAACTTCGAGAACTCTTTTATTTGCAATTTGTGTGAACTTTATTTGTACGCAATATGGGTGACAGGCACATGTGGAGGGAGAGGAATCGACGACATTTCTCTAATAAGCGGAAAACGACACATATTTTGATTAATGAAGAGACTATGGATATTTATTTCGAGTCACGGTTTAGGTAAGGGAGGACATAACCATGTGGGAGTTTTCTGCTCCCTCCTGGCGGCTATTGGGGCTAGTTAGCTATTTACATATATTTTTTGTAAAATTAGAGAGTTAGGATTTTGTAAATATCTCTTGTTCTTTATCTTAATATATATTCGTTGACGGCTAGGCCATAAAAAAAAAAATAACTGGGCATCCACGCTTTTCACCCCCTTTTTATTTGAATTTGGATACAGTGCACATGATGCTCCCTCAAATAGCATTTATGTTATGTAAGAACAACATATCATCTATTATTAATTTTCCTTTATGATGTTTATGTGTTGTAAAATCACTATACAGGGATATTGGTTACAAGTATACACAACCGACCTCTTTTTTTTTTTTGTTTTAAAAAAAAATGAATTAGTTACAAGTAAAGCCGTTGAAAAGAGTCAGCCTCCCTGCTTAAAAAATATATCGACAAGTTGAGGCTATGCTGAGCTGAAGATTAATGCGATATTATTGATCCTTTCTTCAATGGAAGATAATTTACATTCATATTTATCGCGAATTAGTGGTGGCAGATGAATATCTGATGTCTCAATTGGTGCCATTGATTTGCATATCTCATCTGCTGAGAATGGTATACTGCATACATAACAACAACTCTTTGTTTGAAATTCAGAAAAATGTATCACTGATAATTTAAATATGCATAAAAATTATTCTTTTCTTTAACTTATCTGAAGTACCTTGAATCATCATCCAATAAGAAAGAACTTCCAACCGTTGTTTTCAATCTCAACATTTCAATAACCTTCATGAATATATATGTACAACAGTAAATTTTTTTTCTAAATTTTACTAAAAGAAAATCAATAGAAAACCTAATTGTCGTACCTCTGGTGGGACACTTTTTGTACCATGCTTATCATCCCAAAACATGGTACTTATCCTATGTACCTGCAGAGCACTAAGTTCCTTAAAAAAATAAAAATTGAAGATTTATACCAAACTAGTAATGATTTGATTTCATTTTCCCATGAAAAAACAACTTATAATACGTACCGGACAAAGACATTTGGTGACTTTCTCCACTGTCATTTTTGGCTTTCTTTGGGTGACCTGATTAGGTAAAAAGAGGTTTACCTTGCTAATATTCATGATGCTCTCAAATATAATTTTCACTTTCTTTGTTTCTGTATCACATACCAAGAATTCAACTGCTTGCCTGATATGCTTCAGTTGGTCCCATGCTGAATCCAGATGCTAGATGTTGTACAACATAAATTTACAACAATAAAAATAATGGAATTTCAAGAAGTAATGGACACAGAAGCATAAATTAAGGAGAGAAAATAACCTCTTTTGTCGCACAAAAGCACCAATTGTCGAACTTGGTAAGACCGTGTTTAACATAATTTCCGTTTGCTAAATGAACAACACTCGCGCCTGAGCAGTAGGCTATATATGATACAAAAGTTGTATACATATTTTGTGTTAGATTTTTCCCTTTTTCATTATTTCATTAGGCAAGTAGATCTGATGTTTTAAAATTCTATTCTTTTGTACCTGTTAAAGAGCTGTACATTAATAAATGAAAATACTTGGGTGAACAGCTTATGCACCAATAATGGAGGTACCTGTCAGACCAAAAAATTTAATTTATCTTTTTAATACAATTATTAGTTATGTATGACATATGAATTTTGTTTTAATAGAGACATACATGATTGGCTTTCAAAATATTAAGATAATTGGTGAGGCTCTTAGTAATGCATTGCCAGTGCACCATAACATTATAATGTGCCACCACATGATTTCCACGATGACAGTTCGTTTTAGACATGCTTGCAAAATATTTTCTTGGAATCTGAAAGCAATTATAAATACCTTAATTTTGGATGAGGAGTGAGGTCAGCAATGAACAGTGCCTCCTCCTGTTTGTTCTGCGTGATTTTGTTTTGACGGGTTAGATCGTTTTGAGGTGACGCTCCTGTTCATCACCTTCAGCTCACCGACTCCTGCCTCCATATCTCACGCAATTTTGAGGAGAGGAAAACTCACATCTCGCCGCTCGATTTCTTCTCTTTTCGCGGTTGCCACATACCTGCTGCTCCGCTACGTGTCTTTTCTGTTGTGCTCCGCGCCGCCCCCTTCTCTTCCCATTTAAGGTATGGTTGCTTCCCATCTCTTATATCCAGCTAATCTGTCGCCCTCCTTGCTCAGCACAATGTCTACTCCCTCCATTGTTTGGTTGCCTCTCACCACCGCTGCCGTCTAGGCTTCCCGCTGCTGGTACGCTCATGTCTATTTCCAGTTATTTCCACAACTACTCCATTCAAAGAGTAACAATCTGACAAATATTTTTTTTTGTCTTTCTATTCCTTCCAAATGATTTCTTAATTAGTTTGATCAATAAATTAACCAATTTGCTCAATAAAATGTCTCAGTTGACCTAAATGTATGGATTTATACCAGCTTTATCAATAAATTAACCATCTCTCTTTCCCAATTTACACTTTAATATATTTTTTTGCAAGCTTCCAAATGTTGCTCTCAGTATCATTTCTTAGGCTTCGTACCAGCACAGTATTTGGTAGTAGACCTAATATAGAGTACTGCGGGTTGTAGGTACTTATTTTAGAGGCCTGTACTATGCATAGTGCAGCTTGGTCTATACTATGGATCAATATCTTTATTTTCAAATGCCAAACAATTGATCTGAACCTTTCAACATGACCCTTGCAGACACAATTTGACAAAATTGTGTGTTAAATCTTTTCTTTTAAAGCTACGGGAGAGTTAAGAGGTTTAAAATGCCTGAGTTTTACTCACAATTGCTTCATCAGTTCTCCTGCTGAGAGGGTTTGCTTGCTGGGAGGAAAGATATTTCCATCATGTCACCTGCACAACCCTTAAGGTACTTTTTATGTGCAACGCTTTCAATATTCACTGTGGAAGCAACGCAATAAGTGGTGTTTTGAAAGAACCTTCACCTCCACAACGTTGTGGAGGTTCTTTGTGGAGGTTCTCATGGAAATATTCTATCATCAAATTACAAAGAACCTTCACCTCAACCTATTGGGACTGTGGAAGCAACGCAATAAGTGGTGTTTTGAAAGAAAGAGACTAAATCATTGAACCCTAGCTGAATTTGTGGTGCAAGAGGTACTGTTGTGGAGTGGGTACTGCTAATAGTATTGAGATTGACTGTTTTGAGCTATTTTAGTTGCTTCTTGATGCTGTAAAAGTTTAATTTCTGTACTCACTTGACAGCCACTGTTAAGTTTTAAAAAAAATAACAAATGAAACAAAAAGAAATATAAAACTGAAAAGGGAAAGATGAAATATGTCTATTAAAATTAAAAGAAAATTTATTTTTCATACAGGTAAGCTCACAAAAACCTTTGGTACCTATCGATGGAGGTGATAGTTGAAAATGTATACCATAATATTTTTCCATACCTCCTTGAAAATATTGGCTCTGGTGTTAGCATGCTCATGCAGGATAGGAAGCGGTTCAGCTAGTCAGCCTGGTAACCCAACTTATTCTGAACTATGAGTAATATGCATCAACTGCTAGACTGGTCTTATTTCTTTGCTTTATTTCAAAAGATCATTCTGTATACTCACAGCTCAATTCAAACTTCAAACATATCAATAGATCATCCTAAAAAAATACAGGTTTTGGTCACCTCAGTTAAGTCTGGTACTGTATTCAATATTCACAAAATATGATTCTCCTTTGATGATTCAACCTTCCCAAGCCCAAGCTATGTTTTCCCTTGACGGTTGTTCCATGTATCTGGAATTAAAATCATTATTAGCAAGCTTATCGGATATCATAAATTGGGTAGGATTTACACAAGTGATTTCTGAGGGAACGCATTAATTCATTAATCACAGAGGTTCATTGGATAGATTTTGTCTGATCTTAGATCTTTGTTACCAAATAAGTATGTTTATCAATTTTTCTGCCGAAATCAAATACTAAATATGTGGTGGTGAACTTGATCAGAATAAATGGAGGAATATGAATGTATCAGTGTAAGCGTCAGTGGATTAGATTAAAGAAAGAAGATAAGAACACTAAAATCAAAATTACCATATCTACCCAAAGGCCATCATGATGTGCTGGCAGCAGTGGCCAAGGCAATATGCAATCTTCTCTCTTCCTTCCTCTCTCAGAAGAAGTGAAATCACTGATCCCGTCAAGAAGCCTAAGTTTGTTTGTCTTTCTCTCTCTGTTTTTTTTTTTTTTTACAAAATTACCTCTATTGAATGATACATATTTGGTTTATTGTGGCTCGATTGGTTTATGCCAAGGTATGCTAGCTTTGCTTAACAGGGTTCAGTTGAGAAATTTTTTTTTGTATCTATTTTTCATTTGATTAGTAACTTGCTAGCTGATGAGGTGGTTATAAAATTGCTTCATGACTTGAATTGATGGAAAGAGTGGCCTTATGCTATTTTCTTTAAAAGGTAAAAGAGAGGAGAGATAGAAGCATTATTATTGGAGAGACGTTACCACTAAAATTTCAATATGTCAAAGTAAATTGCTATTTTTTTTTGTAGAATATATGATTTTGTCAATATCAGGTATAATTCTATAATCATGGATGCTCTTTCCTCGATAAACTTGACCGAACCAAATGGATCAGAAATTGGTACCATCTGCACTTTCATTGAGGTGCACTTTTGATAACCCTCTCTCTGACTATACATTTTTATGGATCTATCTTTTGTCCCTTACTTTTCCCTGTTTGTAATTAAAAATTAAGGTACCAGAAAGCTTTAGGCAGATTCTCAGTTCCAAATTAAGACGACTTATTAAACAGAACAATATTGAAAAAGCAAGGCCTTGAACCGTCCAATTCATTGCCAAACTGGTACATCATGATCCAGAACTTAAAACAACAAAAAATAATGATAACTTGAAATTGTTCTCTCTGAACTTAGTCGACCGAACCAAGTTTTAGTAAATTTAACTTATCAATTCAACCTAAATATGCATTTATATTTAACGGTTCCTCAATTCAAGATCTTTTTTTTTTTTTCTAATTTGAATTTGTGCAGTACAGAAGAAAGAAAGAAGTAAAAGCCTGAAGCCAACTTTTCTTAGAAAATTAATTTTGTACTATATTTACATATTTACAGTTATTCATATTATTTTCCATTATTTACAACTGGAAATAAATTATTTGAGTAAATCACAGGATTCAAAAAAGAAATTGATGATAGAATATTTTCATGAGAAATCAATGCTGAAGACTCTCATGTTGAGATCAAACCTGAAAATGACAGTTTTTTTTAATTACAATAATATAGCTTACAGTTTTTTTTTGGGACAAAGTCTGCACAAGTAAGCAGCAAGGGGGGTTGGGGGTTCTTAATTGCAGCGAATGAATAACTCACTGTTAGCTAAGTGGCTCTATAGATTTTATGATACTAGAATAACAGGTACATGGAAAGACATTATAATTGATAAATATTCGTCTTCGGGCGATAGGCAGGTTAAATCAGCCTTGTGGAATGACATACTGAAATTTAGATTTATAATACAGGACAATACTCAGTGGCAGTTAGGTATTGGGGAGAGTATCAGATTCTGGTTAGACAGGTGGTGTGACGATAAATTATTTTATGTTGAGTACCCTAATTTGTTTGCAATTGTGTATGACAGGGACATAGTGGTGGCAGAGGCTGTTCA
The DNA here is from genome assembly GCA_964058825.1 of Carex arenaria. Lineage (NCBI taxonomy): Eukaryota > Viridiplantae > Streptophyta > Magnoliopsida > Poales > Cyperaceae > Carex > Carex arenaria. Next base: position 105,578 of record CAXKVW010000374.1, on the reverse strand, counting down.
AGCTAATAGGTTAATTTTTTTGATATCTAGACAACTGACAGGGGTATATTTGTCTGAATGGACAGCCTTAGGAGTAAGGATGGCAAATATTAATTTTCAACCTAAAGTAGATCAAATAGTTTGGAAGTGGTCCAATAAGGGAGAATTTACAGTGAGGTCTGTTTATAAACTATTAGAGTCTGGAGGAGTAATGGATAATCCTTTTAAAAATATATGGTTAGCCAAAATACCGTTAAAGATCAAAATTTTGTTATGGCTGGTTCGTCAAAAGAAAGTTCTAACAAAAGATAGATTAATGAGACGAGGTTGGACAGGTAATCCTAAATGTGTGTATTGTGATCAAATTGAGTCTGTAGACCATCTTTTCGTAACTTGTCAGTTTGCACAGGCTATTTGGCAATGGATAGCTCGATTTAACAATTTTTATTTTGATGGCAATAATATTGGTTATTTGTGGGAGATAGATTTTTGTATTCCATTAAAGGAACCTCATATAATTGAAATTGTGAGGGGGGCAGTAATATGGAATTTATGGATCGATAGAAATCTAATCATTTTTAAAGAAGGACAGGTACATGCGGTTCAAGCTATAGGGAGTAAAATCCTGGCAATAGCTAGGTTTTGGACTTTAAATCAAAGAACAGATTTGACTTCTCATTTAAATTTAATTCTTCCCTGTGATGTGAAGGACCTGATAGGAGATACACTGGTAGCTTTCATGATGGATACACTGGTTTCAATCCCTATGATTGGAGTCGAGACCAGTGGGGATGATGCTAGCACTCAACATGAGCACGAAAGCATTGACAGCTTCTACCAGGATTTCGTCGCTTGGGTAGAGTGATTATGATATTTTTTGGTGTTGTTGGGTATCAGGGATGAGGTTTGGATATTGTGTGTATAGTTAGGGATTTAGATGGAGAAGGTATTGTTGTTTTGATGTAAGGGTAAGGGTGTTTAGGTTTATTCCTACTCTGCTTGCTATATTTTGTAGTCGGTACTTCTGGTACCGATAACCTCTTATGGTTTCTTAATAGAAATCGGTGGCATAGTCCACTTTTTTCAAAAAAAATTATATACAACTCCCCATTCCCATCCCCTCTTCATCCTCGCAGTCCTAAAAAGGAAAGTTGCTAACTAACTTTTTTGTCTTTTAGTAAGGGGACAATATTTTTCGCTGTTGGACACTAATGGTTAATACTACAATGAACGAAGTTAAATACTAGATCGATGCACGGTAAATACATTAAAGACTGAAGTTAAATACTGCAGGAAAATTTAAACCATCAAATTGTCGGTAACTAATTTTTTTTGTCTTTTAGTAGGGGAATATGAGGGGATGGTGGTGTGGGGACAATAATTACAGATTGATAGATATTATTATCACTATCTCTAATTGTTAAGAATAATTATATAGAATCCCACATTCTCATCCCCTCTTAAATACTAACTCCCCTAAAGTTAAATATTAACATTCCTAAAGTTAAATATTAACATTCCTAAAGTTAAATACTGATGTGTATAAAGTTAAATGCTAAGATATAGGATGCTAAATAGAATCAATGCAACTTATTTATAATTTTAGAGATTAATACTTTTGACTTTAAAGATAAATACTAACGTTCATAATGTTAAATACTAACATTCCTAAAGTTAAATACTGATGTGTGGGACGCGAGAACATTAGTTTGTCATTTTTTACAGGGACATTGTGTCGCTGTTAGACACAGACGGTTAATATTCCAATTAATAGAGTTAAATACTTCTTCGATGCACTATTAATACTCCAATTAATAGAGTTAAATACTGCACGAAATTTAAACATCAAATGTCGGAACCTAATTTTTTTTGTCTTTTAGTGCGGGGACACAAATGTTGGAACCTATTTTTTTTTGTCTTTTAGCGCGGGGATGAGGGGACAAATATGTTAAATTTTTGTGGGGACATATATTGTTTCGCTGTTGGGCAGACAGTTAATACTCCAATGAATAGAGTTAAATACTTGTTCGATGCACTGTAAATACATATATATAGATGTTAATATTACGCGGAATCAGATTTTTTTTGTCTTTTAGTGCGGACTTTTTTGTCTTTTAGTGCGGAGATAGAGGGGGGATGGAAGTGCGGGGACAGTTATCTGGGTCCTTTTTTTAATTAGAATATCTCACAGTTTTCTTTAAGGAAATATCACACGCTAAATGTCAGGTACATGCCGCAATATTGTGGTGCCCACTTTTAGACTTCATTGGAAATGCTAAACCCCTGTCCTTATAAATTAATCTTTCTATATTTACGAAGAAATACGACAAGTCAACCCATTGAACAACCCCCGAATGCCTTAAAATAGTTACTTTTGCAGTAATTCACAAATCAAGCTTCTGGCAACGAAACTCTTTCTTCGTGTTTCCAAGGAAAAAAGATAACTATCACAACTATTTGCATGTACTTTATTGTTACTTCTAACCTACATTATAATTAACCTAAATTGAAGTCGCCTACTAAATATCTCAGTAAAATACATTTGCCATCTCTCCTCTTTATGCATTCACTTTCAGGAACAAATTAGTTAATGCAGTCTGACGCACTTCCCACAAATGCTCCCATTTTTTCCCCACAGATCTTCGTGTGCTGTATATACCACAAATAAACTTCCTTAATATTGTTGTTACATGTACTGAACATACTTGCAATGGTTAAATTATGCTCTAATGCGTATTGTCAAAATAATGCTTCTTTCTGGTAACAGCTTAAATATACCTAACACTTCCCAAACAAAACCACAAAACCACAACAGCAGGAACTAGCACACATCCATTTCCACAAACAATTATGTACAATAACAGTTGCGGCGTAGCCGCAACAACAAGCATCTAGTTTTTCACAATTTTAATCAGTCTCATTTTTTTTTAGTATTTACTGACAAAGAAAAAGAGAAAAAAAAAAAAAGTCAATGTATCCTAAATAAATACCTGAATGCAAAGAACAAGTTATGGGGATATCTCGTTCTTTATGTTTTCTCTGATCATGCCATATATCTTCTCTATGAAAATTGTCAGCTTCTGCTTGAATAGTTGAACCTTCCATTTAAAGTTTCATTATCATATTACCTTACCAACCAATGAGAGAAGTTTTTTTTCAAGTTAAATTATCATTTTTTTTTTCTGTACCAAGTGTATCCTTCGTCTCTCAGATGTAGAGTTACCAACCCCATTTGCACTAGATTTCCTTTGCAATAACGCCAACAAAGCTGATGAATTGGACAGCCAATAAGCCAACTTTTCATTACTACATTTCTTCATGTAAAAATGAAAATACAGGAGTCAGGAACAGTTATGTAAGTATATCTTAAAATCTTGAACAGGTTGACTTAATTGCACTACTACCTCTATAGAAGTGGCCATGTTTTCAATTATTTGGTCAAAAAAATTGAGCCTTTTCATCCTCAGAAAATCTCCAGTGTAAGATAAACTTGTGTATCATGCAGGCTGCTACTGGTCTCCCACTAGAAAACCCCAGGTTTTGTGAAGTGCACTGATTTAGCCATTCTTCTTCTTCCTGTATTAGACAAAAACACAAAAAGAGAAAAGGCAGTGAGTGTGTGTGTGTGAGAGAGAGGGAGGGAGGGAGAGAATACCTGGATACGGCTAGCTTCTTCAATTACTTTTCTCAATATAAATTCTACTTCCAAACTTTTTTCTCTGTCATTGCTTTTACTCGGGTCTCATATGTCTTACGAGCCAACATTCCTATATCAAATAGAAAGATGTTAGACAAAGTCAACCTATATTATGACACATTATTTTTACAAATAAGGCACGTGATTTTAAGATCCTTGGCATTTACTAGTTTTGACAAATATTACAGGTCTTATAGAGTAATCCGTTATCTTTTAATTTGGTGTACCCAACAAAGTTTTAATTCATCTAGGCTTTGAATATAAACAACTCTCCATTTGAACATCTAACTGGTCATTTCTCCATTTTCCTTATTTTTTTTCCTCTGAAGATACTAATTAATGGCTTATCAAAATGAGAAAAATTTAATGTTTATTAGTGTTTTTCATGCAAATATATTTAGGAGGACATTCCAGGAATACATAAGGAGTTGATCAGAATATTCAGCAACTCCAAATATAATTGGATATCCATGGTATTATTCATTGTTCATTTATAAAACAGTGTCTTATGCAAGTATCGAAAGTCTCAGGTGCTTTTTCATACAAAAAGAAATGGAACTGTGCCTTTTAACTAGGAGTTATACCTCTACATAGAGATTGCATATCAATGGCTGCCTTCCTTAATAGAAGGAATTCTTTTCGTAACATGCTTGCATGTATTGGTCTCTATATAGTTTTTGCGGCTCTTTCTAGCACCTTTGTCTTTTGCGCCATCAGTTTAGCCATATGTGAAGCTCTTAGAAACACCTTTGTTTCCCGGAGCTGACATTATTTACACGAAAGGAAGTTCATAACTTAATTGTTTTATTTCATTAATTAGCAACTTCCTCAAGTAATGAACACTCCCTCATGTATCACCTACTTCCCATTTTGGTCAGCATCAATCTCTGAAGCTTCCAACTTTTTACCATTTTAGTCATTACCAATTTACCATCATAATTTACACAGAAATTTCAAAATAACTAGTTCAATCAGGTCAAGACTGGGAACATTTAATTTTCTAAAAAATGACCGTAGGAGCATAATGGAATTGGTGACATGTTGCGGGGGGTTGGGGTGGCAATGATGTTGGGTAGGGTGGTTTATAATTCCGTAATTAGATTTTTTTTTAGTTTGAACAATACTTTCTTCAATGTATAAAATGAATGTAAAAGATGGATGAACTGCCCATATCTTTTTCTCTCAACACTTAATATTACCTGATAGTTCGTCAGTCCTAGCTTGTCCAACAGCTTTAGGCAAGCAAATCTCTCGTCGTTACTGCTCACAAATATTTTTATTCAAAGAAGTTTAAAATCATATAATAGATTAAATGATAATTAAATAAGAAAGCAGCTTAAAGGACGATAGAAAGTAGCAGCAAGTACTTCTCACTCAGAATTTATGGGGGCAAGAACACCAAAACTACGAAGGAATTCACCAAACTCCTTTTTAATGGTGTATCTAGCTCGAGTCATGCTAATTGGTTGAAGAAAACCCTACAAAGTCGGAGAAAACTAGTCAAAATTTTAGACAAATATGAAGCATCTCAGTGAGAAAAACAATGCAACTCATACCAAACTCTACTTGTAGGCTGATATTGGGATTGATATGAAAATTAGAAGGCTTGAGCAATATGTAATTTTGCAGATTGGTGTAGCTTGGAGGCTTCATTAATACTTGACTTTGCATCTGAAATTTAGTTTAGTGATTAGAACATGATGAGAAATATAGAAACATATATTGAAGCAAAGAAGCCTACTTGACCATACTTTCTAGCTTAAATGCATTCTTTAGCATAGTTGTTAAGGATGCGTTATGACTTCCGGTTGATTTGAGACCCTGCTGTAATATACAGCTATTTTATGAAAAACAACCAAAGTATATACATTATGGTAGGGTAGCACCATGCCAGAAATACCTATAGAGCCACTTATAACTTGTACCTTGTGGACTTGTGGTGTGGTGGTATCATACTGTGCCAGTCACGTGCCATCCACCTGCCTTTATTGCAAAATGTATTTATAATTCAGTCTTAATTGCAAGTTGAGGCACAACTGAGGTCTGATCATGAATCATGAGTGTAAATTGGGGAGATGAGGAGACTGGAGAGTTATCCAGTTAAGATTTCATGTATTCTCAAAAGAAAAAAACAACATACCATGGGTTGGGCAAAGTTGTAAAAACTGGAGTCTCCAGTTCGAGGCATTTTACCCTTCATTTCTCGGTCGGAGATTGCACCCCACCCCCAAATCAGTTGTGCCATTAACTCGATTTCATTTTTATAGCCACATTATTAACGCATTATTTTCCTTTTCTGTTTCTTCAGGAGGGTAAAAGAAAGGAGACAAGGCAAAAAAACAAAAGGTGGGAATTGAAAAATGATCTCTGTTGCCAGATTTTCCTCAGGAAGTAAATATATTGACAGATCTAGTTTGGCTTGACGCAGTGCAATACTATAGAGAAAATGAGAAAGTATATGAATTGTGCTCTGTGTAAAGATAAAGTACCTCTGTCAATTCATATATCCGATTATTCACTGTTTCTGGGCACTGTGGAAGTTCCTGTCCTTTGCCACGCGGCACGGAAGAATCTGATTGACTTGTATTTTAAAAAGGACCCAGATGATTGTCTCCGCACCTCCATCCCCCTTCTATCCCCGCACTAAAAGACAAAAAAGTCCACACTACAAGGCAAAAAATCTGAGAGCGTGTAGTATTTAACATCTATATGTAATGTATTTACAATGCATTGAACAAGTATTTAACTCTATTCATTGGAGTATTTAACTCTATTTAAGTATTTAATTCTATTCATTGGAGTATTTAGCATATTTGTCCCCACAAAAATTTTCTGCAGTATTTAACTTTGTTTATTGGAGTATTTAACCGTTCATCGATTTAGTATTTAACTTTGTTCATTGTAGGATTAACCATTGACGTCCAACAGCGAAAAATGTTGTCCCCCACACCCCGCACTAAAGACAAAAAACACCTTTTTTGGAGGGTGGGGGGATGGGAACCACTAAAAGACAAAAAAAAAACTTTTTGGAAGGTGGGGAATGAAGGGGAATGGGAATGGGATTCTATATAATTAACTTTAGGAATGTTAGTATTTAACATTATGAATGTTAGTATTTATCTTTAAAGTTAAAAGTATTAATCTCTAAAATTATAAATAAGTTGCATGTATTCTATTTATCATCATATATATTAGTATTTAACTTTATACACATTAGTATTTAACTTCAATCTTTAGTGTATTAATAGTGCATCGAACAAGTATTTAACTCTATTCATTGGAGTATTTAACATATTTGTCCTCACAAAAATTTTCTGCAGTATTTAACTTCAATCTTTAGTGTATTAATAGTGCATCGAACAAGTATTTAACTCTATTCATTGGAGTATTTAACCGTCCGCGTCTAACAGCGACATAAATATGTTCCTGCAAAAATGACAAACTAATTTGGTATCGTCCCCGCGTCCCACACATCAGTATTTAACTTTAGGAATGTTAATATTTAACATTATGAACGTTAGTATTTAACTTTGTTCATTGTAGTATTAACCATTGACGTCCAACAGCGAAAAATATTGTCCCCAATATACCCCCACTAAAAGACAAAAAACACATTTTTAGAGGGTGAGGATGAAGGTGGGATGAGAATGGGCTAAAAGACAAAAAAACACCTTTTTGGAGAGTGGGGGGATGAAGGGGGGATGGAAATGGGGGGTTGTATATAATTATTCTTTTAAAAAAGAGTAATTATAATTTCTCCTATCTTCCAATCTCCTGAATCACCCCGTCTTATCCAGTTCTCTTTTATCTAACTAACTAACTAAAGTGATCCCTACTACCCCCAAAACCCTCTTCTAATTTTTTTCCTCAATTGGTCTAAAACAAGAGAGAGAAAAGAAAAAAACGACAGATCTAGTAACTCTCTCAATTTAAACTATGATGAGAATCCTAGAGCGGCTATCTCAGGCATGGTGCGCTCGCGAACCCTAGAAGTGGTGATCTCAAGCATAGCGTCTCGCTCCTCCTTTTGCGGGATCTTAAGCATGATGCCGTGACATGGCGACCCGCTCCTCCTTTCGTGAAATGTCTTACATAAGACCTTTATAAGGGAACTCTCTCATATGCTCAATATCGCATCGTCAATGCCTCTGCTTCCCATCTCACCATCTCCTCTCGTGTAATTCACTCTTCAACTAATTATAACTCAATTCGAACTGATTTGGTCTCTTAGATGCATTTTATCTTTCATAATTTTTTGCGTTATTTATCTTGTGGTGTGCAATCGTGTGTTAACTATACATTGGGAAAGATGAAAGATCTGCTAGTTTGCATCAATGTCCATTCAATGATCTAATTGCATAAAGGTTCTATCAGAAAATCCAAAAAGAGTTAGGTTGCCAAAAGTTAAGAGAATTGTATAAAATAAGGGGCTCTGGGCATTTATTCAAAAATCTCATCAATATAAATTTTACTGACTATTTAGTACTGATTAAATGTATTAGGTGAGTGATCCAAATGGACATACAATGCACCAGTTATAGAGCATTGAATCAGGACAGTTCTCCTTGGAGGTAGGGATCGGCAGGCATACTGCTTGTTTCTGGTCCCTATGATTTGAACTGGTTGCTTCTGTGTCAGTAGATGTGGAATGGAAATTGGGGTTCAGAGCTCGAAATCCACATGATGTAACAGGAAAAGAGAAACTTGAGGTATCATTTCAAGATTTCAAGTATTGACTGCAATCTATGTTGTATTGATACGGGTACGGGTGTCGTATCGGATACGATACAGATATGGCAATACGTCAAATTTCAAAAATCTAGGATACGATATGTTTCTTATATATATTATTTTTATTATTTATATATTGTATTTAGATAATTATAATTTAAATCAAATTTGTATAAAAAGTTAAAGGCTTACCGTAAGTATATATTAAATATTATAGGTATGAGTTCTTATGACATGTGACTATCTGGCGTAGTGGTTAAAGATTTTGATTCAAAGCAAAGTTGCCCAAGTTCGATCCACATCTCCAGCATAAAAAAAGCACATTGGCGTGGCTCACAGGTGTGGTTCACAGATGCGGTGCTCGGTTTACAGCCGTGGCTTACAGGCGCGGGCTCGGTTCATGGGCCAGACGCGTATCAGGACGTATCCAAAGCGTATCTAGCCGTATTGCCGGGTTTGAATGCGTATCGGCTACCATATCTGGAGGTTAATGATACGTCAACTCATCTGATATGCCAACTGGCATATCAGATACGTATCGGGGGCATATCGGGTGTGTATCCATATCCGATACGCACTCGATACGGATACGGGACCTTAGATGAAGTATCCGAGTAACACAGACTACAGTTGAATATTTGAATTTGCATTAGTTGGAACTGGGTGATTCAAATCAGTTGCTTAATTAAGAATTGAAATGGTGAAGAAATTAAATTTAAAAGCAACATAAGAGATCACTCTTCAACAGACAACAACTGGTACTATTATTTTATAAATAACTGTAGTGAGTTTCATCATAAAGGTGCAAATTGTGGGATTGTAGTCGACATATTCACTTTTCTATTTGTAATCTTTACTTTTAAAAAGTGGCAAATTATGTTATACTATGTTTAGTTCAATTAAAATTGTCTACTGTAAGAATTCAGGAACTATAACTACTAATTTATTTTGTGAATTGGTTGTTGTTTTTGAGATACAATTAGCGTGAACTTCATCTTCCTCATCACAGCCTCAATAGTGGACTCCTGACCCGACTCGTTAATCCGCCTCCCGTCGGATCTAACAGAGTAAACCGGTGGTGATGACTTGGTTGGGACCAGGTGGGCTCTGGTGATATGGATTTCAGGTAAATCATTAATTCGATCTCAATTTAATTCTTACCTTTGATCGTCGTCTTCTAATTCGTATTTGTGATTTCTGTTGGAAGTGTCGGGCATCTATATTTGTAGTTGTTTTTCAATCTATTTTGATTATATTGAACTTTTGAAGTTTATTTTCGTACGATCTAATGAACTCTGTGATAATGATGAATACTTGATGATTATATGTGTATTCTATGTTAATTTGTCTGATTTTTAGTTAAAAATTATTGAATTGAATACTTGAGTGTATAGTAAATATAATATGATAGTTATTATATTATTCCTGTAATTTGAATGTTTGATTTGAAATGAGCATATGATATAGGATGAATACTTTATAATTGTGAGATGCATACTTTCTTCATACGATATTCACACTTTATCCTCTTTTTTTATGATAGATGAATATTCAATAACTCTTGCTGAATAAACAATAATTTATTCTCCTCTCAGGTAAATACTTTCAACTCTTAATGATGAATATTTTATGATTTTACAGATGAATACTTTATGGATGTGAGATGCATACTGCCTTGATACGAAATTCACACTTTATCTTTTTTTTTTATAGATGAATATTTCATAACTATTGCTGAATAAACAATATCTACTCCTCTCAGGTAACAATTTATTTTATACAAGTGAATATGTTGATTGTAGAGGGTAAATACTTTTCTTTGTTAGATATGGATACTTGAGGGGGTAATCAACTGTTGAATTGATTTGTTTCATAGTATGAATATTTCAATGCTAAATTGCTTGGATAAGTATGAATGAATACTTTAGGCATGAGGTTCATGATTTGATATATTAGGATGAATACTTAGTATGACATGTGCAATCAGTTTTTGTGATGATTATGTATGAATATTTTATGTAGCATGGTGAATACTTTGTAATTTAGATATGAATACTTGAGGTGGTAATCAACTGTTAAATTGTTTGGAATCATAGCATGAATATTTCAATACTAAATTGCTTGGATAATTATGAATGAATAAATTAGGATTGATTATAAATATTTGTATTACATTAGGTATGAATAGCTATTACTGTTGCAGATAGCCTTCTGTTAAGAATGAATGAATACTTTATGTATAATGTTGAATAATTTGTTGACTAGTGATGAATACTTACTATTACATGTACATTCAGACTTCTGACAAGTATGATGAATACTTTATGTTTGAAATGGATTAGTTACTACTGTATGGATGAATACTTAGTTGCTATTGTATGGATAAATACTTAAGTAATAAATACTTTATGTTTGAAATTGAGAGTGAATACTTTATTCTTTTGGGATGAATACCCGATGATGTACACAAACTGTTAAATTGATTGAAATCATTTGTGGTATTGTCTTATGATGTGTTTGAATGAATACTTTATGTATGATTATGTTCCTTAGAGATGATAGATACAATCAGTAGTTTGATAAGTATGGATGAATACTCTATGTACATATGTAATTATTTATTACAATATTGGTGAATACTTAGTATGACAGGATGACATGCTACACCAACTGTTGGATTGACTTGTTTCTTTAAGTATGAATGAATATTGAACTGACTATATTTTATTTGTTAAAATTTGTAGCATATGATCAGTGCGGAGCGGCTTTTGATTGCTTTTAGGATTTTGATAGATGAGATGAATGAATGTAAGTTTGAGATGATGTAAATTTAGGGTTTCTAACTAATAATTTATTGTTATTATATACTTAATGCATAATTATGAATACTTTACTGCATAATGATGAATGCAAGTTTGAGCAATGAATGCATACTTAATGCATAATGATGAATACTTTACTGTGTAATAATTAATACTTAATTGCATAACTATTTGTCATATCAAAGAATAAGAATGATATTCATATTATACTTTGCATGTTAAATTGAATACTTTACTATATAAGAATGGATACTATACTTATTACCTCTATGTTGTCCGCACATATTCCTAAATATTCAAAATTGCATAAAAATTAATACTTCGCATGGTCTCTCTCCATGTCGCTTTCAAGAAACGTTAGCACAAAAATTCCTAAATATTTTAGACGAGGGACCGAAACCCTCTCTATTTCGTGCAATTGCCACCATGCGACCATGTATTTGTCATTTGATGGGGAGCTGAGCATATAATTGCTATATACGTGTCCTTTTCGTTTTTATATATTTGACTCTTCAGCAATCGTCCTTACCGTTTTTATATATTGGACTCTTGACTTGTAATGTCTGATTTTATATATTGGACTCTTGACTTGTAATGTCTGATGTTTTGATCTATAATTCTAATTACCAATTATAATTCATGAAATTTATTTTAATTTTAATCTTAACTCAAATTACAAATCAAACAATAATTAAAAAGTCAAGTATACGCTACTCGTATCATTAATTATGCATGATATGCCATGTAGTAGCTAGTAAGCAAGTCGCAATCCCATCTCAAGATGGACAATACTAATTTTTTTGGCTATTTTTTAAAATGTCAAGCAGAGAGGGACAACACAAAGTATCTACATTTGATCCATGACAATATTTCCCTGGTTATATACAATACGAAAATAGATCATTAGACAAACATTGACCTATGGCGGCCTCACAACCAAATTGAGACCCCTATTGACTAAAAAGTACCCCTGAACCTTTCCCAATAACAAGATTCAGAGGCCCAACAACGGTTGCAACAGACGATTACACCGAAGCTTGACAAAAGAAAATTAAATAACCAATCAATTAAATTCAAAAGAACTAAAAGAAGAGCCTACCAAATAACCCCCTGGTGATTTGGTAGGATATGGGGTAATGTTATGTACATGCAGCGGTTTTCCTTTTGATTTATGCACAGCCTGGAGTCAAATGAACGGGAATTTCGTTATTCCTTTCTTTGATGCAAGAATGCAAATCCTGAATTTTCTCGAATCAATGGTGGTAAATCAAGGTCTGTTGTCTCAATCTCAGATATTGATTTGGATATATCATCCACTGTAAATGGTATACTGCAATCACATAACAATATATTATTATTGCAGAAGAAACAAACATATTCTAAAAAATACATAGGATAGAAAGAGCATTTGTTTAAAAATACATATATTTTACCTGGAGTCATCATCCAACAAGAAAGAGTTTCCAGTCTGGCTATTTGCTTCCTCGGACATCTTTACCCTCATGCTTCCAATAACCTATGTCAATGTGCATGTAAAAAGTACATTTTTTTTACAATTTTATGAATATGCTTGCTGACATAATAACAGTCAATTGAAATTAAAAATTGGGTAAAACATACCTCTGAAGAGACACTATGAGTACCATACTTGTCATCCCAATACATTGTGCTTATCCTATATACTTGCTGAATACTAAGTTCCTGCAACCAAAAAAAAAAAAAAACCTTTACTGTCAATTAAAGCCAACATTTATTTGATAGTGCATTTAGAACCAAAACAAATGTGACTTACAGGGCAAAGATCTCTGGTGATCTCCTCAAGAGTCTTTTTCGGCTTTTGGTGAATAACCTAATTAGACAAAAGAGAGAGAGAGAGAGAAAGAGATTGTATTAATTTTCAGAAATAACCAAGAAGTTGCTAGCAATAAAGCCATTTGTTATTTACTATTAAGATAGTTTTCAAAGTTGCATACCAAGAATCCAACAGCTTGTCTAATGTGCTTCAGCTCATCCCAGGCAGAGCCAGCATACTGCCACATGCACAAATATTGAATGTATTAAATTAAGAATAACAGCAATCTAGAATTCAATGCTTCCAACCTTCAATAAAAAACCTAGAATTCAGTAGAAAAAAAGAGGGAGAAGGACACCTCATCAGTAGCATCAAAGCACCATTGCTCTAACTCAGCCAGACCTGCTTTAACATACTCCCCATTGCTAAATGAACAGCACTCCCGGCGGAGGAGAAGACTGCAATGTTAAATGAATATAAGTATGATAGATTATGTTTTAACATGTATATCAAATCACTAACCCAAAATTAGGAAATACAACAGGAATAAACAAATCAAATTATAAGATTATAAATGAAAAAAATAAGTACCTGTTAAATAGCTGAACATTAATAAAGGAAAATACTTGAACAAACACCTTCCGAACCAGTAATGGAGGTACCTACAAGAAGTCAAAGCAAACTGACAAAGTCAATATATGTTCACGCCTTGCCTTCAAAACAGCTTCTTAGTTCTAATTTCTAATACAACAATTTCAATTTTATATATGGTTTAGCCGAGACTTACAATATTGGCTTTCATGATGTTCAAGTAGGTGGTGAGACTCTTGACAATGCTCTGCCAGTGGGCCATGAGATTCTGGTGTGCTTGTGGATTTGCATGTGAACGGGTCCCTTTTATCAGGCTTGCACGGGATGTCCTTGGTACCTACATTTTATTTTCCATTAGTTCAAATATTCATTTTCCTTTTAGTTCCAACCCCAATAGGTAACAAATTGTATTATATCTTATTCCATCTTCTAATTAGTACCTGAATGCATAGACCAAGAAGTGGGGATATCTCTTTCTTCAGGTTGTCTCTGATCATACCATATATTTTCTCTAGAAAAGCAGTCAGCTGCTGCTTGAAAAGTAGTGCTGGATACTTGGCCTCCACTTGACGCCCTCCAAGTAAAGCACGGCTAATGGTTTGCGGAGTACCACGAACCTTCAATTATAGAAATTTATGGAGCTTCTATTAGTATGTTTAAACAACATTTAAAAAGGTTACATTGATATTTCATTCTAGATTTTATACCGAAGGTAACTTGGAGAACAAAGCAGACGACGGTGTTCTACGTCTGTGTGGGGTAGAGTGCATGGCCCCACTTGTCTTTAGTGTCTTTTGTAGAAGTAACAGCAGAGTTGATGAATTAGAGAGCCAGTAAGCCAGCTTGTCATTATTGTCTTGTGTCTGTTAAAAAAAAATTGGCAAAAGATAAGCTAATTCCATAAAAAGAAGTACAGTTCTTAATAATTATTTCTATAAGTACCTCAATACAGGTGCCTATTGTTTGGATAATACGGTCGAAAATACTGGTCCTCTCAACCTCAAATGACCTCCAATGTAAGAGGCATTTGTATATCATGCAAGCTGCTATCGGTCTTCTTCTAGAGAACCCTAGGTCTTGTGATATACACTTGATGAGCAATTCTTGATTTTCCTGAAAAAAAATATAAAAAAAAATTTAAATGATGCTCAAGTTAGAAGTACTGAACAGCGGCAGTTAACAACAGCAGAGAAAATTTTGGAATAAATAAGAAAATTTCATACTTGTTGCCTATCATTAAGTGATTTCTGTGGTTTCTCCTCCGGTTCGATCTCCTTTCTGTCAGCTAATTTTGGAGTCATAGCCTTCATTCAAGATAAGTTAGTCACATTCCACCATAAATCACATTTCAAAGTTTGAATTAAATGAAAATGTTTACTCAAAGTTCTATTGAAGTGCACTTACAAATGGAATGGGGGTTCTCTCGCCATTTGGAATATGGCCAACACGTTCTGGTGTTTCTGTCTGAAAAAA
Organism: Carex arenaria; assembly: GCA_964058825.1. Classification (NCBI taxonomy): domain Eukaryota; kingdom Viridiplantae; phylum Streptophyta; class Magnoliopsida; order Poales; family Cyperaceae; genus Carex; species Carex arenaria. The sequence continues at coordinate 90,493 of CAXKVW010000374.1, read as the reverse complement.
TAGAGAATCAAATTTGCAATATAAATGTCGAGAGATCCAGGAAACATTGATATTTACTAGTCATTGTAATGAAATGTAAGAAAAATTATACAGGTACCTGGAAGAGGTTTCTATTAGGATACATAGCAATTTGTTTGGCAGTGGGAGACATAACAACAGTCTGTTGCCGTAGTACTTTGCATTCTTCTTCCAGATTTGAGTTCTTTTCCTCCAGCCTGTGACAGTACAATCATACAACAAAAGAAGTCGAACTATTTCACTCCCTGATATCTCTTTTTCAAGACAAGACTGTGATAGCAACAACAGTTTTTGATGAAACGAACAGTTATCTAGTCATCAAGAGTTCCCAAAAGCTATTTGAAGCAGTTTGGATGGATGGCCTAAACTCCAATTTACTCTTTAGTTTCTTCTTATTTTCTTTTCTTGGAGTTAGTGACTAGTTTCTAATCGTCAAATGCACCCTAACAATATAGTAGAAAAAATTACTCTGGCTTAGGCTGAAATCTCAATAATATTTTCTGACAAAAAAGGAACCTTGATACAGTATCTTGAAGCTGTTCGATTTTCTTTTCAGAATCTTCAACCTTCTTGACTAATTCTTCATTTCTCTTCTCAGATTCTGCTTGTGCTTTCCTAGCTGCCTCACTTGCTTCTCTCTCTGCTTGCAATATAGCCTGAAGCCACAAAAAGAGCTATTTAGTATTTGCAAACTCATGTGATTGAATCTCTTTCCTATAATTAAGCAACACATTACTACTACAGACAAAATTATAAGAGGCAAAAGCAACACATCCTCCAATATGACAAAAAAGTAACACATTACACTATATGTAGTTTTTACAAACCCTTAATATAATCAGATATCAGTATTTAAATAATAAAATAGACAAAATTTTGTGATTTTCCTAAATAAAGAATCAGACATCAGTATCCAAATACCTTGAGTTGATCAACCTCTGCGGTTAAAGAGTTAACCTTGGCAGTATCCTCAACATGAATAAGAGTCTCTTTAACCACAGGAGGTGCCTCTTCAATAGCCTTTCTAGCTGCTTCTCTTTCTTTCAGTACAGCTGCCTTTGCTTCCTCCACTTGCCTCTGCATATCCCGCAGTTGCTCATGCAGCTTCCCCATCTCCTTCTCTTTTGCTTCCTCAAAGTCCGCCTAACAAAATTAAAGATACAAGAAAATATTTATTCCAATTTCAAAAAATTAATAAACCTCTTAGTCCAAAAAAAAAAAAGATTCAAGACATAATACATATTAAAAAAACTACAGAAAAAATAATTACTCTGCTGCGTTTTTCCAATGCTACCCGCAATGTAAGGTCTTCCACACGCTTTTCTAGTTGATCCTTTGCCGCTTTGAGGGCTCCGGTTTCTCTTGCAGCCTGTAAATAAATAATATATTGCAGAAAGGATAGTATGAGACAAACCAGATGGAAGGCAATCTTAAAGAGAAAGAAATAGAATAAGTAAACAAAAATAGTACCATTTTGAGTTGTCTGAGAGCTCTTCTCGCAAGCCTTTGTCTCCATGCGCATTGGTACAAGAGTGTTGTGCGCTTGAGGCTCTTATAATACGCATATTCTCTATGACCACGCCATTTAGCCTAAAAACAAACAGATAATTCTTAACATCTTAAAACTAATATGTCCAGAATAGGTACCAAAAATAATAGAGGAGACCTGGATAAGGATGGCAGCTCTAGTTTCCTTCCTGAACCTGAATTCTTTGCGACCAGACATTGCACGTAAGCCGGCTTGTAATGTAACTGCAGATTTCTGTAGCTGCAAGTACAACTTCCTTGCGAAGTACTTGCGCAAATTCTTCTGTACTTTGAGTGCTGCTGCCTCCCGACGCATCATCTCATATACCTTGCGAGCCAGCATTCCTGCATTAAGAGAACATAAGTTTATTGAGACAAATAACAAACTTGAGTGGAGCAGGTGTTGCTTTTTATATGTCCATCATCCAAAAAGAAATTAGGGGTTTACCTCTACAGAGAGATTGGATATCAATAGCAGATTTCTTTAGCACAAGGAACTGCTTGCGTGCTATGTGTGTGCGTATCTGCCTCTGGATGGTTCTGGCAGCCCTTCCTAGCACCTCTGTTCTACGAGCATCCAGATCAGCCATCTGTCCCGCTCTCAAAAACACCTTTGTTTTTCCAATCTGACATGGCAGGCATCCAGAAGACAAGAAACTTAGCACGTCTATAGTTCAACTTGTCCTTTCAGACAATTATTTTAAAGAAAAAAAAACACAAAGCTACAGTTCATTACAATATACAGATTACCTGATAATTAGCCAGTCCCAGCTTATCCAAAATTTTCCGACACACGATCTTCTCATCATTGCTATCCGTAAGAAAAAAAATTATAAAATAATGTAAGAAAACGAAGTAGTAGAGTAACATGACAAAACATAGGCAAGTCTTTTCTTACTTTCCATCCAACAATTCTGGCGCAAGCACACCAAAACGATGGAGAAATTCGTAGAATGTTTTTCTTGTTGGGTATCCGGCACAACTGATCCTGATTGCTTCAAGAACACCCTAGGATAATTGAAATAAAAGAATAATCAACATATAATAACCTCTAAGTGAAGGGATGGTGAAATAAGGAAGTCAATTTGGATAAACATACACCACATCTCAGTTGTTGGAGGACATTTTGATTTTCAAAAATTGAAGGTTTGAGTAGATTATTTGGCTTCACACATCTGATGTAGTGCGGCTCCGTTGAGCTTAGTGTTTCCATCAGTGCTTGGAGTTGTAGCTGAGATTGATATAAACAATTTGTCATTGCCTTGTCTTAAAATTTAGGTTCTCTCAAGAAGCATTCTTACAAAGAGAGGATAGAGACCCAGCAAGTTAATCTTCTGCAATAATATATATCTTTTCAGTTTTGTACGGGTATGGAACATAATACATACCTGTAGGCACAGAGCAACAGTGCCACCATTTTCAGAAAGGTATATTTTCTTTTCATTTTCCTTTTCTTTCTTTAATGGTTTGTTTTGTATCTATATTGTTTTTTGTTGAACTAGTATAGGACAAATTAAGCTATATTTTGCTCATTCATTTGTGTATCCATTTTAGTGCGGTTGTGTCTTTCAATCAACATCTATGAATCTTGCTTCCATGATGTTGGTTTGTGCTTACTTACAATTTACAATTTCTTCCGGAAAAAATGTCAAATTGATTTTCTAATTAAGAAATAAACCTTAAATCGAGCGCCGATTGATGAAAACTTTGACGATTTAGACGTCTCCTCAGGAAGCGGGGGAAACAAACCCGCCACAAATGGACATGTTGATGCATCAAGCAAATCTTGATGCTCAGCGACCACATAGTCTTTATTCTTGTCTAGAAAATAGTCAGCCTGATAGGTCACCTGTACAAAAAAATATATAAATAAATATCAATAATAATAATAATTAACAACATGTGATAACAAATTAAAATTAGTTACTTACCAACTAAAATGGGATTACAAATAATTAGATAAGGGAGTAAATGAGTAACATACATCTCCCGCATAATGGACAATAGTGAAAGCAGTACGGGACAGCTTTGGCTTAACAAATCGCTTGTTTTTCTGGAATGTCGCGTACAACTTTTGAGCGAATGTCTCATGTGTTGATCTAGGAAACATGCTGAAAATAGGTACATACAGTCAAAAGGAGAAATGCAGTTAGCTGTCTTCGCATCAAAGTAGAACAACAACAGATTATCCTGCAAATGTAATTGATTCAAAAACACAGGAGCTTACCAGGCCTCATCAAGCAATGAAATAACTCCACCAGGTTTCTGAGGAAAAAAAAATGAAAGAACATTTTCAGAAGCCAGAGCTGAAAATTACATCCACACAGTGTGCTCTAGAAATTCAAATAGATTACATTTACTTGCACAAAAATAAATAATAAAAAAAACTCCAGAATAAAATGTTTAATGCCTTAAAAGCTCCAAACAATTAATATACTAAAAAGACACAAAACAAAGTACATAAGTCCAACAATAATTATTAACAAATTAACAAATTGATTTGGTACTAGTACTGATTGGTACAAATTATGGTCTGTCCGGAATCTGACTAGTTCAGTAATGTGATCGAAGATTGTATCCTATTAATAAGAGAATTACAAACCTTCTCAATTAAGTCCAAAACGTCTTGATTATCAACAAAATCAATATAACTCCAGTTTATCTCCTCCTTGGTATATTCTTCCTGCTCCATTTTAAATACGTGCTGCAACAGATATGTACATTTTAGAATTTAGAAAGATAAATTATGCTGCACATCCTAGTTTCTTCATCCTCCTTTTTCAAATATTAAAGCATGAGATAGACTATATGTCTCAGCACCTGGTTAAAATGTTGTTGAAGCTTTTCATTTGTATAGTTGATGCAAAGCTGTTCAAAACTGTCAAATGGAAAGACAAATTACAAATTAGTCAAAAGTTCAAAAATACTGAGTTCCGACTATCAGCAAGTTCACTTGCTACATAAATATGTTACCTGTTAACTTTGAAACTTTCAAAACCATAAATGTCAAGAACTCCAATCAATTGTTTCGAGTTTGAATCCTGCCCAATTGAGACATTAATTTTCTCCACAATCCTGGATATAGGACAATACAAAGGTAAACAGTAAACACATTATCTCCATTTTAGCAAGTATATACCAACAAAAACTAAATCATTTTGCAGAAATGGTATCTATACATTCAATCATCATTTTTTTTTAAATTCTTCTGCATGTAGGAAGAAAAAAATGGTCTTCTGCCAGCCAAGATTTAACAAGTGCAGAGAAAATTTTGGTAAGAGAAGAGACTGGATTTCAAAATACTTAATTAACAAAATGTTAGATGAGAAGAAGTGTAATACCAGTCAAACAATCGAGAATATATAGTCTTTGCCAACCCATCTCTACTGACAATAGCCGACTCTGGATCAAGAGTTCTAGTAATGACTTCTTCTGGCGTGACTATTATTCGAGTAATTAATGCTTTCTCCAATTTGTCACAGTCACACCTGAAAAACAATGTAAAACAAAATACAACCTAGTTAGTGGATGCACCTAACAAGGTGCCACTACTTCTTACAGATGATGTGAATCTGGTGCAACTTTTGTACTTACATTAAGAGGTCAGATGCTGTTTTTAGATGGTATCTTGACTTCTCATCCTTAATAACTGATGAATCAATCTCTTTTCCTTTTGCAAAATCAATATTTCCAATGTGAAGCACAGCTGCTACAACCCGAAATATCGCCTCCTACAGTTGACCAAAGCAAGCACATTTTTAGTTTTTAAACCACGAGATATTGAATAACATAGAAAAAGAAAACAACATAGCGGTTCATACTTGTTCTTCCTCACTTATTCCAACTATATCCATAGCCCTTCTAGTAGCCAAATACTCCTGTGCATCATTAATCCCGTCTACCTCAATGCAATTTGATTGGTTAAGGTAGTGAAAGATCTTAGGGTCATCCAACTTGTATCTCTTTCTGTCCTGAAATAAATAAACAACATTCATTCAGTTGTTAGTATTATACAAACATTAAAGACATGAAAATGGAATGAAAAGAAAAGTTACCTCTTTCGGAGCAGCACAGAGGAAGTAAAAGCAATGATAGTTTCTCTCAGGAGTATTGATCTGGCAAACTCTAGATCTCTCAAGCAAGTAGGTTCTAATAGCAGCACCTGAGATCCGACCTGTCTTGTCGAATTGGATCTCCACAAACTTACCAAACCGACTTAACCACACAATAATTTAGCAGACAGTTAGCTTACCAGTTGAAAAACAATTGTAAGTAGAATAAAAATTCAAAATCAATTAGATATTTAGACGTTTACCTGGAGTTGTTGTTCCTGACGGTTTTTGCATTGCCAAAGGCTTCAAGGACAGGATTTGACTAAAAATTAAAAATACACAGATCAATCACGATTTTTTTTAAGGTCAGTAAATAAAATTACAAACGTTATTTACATTGTTAAAAAAAATATATAGTACTTGGCTCTGTTACCATATAGTCCAGGACTACTACTGATCACAATAATATATGGCAGAGTAACCAAACATGCAGCATTTGAGACTGGCTCATTATGAGATTTTCAATGTAATGTGTTTAGTATTGGACCAAGCATTGCTAATGCTTGATGATAGCCTACAAAATACCATTAGACTAACACTGTAGACTTACTTCTAGAACTTGTTGCTCGACAGTTCTCCCTTCTGTACCGGATGATCTCCCCCCCAAGTAAGCCAGATATCTCATAAGCATCTTAGTAGTTTCAGTTTTACCAGCACCACTTTCACCGCTCACCAAAATGGAGTTGCTTTTCCCTTCATTTATCATTGCCCTGTTTTAATTTATGTTTCACTTTGTTAATTATTGTTGGTACTGACGTGTTGTTATATTACAACAACAACAACCAAGCCTTTAGTCTCAAACAAGTTGGGTTTACTTAAATGTACGTAAACCAAATTGACCACTCATGAACTGCACTTAAATGTTGTTACTTAACACAAAATAAGGGCCACTTGTCAGACAACACTTGGTGTCACAATTTAGTTACTAGTATATACTAGCACCACATAGACCGCTTCACTATCAAATACAACCAGTGTTTTTCAGTTGTTATTGGTATAGCAACATGTAAAATGGAAATTAACTGGAATCAATTGGAATAATTAGGTACTATTGGAATAGCAACATGTAAAATGCAAATTAACTGGAATCAATTGGAATAATTAGGTAACTATAGTATTAGAAGACATACTAGTACCAAATTGACCACTTCAATATCGAACACTACCAGGGCTTTTCAGTTGTTATTGTTGGTATAAAAACTTGTAAAAAATGAAAATTAACTGGAATCAATAACCGGGTAGCGACAGTATTAGAAGACATAACCTGTAAGCAACATCAGCAATTGCAAAAACATGAGGACTAAGCTCCCCTAAATCGGCACCTTTGTATTGTTCCATCATGTGTGTATCGTACAGGTGTGGCAACCGTTGAAATGGGTTCACCGCTATGAGAATGTTACCTGTATATGTCTGAAACAAAAGAAGCAGATATAGTTCAGTTAACTTCCTTTCCTAAGTTTGCAAGTAGTGATGGAGACAAGCTGAATAATAAAAGAGCGTACATAGATTTCATTGAGCTCATAGCGGATCTTGAGGTTCTCTAATACACCAGGTTCATGTAGGTAGGATAGTCGTGTCATGTCATCCACCCCACCAGCTGGCGCCTCGGTATCCTTCGGATACACTTTTGATATATCTGCCACAACCTGCTTGCAAACATAATTTTGGAGAAAAGACTATATTATATGTATTACTAATTTCTGTAATTCAGGTTAGACTACAAAACATGCATAATTACATGAAGTTGAGTTCTTTAATGAAATTGACCAATGTAATATGTAAAATGCAAACACAAAAGGTAATTGTGAAAGCACTTTGGTTACTTACATTCTTTCCGGTTGTTGTGTTGACATGAACTTGACTGCCACTAATTTTAGAAACCTCTCCATCAACCCAAGCTAGGTTTGGATCTTCAACCCATACATGTGAGCCCACTACTATATTTATTGGTGTAGCCGCCTACATAAGATGTCAGGCAAAATGTTGTCAAAATTGTAACCATGCTTATATAGAGAATGCAGCATAGTGTATGTATCTAAGATATAATATTATATTAAGATGTTGATATCGTGTTAGGAATGGCTAGGATATTTCCAGGAAAACTTGAAGTCTTTTCTCAACTAGGGATTTTAATTATCCATCAACATATTACAAAGTGTACAGTAAGTATAATATAAATAAAATAGCTGATTCCAAACATAGTAGCTGGAGAAACATAGGATAGGTCTATAAATAGAGTTGTATCAAGCTAAAAACTTTTCACTTGCTGCACGTTACTTGAACTATTTAAACATATCTATAGGTAGCAATAATTATGGGAAGTTGCCAAATTATTATCAATACCTTACAAGAAAGCAGAACCCAGTACGATTTCCATTTTAATAATTTTGATCCATTTAAGAAAACTTCAAATTAAACAAATACACTATGGATATTGAGGTTACTCCCAACTAAAAAGGTAAAAAAATCAATCTTAATTAACTATTTGAGTTTATGGCACCCAAAAGAGACATTACACTCCCCTAGATTTCCAAAAACTCCCTTAAAATGGTCAGAAATGTTGCTTCGCTGAACTGGAATCCTATCCATACTGAGAACTGATGCTGGCAAAATATTGCAAAGCTAGCTCAAAGTTTCAACTCGAATCCAAAACAATTAGGATAATCACCTAGAGTACAGTAATAACCTAGTTCGTTTGTTGATACCTACATGGGTGAAAGTATCTCAAAGTAAGCTTTCATCGTTCAATTCGATATTCCTTTAAAATTTCCAAGGTACCGACTGTAGGTCACAGCATAGATCAACCAACCGGTAACGAGATATGACATCCAAATTTGGAGTAAAGAAACTCTAATAAGCTGTATACAATGAAACTCCAAGATACACGCAATCAAATTAAGTTCACTAACCATCGATCATAAGGCTGATCCACCGACTCGGACGAGATTCCAGCACAATTGGATGGCCAAAGGGACAATATTTGAAGAAATTTCCTGAATTTGACGAGATTAGAATGAGCGAATCGGGGAAAAAGAGGGCTATTTGCTCCTTGCTATGACACCTTCTCTCTTCTCTCTTCGCTATTCGCTATTACAGTGGCTACTTTGTTTTTCCTCTCCTCTCTCTCCCGCCTACTCAGACTTGGTCGGTTGCAGTGGGACGGAGTCTCTGTCTCTCTCTCTCTCTCTTCCTTGTTCTGTGGGTTTCGTGGTATGAGCTGCTCCAGGTCTTGACTGGAAGGGTAGATCTGGTATGACGAATTAATGATGTTTGAAATGAACTGATATCGAATTGGAATTATGTCCTCTGCGGAGTTTTAACCTGCGGAGCTGTGCGGTTTGATACTTTGATCTGCTTGTTTTGATCGGACGGATTATTGCACGAATCTCAAAACAAAATTAATACTGTTTTTCTATCATCTCGACCTCTCATCGGCTGAGGTTAAATCTGAACCGTCCGATCAACTCCGCACAGCTCCGCAGAGGATACCGGTACATATGGAATTAGCAATCCAAATCCAATTCCTTCTTCTGGACGGCGCTGCCCCTGCCCCTTGCGTACGCAGCTGCTGCTGCCTGCCGCTGTTGTTGCGGCTACGGTTTCTTTTCCCATGTGACGGTTTTACCCTTTCGGATTTTCTGTGTTGCACTTCTTTCCGTTCCCTTCAAAAGTACCCAAGATGAAACCGGTCTTTCATATATGAAAGAATTGTGAGATAATATTGGCTCTTAAAGAGTTGGCTTTATATATAAAATGACTGTGAGATAATACTGCTCGTATAAAGTTAGTTATCTTTTATATTATATCATAATTTGTGCAGTTTTTACTTTTACATTAGTAAAATTATAAGAGAGAGTAGCGTTTGTTCGGAGTTCTTAAATTTTTTCATGATTTTTTTTTTTTTTTGCAGAGAAAAAAACAAATATAACAATAATTATTACAATGTAAATTTGAAATCAATTATGCATTAAAAAATTGTGAACTCTAAGAACAAATGATATTTTGCGAGTAAAAATATAGACAAAAGTTCATCTTTACTGTAAAGTGGAGAGGTTTGTAATTATTTTGCAAAATATATTTTGGCACTGATTTATTATTAAATATTGACATTGAATTTACATGCTTTCATTATTGTTTAGATCCATTTTTCAGTGTAGGACTAAATCTTTTTTGTTGAGCATACGAGTGGGAACATTAAATATACACGTAGGGTTCATAGTTAATGTATAGAACAGATCCTGATAAGTTCTCTTCCCAGTTCTCACTCGCTGTATTACCGGCTTTCTAGGCTGGACTGGGGACCGTGGAATACTTAATTAATTGGTTCATGACTCAAATGGGAGGGGGACATTATTTAAACAAACAAACTCATGTGCTTTGCTAAATTGCTAAAAGCATGGCCAAATTATATATGACACCCCTATATATAACTTATGAAAGGACATGTTTCGTATATCCATCCGGATTCCATAATACGGCATCACGTACAATTTCATTACCATGTTCATCCTTCAAATTGAGTTTTAGTGCTTTGCTAATTTATGCGCCATTTTTTAAATAACAAAGGCAAATTTCATGTTCAACATTTTTAAATAGAGAAAATTGGTTTTATGCCACCTCAAAACTTAGAAATTATGAAATTACCACTCCAAAACTTAAAATTGGGAAATTGCCACCCTAAAGTTACTAAATTCATAGATTTGCCCTAAATACACATCTTAATACAAGATTTCATTAAAATTATACTAATTTCTGTTATATCAAAACTGTATTTTAGAAATTCCAACTCTACCCCTGGTATTCAAATGAAAATATCTTCTCCTAAATACAGTCCGCCTTAATACAAGATTTCATAGATTTGTGCTCTCTCTCTCTTGTTCTGCGCAAATTGAGCTCTAGGGTTTTCTTCTCTGCCAACTACTTCTTCTCCGCCTTCTCCGCCTTCTCCGCCAACTGCTTCTTCTCCGTCTTAATTCAATTGATTGTTCTGATTGTGCTGATTACTGATTGCTGTTATTTGAGAAATTGGATAGAAATTGATTGTTCTGATTGTGTTGATTGCTGCCTTATTTGCAATAAGCTGTTTAGATTTGATGCTGGTATCTACAAGTTTCATATATAAGTATATAAGCAGTCAGTATGGTCTAAGTTGTCTGATGTTAGATTTGATTACCGGTCAGTATATAACCAGTCAGTATATGACCAGTCAGTATTCCCTGTGAATTTTGCACAACTAGTCTGTCAATGCTGTGCAGCATGAAGGCGGGGGTGTTCTTCTTCTTTGCAGCCTGGATCGTGATCATGGCGCTCTTCACCATCTGGCTGTTGCCCGAGACCAAGGGCATCTCCATTGACGAGATGATCGACCATGTCTGGAAACAACACTGGTTCTGGAAGCGCTTCATGGACCCCATTTCGCATCCTGCTCAGGTCCTGGTTGCATAAGTGTTGTGTAGCACTTTTCAATTAATTTCTAGTCTAGCTACTTAATTATCTTGTACTTTCATTTAGAAACACTAATTAAGTATGAGTTTTAACTTTCTTATGCAAATTGTAATGAAGTTTAGAAGTTCGCCATCATTTTTTGTTCAACTTGGTTATTTACTTATTTGCATCAGTTTTCTTCCTCTTTATTTTATCTCCTCTCCTTCAATTTTGTGTTTGATGCAGTTATTAATTGATTGCTGTCAGTTTATTTGAACAATATGCATAAATTAGGGATGCTCTGAACAGTTTTCATCTGTGTAGTCTACAAATAACATATGCCACGCAGTTTCTTGATGTATCCTAATCCAATAGTAGCATGTGCTTTGCATAAAAATGGTGCCTACTTCTAACTAGCTAAAACAGTTCACATTAAGCATTCATCAATGGACAAGAGGGAACAATAAAATGGAAAAATGGATCATCAATAAACAAGAAAAATAAATATAGGAACCATAAACCCACAAATGGTGACGAATTAAATCGTTCCTTTATAGAGAACCCTTGCAAAAAAGGAAGTAGGAATTAGTGAACCCTTGCAAAAAAAAAAGAAAAAGAAATATAAGAACAGAGTCGAAAACAAGCACATTTCTCCTGAAACACCCGAGAAAGGTGTTAATCATACAATGAGATGCTGAGATTGTGAAAGAAAACTGGGATATTATCAACACAGAATACCACAAGATCAGATCCTAAAAACTCAAATTAACGTTACATTTCCATAATCAAACTCAAAAATTAGCATCTGGATACAAATCCCTACATTTTAATCTGGTACTGGCCCCACTGGTATTTGGCCGAAACGCCACCCCCCACACATGATCTGTGTGATCAGCTGATCCTGTTGCCAGTGCAGCACCATCTGGGCTTGCATCACACTCGACACCCCACCTGCATGACCTGACATGGCCACCACCAATCTCTTCCCATCCGCATCATACATGTGCACGTGTGAGTCGTCTGAGCCTGTAAAGAGCATCCTCGGGTCAACTGGGGAGAAGACAAGGGATCGCACCTGTTACCAATACAAGACCAGTATAATCAATATTCCGAGCCCGCTTGACTAATCTTTGAATCAAAAGCAATGAGTTTCACCAGTTAATATAATTCAGAAAATAAAATGGAGCAATTTTCAGAATTCAATTTTCGTACCAACAAAGGCTGTGCAGCAACAAACCAAACTTCCAATAAATTCATTGTGCTAAGTGCTAACAAATTAAAATGTATGACAAACCTCATAAAAACGCTTCCCCATCTCCATCAGTCAACCATGATAATATTGGCAGAGGAGGGAGCCGGAGAGGTGGAGGTCCAGCGGAGGAGGGGGGCAGAGAGACAGGAGGTTCTGGCGGAGGTTTAGTTCGCCAGTGCTTTGGTGTGGCGGAGGGTTACATCTTTGGCGGAGGTTCTGGCAGCCTTGTTTGGTTTGGCGCAGGTGTTTGATTTGGCGCAGGAGAAGACGAAGAAGAAAGGAAATCATCTGGCGTTGATTGGTTCTAACATTGATTAGAGGGGTATTTTAGGAAATACGAAAATATATTTTTTATACAACAATTTTCTGTTTAATTTTAATCAAATCAGTGTATAATATGTATAATTAGGGCAAATTCACTAATTTTATGGTTTTAGGATGGCAAATAACTAATTTAAGGTTTTGGAGTGGCAATTTTCTAATTATCAAGTTTTGTAGTGGCAAAAAAAAAAAATTTCCCTTTTAAATAATAAGCTATAAATTCCAACTTCAAACGGCAATTTAAAAGTGTTAAATCAAATATATTTTGATCTGATTGCGTTGGAAAAAAAAAATTCATATTTTCAAATATAAAAGGTTCAAACTTCTTTTTGCACAATATTTTTTTTCCTTTCGAGTTAGGGGTGAAAACGGAGCGGATAATATCAGATCCGTATTTAAAAAATTAGATATAGGTATCCGTATCCGAAAATCTGGATGAAAATGGATGCAGATATAGTTTTAACTTTAAGTTATCCGTAATTATCCGTATTCGAATAACATATATTTTAATAAATATTGTAAAAAAATTATCTTATCAGCATTGTAATTAGATAAATATTACGAACTCTAATATTTTTAATAATATTTATAAATTTTTAATAATATCCACTTAGATTCTATCTGTATCTGTATTCAAAAAATAAAAACAAATATGGATATGGTTTTACCAGTGTTGTAAAAAATATCTATTTAGACCGATTAGTCGTGGGCAGTGATCAAACTGCCATGAATTTTTCCAATTAATCGATCAATTATTTTCAATTACGATCGATTATTCCTAATTAATTGCTTGACGGTACCCTATTCGTTCAACAACAAGAGCATATTGTTATTTATTAACACCGGGTATTATGTGCTGCTCCATATTCAACCCGTTTTCATCCCCTATTTCGAGCACATAGTACATATATATACATATAACAGATCAAATGCCTTGCGTTGAAATTCATACGTTGCAAATTTCTTAAGCATTGAGGTTCTCAAAATTTTCATATTTCAAATAATTTTCAATGAAAAGATAGATTATTTATCAAATTGTTCTGATGTAACTTCTCCAAACTTTCCTGATAGAAATTACGAGACGGGTACTAATGTGATAGTTGTAGAGTCCGAATCTTCTATGGTATCACACTCGTTTTGATGGGTTGAAATTAACTCCCAATCAAGACTTAGAAATTTGCTACCCGATTTAGACATAGGGGATCCATTTTTAAAATTCGTGTCACAATAAAGAACTGTCTGAATTTAGTAATTGTACGTGCAATAATAAGAGTGATTCAAATTCATTGTTATGTGCATTTCATTTTAGATAGAAAGATAGAAGTTCAGCCTACCAACTTCTATTTAATTGTTCATAAATGACATGTTATTTGGGTCTCAAATTCACAACTTCTCACACGGAGGGTGTTAATTTTTGTCATTGGACCAAAAGTTGTTTCTTATATGCTTATTTTCTTGAAAATTCATATTTCATGCAATAACTCGATTTTTGAGTTTCAAAGAACGAAATTGGACCGTTCGATCAGAATTGGCGCAAATATTAAAGAGATCTTTCGTATTGCAGACTTAAGTCAAATTGATATTGATTCTGATTGGATGATTGAGATTTCAAACTGAAGATCCGAGGTAACGGGGAGGATACGGGCTCTCTTCTGGAGTGATGAAAATATTTGCACCAAATTTATGTAGGAGGCGAACAAGTAATTTTTGTTAGAAGATCAGTGCAATTTTTTTCGGTTGATCTCCTCTGCCGCGCTCGAAGATTAAAATTTGGGTTTTAAATATAGTATGGATAGCTTCCTGTGACATGATTTATATTATTGGCATATTACGTCTGTAAAAATGATTATATTTGTTGTACGTTTCACTGTACATTGAGTGTTTTAAAATTTTAACAGTTATTGATAATCGTTAATGCCGTAATTTTTATTAATATTCAAAATTAAATATAAATTGCTAAACCTGCTCAGGAAAGCTGGCTATTTACAAAAATTTCCAAACTGGTCAATTATTGACCGGTCCTTATCTTTATTAGAAACAGACCAATAATTGACCGGTCCTTATTTATTTATTTTTAGATAGTTGATATATTAATTGCCCGAGTTTATATTAAGACGGTTATTTGACTAAATTTGTTGATTGATTTAGTAGTTTATATTAATCGTCCGAGTTTATATTGAAGTCTTTTAGAAGGTCCGACTACCAGGCCTTTCACGATGTTTCTAGATGAAGTGGAGTCCAAGTTTGCTATTATTGGCATGTCTATTTTAACCAAATCATGTTTGATCATGGGTGGATCCCATGATCCCTACTACTCCTACTACTTTAGGAAATTCTATATATACCCCCCTCTTGTAATGGATTCGATGTGCGTGTTTACTTATTATTAAGTCAGCCACAAATCCTTACCGATTGGAAAAGCTAGGCTAGGTTAGAGTTCTAGAGAGAGAGAAGAAGCTCTTGGAAGTCAAGGCAAGGAGGCGTCATCTAAGGAGGTGACGCAGTCGAATTGCAATAGCACAAAGTTTCAATATAGTAGACTATATCTTTTAACTTTAATTTCACTTTCGACTCAAATAGCAAGTATACAATCCTATCGCATAGTATAATCGGGTATCGATCCAAAGATAGTGTATTAAGTTTCTAACACTTTACTTTGTCTAGGTTGGATTGGTTGTTAATTAGGATTTTTGTGTGTGATATTAAAGTCATTAATTATTTAAAGCAAATTAAAATACAACCGAAGTTGTAGCAAGGTTTAATGCAGTGATGCTACCGGTGATAGGCAGAGTAACAGGGATTCTCTAGGGTTCAGGTTATCCTATGAGTCTAATATAATGACATGTTCAGGCATCGATCTAACTCGCATACGGTACTGTCACTGCCGCATGCGACTTAGATATTACCAACAGGCAACTCCGCATGCGGCACTATCACTACCCGCAGGGCGCCGAGGTGTTCTGTTATGTGTTGTGTTTAGGTTTTCCAATGTTTCAATTGGTTTTGTGCTACCAAGACTAAAATATTTTAAGTACAGGATTATATTCTTTCCTTATACTACCCCGTAGTTGAAATATCTCAAATCTCTATGCAATTTCTATTGTGATTCCGGCTAAGTAAACCTAACCTAAGATGCTTTCTATATTAGCCCGCCAAGGGAGTCCCCTGGGTTCTAACTCTAGTCTTTGAATTGCTGCCAAGGCTTATTAGCCGTAGTTCGACCTACTTACATACTATCCTTCTCACATAAGGATCTATCGGATTCCCCCCATTGGTATTTAGAAGTCATTGACATATAGTAGACGAAAATATGTATGTTGGAATAGGATTAAAAAGAAATTAAAGTGCAATAAAAATTCACACAACAAAATATAAACAAAATCAAAATATTATTAAACGGCTCATAGTTCAATCCCTCACCCTAGAGATGAGAGGTTCAGCTCCTTGGAGTCATGGAAAAAGAAATGAAAAATAAAGAGAATATAGATTACAACTCTCTTGAAGAAGAAGAACATTGACTCCTTAGATGACGCATCCTTGTCTTGACTTACAAGGGCTTCGCCTCTCTCCTTAAAACTCTAACCTAGCCTATCTATCCTAATAAGTGAGGAATTCATGGCTATAGTGCTGGACTTAATCACATATAAATACGCACACCGAATCACGTACAAGGGGGGAGGGGTATTTATAGGATTTTCTAAAGTAGTGGGAGTAGTTGGGATCATGGGTCCCTTGATCCTAGGGTCAAAAATAACACTCCAAAAATAACAAATTTGGACTCCACTCCATCTAGAAGCAGCGTGGATGACCTGGGAGTCCGTCCTTCTAGAATGATTCAATCAAGGGCTGAGACCTGCCAATCTAACAGTGCATAATAACAGTCTATAGATTGAATCTGCGACGTGTGCGGCCACTGGACTATGCTGCATGCGTCATAGCTTGAACCCGCACGGCTCCCAGACTTGGCGTATTTATATATAATTTCATCATCTTGGATGTTGTGCACTTGGTGTAGGCTATTGCATATGCCATGTAATATCCTGATTTGATATTATCTTCAATAATCGCCTAAATTGGGCATATATGCTCTATTTTTGGCCTAAATATGCAACTTTCTTCAAAACTTGCCAAAATGACTCAAAAATACTTTTACCGTAAATAATTCGAGAAAATAACTACTTTGTATTTGTTTTTCACCATTTTTCATCACAAAAAATAGTGATTTTTGTTATATGTTTTGACGTCATCAGGAGGTTCTTCTTCTTCAAGAGGGTTGTAAATCTATATTTTTTTTTTCTTTTCCTTTACCATGGCTCCAAGGAGGTGAACCTCTCATCTCTAGAGGGTGGGTTGAATTATGAGTCATTTAATAATATTTTGATATTTTGTTTATGCTTTATTGTGTGAATTTCTATTGCGCTTTAATTCTTTTTATTCTATTCGAGAATACATAGTTCCGTTTACTATATTCCAATTATCCTCTACATACTAATGGGGGGAGATCTAATAGATCCTTGTGTGAGAATGATAGGATGTAAGTAGTTGAACTTCGGCTAACGAGACTTGGCAGCGGTTTAAAGACAAGGTTTAGAACTCAAGAAGATTCCTTGGCGATATATGATAGAAATCATCTTAGGTTATGTTTACTTAGCCATAATAACATTATAAATTATATAGGGATTTGGGATATTTCAAATACGGGATAGTATAAGGAAATAATATATTTCTGTACTTAAAATACTTTAGTCTTGATAGCCCAAAAGCTGATGGAAAGATCAGAAAACCTTAAATAACACACACCAGAACACCATGATGCCCTGTGGATAGTGACAGTGCTGCATGCGAGGTCACCTGCGAGTAAAGTTTATGTCGCATGCAGTAGTGACAGTGTCGCATGCGGGTTAGACTGGAGCCTGAACAGATCTTAATATTAGACTCATAGGAAAACCTGAACCCTAGAGAATCCATATTACTCTGCTGATCACCTGTAGCACCACCACATTAAATCTTGTTACAACTCTGATTGTATTTTAATTTACATTAATAATTACCTTAAGATTACACAAACCCCTAATTAACAACTAATCCGACCTAGACTAGTGAAAATTGTTATAACTTAATACACTATCATGTGGATCGATACTCTGATTATACTACGCGATAGGATTATGCATTTATAATCTGACTCGAAAGTGAAATCAAGGTTAAAAGGTACAGTCTACTATACTGAAAGTTTGTGTTGTTCCCATTTGGGTGCATCAGAGCCTCATAGTATGGTGGAGGTGACGGTGGCGGCATGCCAGCCGGACCCTGCAGACCAAAAAATGATAAAAAAATTTATACGAAAGAAGAAAATTGTACTAACTTGACTTATAACAAATAAGACTTGCCGGTGGTTACACTGGACGTCCCTCTGGGGTGTAGAAGGCATACCAGGCGATATTAGACAGTACCTAGCGATGGTAGTACCACTTGAAAGTTTTGATGCTTAGATAGCAAGGAATAAAACAAAAATTTTATTCAACTCAAAACATACGATCTAGTTATTGTAAGTGCAAGAAACAATATTAATTAGCCTAATCAAGAAGGGAATAACACAATACCTTAGATTTGATCTCCAAATCAAATTAAGAAGGGTTGTTTAGTTAGCAACTTCTTATTCTCTTTCTCTTTCAACGGTGGCTGTGCTTTAGCTCTTCAAATGAAGAGCCTCCTTTGGTATCCACCGAAAGATTAAAGAAATACTTGTATCTCTAAGGCTAGTAAGAGATTAACAAGTAGAACCTTAATCCTAGTTTAACCCTCTTGTTAAATTTCTAAAATATAATTAGAAGATTTCTAGATCTCAACACATGAGAGAGAATGGGAGAGAATGAGAGAGAGAGAGACAAATTTCGGCCAAAAGAATATACACACAATTTCTGACCTTTCGGTACTAAAACTGATATATCTTTCTCTAGGTAACTCCAAACGACTTGAAACCTTCACTGTTGGATTTTAGACTCCAAGGGCTTCAAATCCCATAGGTCATACGTCCAAAATAGTTAAGGTTTGCCCTTTCAAATCTCTGTTCAAAGTTACCTAAAAATCTGTCCCGAAATTTCTCTCCTCTTTTATGAAATTGATTAGGCTTAATAACATATTTAATATTCCTTAAATTATGCCATTACTAATCAATTCTCCCCAGCTGAAATATCATGTATTTGGACTTTGGGCTTAAACATACTAGTCATATTAATATTAAATTAAGTCCACAATCCCATACTTTAAAAGGCCAACATATAAATTAATATTCTATATTAATTTATATGCATCTCTCATGTGTCTAAAGCTATTTAAAATATGTCACACATACTTTAAATATTACTAGGATTGTTTTATAACATCTCCATGTCATAAAATTGTTCATATATTAATAATATATAATTTGTACAAATTAATTATAACTCCTTATAATTAACATATCACATATTATATACATATCACATATGCTTTATTAATATATTTTCTTTTAATCTTTCATATGGTGGACCCTATGGGATCCCATCATTATGGCAATGGAATTAAATATTTTAATTCCATAAATCAATGATACAACTAGCCATGGTATATTGATTACCCAAATGATGTGGATGAAAAGCACAATGCAAAATCACGATTCCTGTAACATTAAAAAATGTTGTTGTGTCAATTCCTTGCCACATGATATCCAAATAATTGTAAGGTAGGAATGTGTCATCCTTACTAATTATTCTTTCTTGATTTTCTGAAGTTTAATTATGATATGATTATCATATAATCATATTGCATGCACATAATACAAACGTTATCAAGGGGCCCAGAGATATCATTACTTATATTAACATATAAGGGACAATGGTTTCTTGATACGTATTGTTCTTCCGCATAAGTTATATGCACTGCAGTAGCTGCCTTTATAACTCCTGGTTACAGAGAGCGTTGGACAGTACCAACAATACACATCCCTTGTGTAAGAAAAATAAATATCTCAACCAAAGAATTCTAGACACAATGAAATATCAATGACACAGAACACAATCCATATGATATTTCATTCTTGGGTCTGTCCAGTGCCATATATCTCCATGTATGCACATGTGTGATTAGATCGATAACTCTTTATCGTATAACCTGTAGAACATGGCCATCATCTAATCACTACACTTATCTTATATGGTCAACCAGTGTACCTTGCTGATTGCCAAGATAATGGACATTTAAGAGCAAACAAATTTATTCATTGTGAAGTTCTACAATTTAAGTCATCGACTCAAATGATCCACTAATATGAATACTCAAGGTACAAAATGATAAAATCATTCATTAATAAACTAAACATATCATACATATGATCTGGGTCTAGGACACCAACACTAACACCACTTTGGGTGCTCTCAAGGCGGAGATGACATGTGTGCAGTATAGACAGGCAGTGTATCAGGCTCATCTGGATCTATTGCCCGCCAGTCGATGTTCTCTACAACATCGCACAACATGTTGATGATATGCCCTCCTGCCCAGCATCCTCAACTACTACGGCATGCTCCTTTAACATGGAATAACCAACAACTCTCCAGTCCATAATCCCTAACATCTTGTTGCCATACGTGACACCTCTAAGCGACACTAATAGCTGAAAAAATAGATATTAGATCAAATATTTATAAAATGATCGGTTAATAAATGAATGTGTAGTGTTAGGTACATTACTCGATAATAGTAAATGACTTACTTGTGCAGCCGTTTGATCTCAGCCCTTAGTAATTCCGGATCGACCGGGACTAATGACCCCTCCCCGCACTAACGGAGTACCCAATCTGGATAGTGGTGCTCCACTATCCATAAGCAGACTAGCAGGCTTCGGTATCACCAGGCATCATGCTCCTCTAGACAATGTACCGACAATCGCTAATCATCGTACAGCTGGGTATATGGTGTTCACTCTGCCTGCTCTCCTACTAGACTCTGTAGCTATAATTGGATCGCCCTGATACCTAAGGTGGGTCTGTGGCCCTGACCCCTGTAAGTATGGACACCGTGCCATCTAATTCCATACGCCGGGCACCTACCTTCATATGGTTATCCCCAATCCGGCTATGGCCCATTCGGATAGGACTTGACCTGCATTTTCAAGATTATTAGCTGTACTAATCTTTCGATTGATTGATGCAATGATTAAATATGAAACGATATAAGAACTTACATGGCAAGCATGGCAGAGGCTCCAGTATAAGCATGCTAGGATTGTCCCACCCCAATTGTACCTCGGCGGGCTATCGAGGTTCTCAAGAAGAGGTAGATACATCATCGAGATGGCATTACCGCTGGAATCAGGAAACATGACAAAACCAAAGAGGTCCATCACGAAGGCCCGTGTGTATCTACAAAAACAAAGTAGATAATAAATCGCTGTTCGGAATAATATAAGGTAATTAATAAATCTAATATAAAATATTATTATTGTTACCTCTTAATGTCCTCTACGGTGGAGTCTACCGTCAGACCGGCACTAAAGTGCCACCGCATTGTCGTCATCTACATGTGGAAATTGGATGTCCCACTATTGGCTTGTAACTCTTGTGGATCGAACCCCAACAACCGATCAATGTCCTCTGCGAACTGTCTGCTGTCAGATACACCACCTACGGAGGTGCCCCTGATAGGTAAATCCCATAAGGCACTGACATCCTGCAACGTCACTGTCATCTCGCCAAATGGTAAGTGGAACATGTGCGTCTCGGGACGCCATCGCTCCACTAGTCCTACAATGAGGGATGCGTTGATGGAACGGGTCGTGGTTTGCAGTATAGACACAATCTGGTATAGCCCTAGTCGGATAAGGTATGGGTCTATTGCCTCGAAGGACATCCGAAGGAGCCGCAACTTGACATCTATGAGCTACTCGTCCTACGTTAAAAAATAGCAAAATAATATATTACATAATGTATACAATAAAATTTAAACTTCAAAATTAGACAAAAATAGTAACGTACCTCACAAGAAGCCATACATACTCGGTGCTCGCTATAGGGCATCCATAGGAGAGGACTGAAATGCTCGGGGTCGTTAATGGCGATCAACGCATCATCAGCTGGTGGTTCTGTACGTCTCGGTCGTCCTCTACCTCTAGCCATCATAGTTTTATAAATTATGCTAATTTATGGCAAGTTACTTTAAAAAATGCTTAAATTCGCTAAAACATACTTAAAATATGCTAAAATATGCTAAAATACTCTAAAACATACTTAATAGAATAAAATACGCTAAAATACTCTAAAGTGCACTAAAATACGCTAAAATACTCTAAAGTGCGCTAAAATGCTCTAAAGTGCTCTGAAATGAGCCCAATGTGCTCAAATTGCGCTAATATGTGCTAAAATAAGCTAAAAATGTGCTATAATACAGTAAAAACACGCTAAAATGCACTAAAATACTCTAAAATATGCTAGAGTATGCTAAAATGCACTAAAACAAGCTTAAATGCGCTCAAATTGTGCTAGAATGCACTCAAATGCTCTCAAATTGTGCTAAAATACCCTAAAATACGCTCAAATACGCCAAAATTTGCTAAAATGGCGCTAAAATTAATACGCTAAAGTGCGCTAAAATACTCTAAAGTGCGCTAAAATACGCTTAAATGCACTAAAATACGCTAAAATAGCTCAAATGAGCTAAAATATACTAAAATACGTTAACATATGCTAAAAAAAAGATAAAATACACTGGTTATAGTAAAAAACGCAAATTATACTAATTAATATAAAATAAGTTAATTATATTAAAATATACTAAGTTATGAAAACTATTTCCAAATTATGTGAAGTTATATAACTATACTAAATTATATCAAATTTTACTAAAATTATTCTAAATTATACTAAATTACCCTAATTATGCTAAATTATACATAACTATACTAAATTATATAAATTATACTACATTGCACTACATTACGCTATTTAAACTAATTAATCTAAATTATACTAATTTATACTACATTACGCTAATTATAATTAATGAGCACTAATTACAACTACTAATTGGGAACTACATTATAACAATTTTGGAATATTTCTAATAAAACCTAGCAATTTACAACTATTTTGGTCCAAAAGTTAATTTATAAAAAAATAGGGACTTGCAAAACTGGAAAGAGCAGAAGAAATTTGAGAGAAAGAGAGAAAGTGAGGAGAGATAGTATGAAATTTAATGAAATGAATTGTGAAGAAAATTTAGATTCCTCCACACTATATATAGAACCAAGGACCGGCCAATTTTTGACCGGTTTCTATTAAAAATTAAGAACCAGCCAATAATTGGCTGGTTTGATATTTTTATAAATAGTCAACTTTTCTGAGCAGATTTGACAATTTTTATTTAATTTTGGATATTAATAAAAATCACGGTAGTTGATGCCCAACGAATAATACCTAAATTATATGGAATATAATTGTTAAATTGTCTATATCTCGATAACATATCTATAAATTTACTTTTTTACTTTTTAATTTTATTTATTTATTTTTAGAAAATTTCTTCTCGATTCTCGAGATCAACAAAGTAACCATTGTCGTACTTCTTTTGAGAAAAAAAAAGTATATTTGTGATTTTTTTTTTAATCTAAAACGCAACATATTTTTTATATATGATTTTTGACAAAAAGAAAGGTTCAATCAATCGATTATTTCTTACTAGTTTTTAATTCTTCATCGTACGGTTTTTTGGATATTCCTCGCAAGGACCCATCATCTTTTTCCTTCGTTATTTTTTTCCCCGCCGCATCCATGATGTATTGATGTGCCTAATATTTCAAGTTTAATTGATTATTTCCATTAAATATGGACATGATCTCTTATTTATTTTATAAAAGTTTTTACAATTGGAAAATAAACATCTGAAAATGATATTTATAATGTTAAAAAATATTTGAATTCTTTGATATCTTGTTTTGTCCATTTTTTATCGCATTACATGTCTCATGTAGAGCTACACAAAATATTCGTAGTTTGTAATTCAATTCGAGTTTGATTCGAAAAAATTCAAAAAAAAATCGATTCCAAATTGAGTTCAATTCGAAATTAATTCAAACCAATTCGATTCGAACTGGAACAAACCGAATTCGAACCCAGGCAAATTTATTCGAAATGGGTTCGTGAGTTCGCGGGTTCGCATCACTATTTTATTTTTGAGCTTTGAGATCCGTGGAGTGGTGAAGAACTTATTTGAACGACTGAGAATTCCAAAAAGTCACGCGCAAAATTTGAGATATATCAAAAAAAGATGCATATTTGACCTTGTGTCCCTCTTAGGCTCCCTCTATATTATTTGTATTAGATCTCTCTTTGTCTCCGTCTTAAGCTCTTACTGCCGCCATCCAAAGTTCCAGTAACCAAAAAATCTCGCTCTCGCTCACGCCTTCTCTCTGCCTCCTTGCTCTCCTCTCCGCCACTCTGACCACCTCGCTCTCCGCGGTGTCTCCTCCACCTGTCACCTCCGCTCCTCCGACTGTCTCTCCTCTGTCTCAATTTCGAACCTTAACAAATCGAATCTAGTTCAAATTGAACCGAATCGAATTCGATCATGCGTCTTCAGTTCGAAACTGAGTCTTCATTTCAAACCAGTTTGATTCGAACTTGATCGAACTCGAATTCAAACCTACCTAGATTCGATTTGGTTTGATTTGTTTGCAGCCCTAGTCCCATGTCATATATGTTCAGTGTCGTGTTTTTCCTAAAAAGTCATGATGTATTTTGCATGCAATTTTTTTTTGATGCAATGTAAATACGGCGTGTTATGTTTTCTTGTGAATTTCCATTGTCTAGCCACGAGCGTTCTCACCATTCAGCAACTACAAGCATAACAAAGTTTTTTCACAATTATTGTATTATATTCGAATTATTCTTTAATTACGGATATCATTTTGAATCTATTATCGAGTTATATCCAAAGCACTAATTTTAGAATTTTCTAAATTATCTTTGAAAATTAAGGGTCAGTTCGGTTGCACAGGATTTTGTAGGAAAAAAACAAAATGTAAATATTTGTTCCAGATGTGTTCGGCGGCTCCGTTTTATGTCAATTAAATTCCCACGAGATTTCATTTTTGTCTTCTAAAAACACTACTCTCATAGGAAAAAGAAAATTCAGTCAAAAATCCATTTATTTTTTTTTCCAAATGGCGTAGCTTCCGTAAAGATCAATAAATTTAGTTGCTTCTTGGCATAATTAAATTTTTTTTTATCATAATTGTTGATATCAAACTCAATTTAGTTAATAGTTTAAAATTTAGATGCTTCTTGATTTATATGTAGCACGTACAAATTTTAAATATATATTATTTTAAAATATTAATATTTTTTACTTGTTTATAAATATATTTTTAATTTATTTGTACCCATTTTCTTATTTTATTTAATTGTAAAATAATTTATATTTTATAAAATAATAATTAATAAGTAATGATATGTTAATTTTTTAAGTTATTTTATTAATTACACTGTTAATAATTTTATTAATGAAAATAATTGTATAATATTAATTATTTTAGAAAAAAAATAAGATTTTCCACAACTAATCCTATAGTACAACTAAATCCTCATTTCATCACATTTTTATAATTAATTCCGTACGTATTTATAAAAAGTGAGTTTCCGTTTTCGTCAAATACCATCCCGTGTAATTCCGTAACAAATGAACACGTCCTAAAGTTGCAATTCCGGAACGAAAAGAGTTTACTAATTTAATATGAATTAAGAGCCCTGCTTTTCAAGACTGCCAGATAGCATAGAAAGCATGGCTTTAGCTTAACACGCTAATCTATCTTATATATATAATCTGGGAAGGGTTTTGCACTGTTCATTGCAGTGCTGGCTCTTTTTCATCCGTCTGATTTGCATCCAACGGATACCAACAAATCTGAATCTCCTCCGTCGACACGTGTTTTCCATATCTTCTCTCTCTTCGCCTGAACCCCTAAATTCTTCACCGTATCTCAATTGACCTTCCTCCGTTTTCCCTTTTCACGCGAATCTCCTCTTCTCTACTGTCCTC
This sequence comes from Carex arenaria, assembly GCA_964058825.1. Taxonomy (NCBI): domain Eukaryota; kingdom Viridiplantae; phylum Streptophyta; class Magnoliopsida; order Poales; family Cyperaceae; genus Carex; species Carex arenaria. Next base: position 64,768 of record CAXKVW010000374.1, on the reverse strand, counting down.
TAGCGGTGCCCTTCCTCCGTCTCCTCTTTTCCTCTGCTTTCCTTCCTCTCCTATCCTCCAGCTGTGCCCTTCCTCTGCCTTCCTCTGCCTTCCTCCGAGTATCAGGTAGGTACTTGAAATGAATAGATTTCTAGGTTTGTTCGTCGATTTGCTTTATTGAACCCCGGTCGGTGTTTCATGGCAGGGGCCGTCGGAATCAGCAAAGCACAGTGAATAGAGAAAAGAGAGAAACCAACAATCAGTGCGCCTGCTTCGCCTACCCTCAGACCCGTCGCCCCTTACTCTGTCTTACCCAAGTCTCTCCATTCTATTTCTTTGCTAATCTTTCAGTTAGAAGAGAGGAAAGCAGTTCAGCAGTGGTCTCAAAGCAATCAGGTTGGTACAATTTCAAACAAATTTCTGTGTTTGTGAGAAAATTAGATTTGTGCGTTTCTGAGAATTAGCTTCCTAGGTTTGTAGATTGGTATGCTTCCAAACATATTTGTTAGTTTGTGAATTTGGAGTTTCGACCGAAACTCTAAATCTCATGAAATACTTACATGGCTGTTAGATAAAGATATATTCATGAAACAATATTCTTAAATTTCCACACTGGCCAGTATCAGAAGCAAAGCCATATAATAGATGTTAGTATTAGTGTTTTCCAAAGTGATTTAAGTGTTGTCAAGCCATTTTTACTGCTGGTACCACTCTCTTTGGAATACTGGTATCATATTCTAGGTTTCCAAGTGTATTTCTGTAACTGTTCAGCATTATGCACAATTATGCGTCATTCTGCAACAATTCAGACCTCTTCTGTAAATTGAAAGTATTTTGTAAAGCTCTAGGTGAAATCTGGTAAATAACAGAGTTCATAGTGCAAAATTTCGGGTCTGACAGGGTTCAGGGACTGAACTGTGACAGAAAATAGGTTATTTTCGAAAACAGTCCTTGGGTAGGGACCTTTTTGTGACAGGAACTAAAAATTTGTACAATAAGTGTTCTCCAATGGGAATTTCATGAAAATAATATTTCCAAAATGCAGAAAATTTTACCAGCATCTCCATTGTTTTATCTCAAGTCAGATTTTTTTTTTTCGTCAACCAAAATAAAAGCCAAATGTATGTGCATGAAAGTATCTGAAGTCAGATTTTTTTGAACAGTTACACAAGGTGAATAAGTCAAGGTGCATTGAAGTGGTGTGCATCCAATGTTTGTTTCAGTTTCAAAGTTGGGATGGTTATCCAAACAAATATTACAAGTAAGTAGGATGTGAAGTCAAATTTTCTCACCCGTAAATCCCCCAAATCCCAAACAGATGGTGACTACAACTCCTTGAGTTCACCCTACTAATTGCAATTTCTCCCTTGCATGTTTGATATGATTTTTAGTTGGGTTGATCTTGAGAATTAATTTAAAAATATACAAAGCAGGAGCAAGTTTAATTAATCATGCGACAAATGATCATTTTCTGATTACTTTGCAAAAATAACCTATTGGGTAAAAGGTGGTCATAAGTTTTTGACTGACTCAAAACAGTGCCCAATTGGAGACCACAAATTGGCATTTAGGTGGTCTTCAGGAACCCAAGAATATCATTATTCAAGTTCCACCCAATTAATGACTGGGACAGTCATAATCAGTCAAAGTATCCTCTTGGGGCCTCAACATCATTTAAAAAAAAAAATAACAAGGTGTGGAGGTGGGGTTTATTGTGCTCAATAATTTGGAAGGTCAATTTCAAGAATTTGTTTATTAAAAATATAGTTAAACACAATCTCAAACATGGCTTATTATGCATAAACAGTACTTGCATAATATATTATGATAAACAGTCCTTCAAAACTTCATAAGATGTAAAATAGAGTTAAACAACAGAATATTATGATAAACAGTACTTGCATAGTATATTACCTGGGAAATACTTTACCTAAGATTATCTGCATCTAATTATTACTGTTAGGAATTCTGATTATTTCCAATGAACTCTAAAACTCATGAAATACTTACATGGCTGTTAGAAATTTCATAATTGGAAACTTTATGTGTTAGATAAAGATATATTCATGAAATAATATTTCGATATATTCTTAAATTTCTGCACTCGCCAGTATCACAGGCGGAGCCATATAATTTCTGTTAGTATTAGTGTTTTCCAAAGTGATTTAAGTGTTGTCAAGCCATTTTCACTGCGGCTACCACTCTCTTTGGTCTACTGGTATCATGTTCTAGGTTTCCAAGTGTATTTCTGTAACTGTTCAGAATTATGCACAATTCTGCGTCATTATGCAACAATTCAGGGCCTCTTCTGTAAATTTACAATTTGCATTTTCAATAGTTGAATGTATCTCTCACAATTGCATTGACAAATTACATCAGAGTTCTTACAAAGGCAAGTTCTAATATGCATAGACGTGAAATTCTCTTCATTTTCAGAGCATAATTTGTGCTATTAAGCACTGAGAGAATTTTCTTTCTTTTTATACCACAGGGAATAAAATTGAGCAAGGCAAAAATCCACATTGCTCTGAAATAATATTGCCCTGTGAATTTTACAATAGTTGATTTTTTTTCCCTTTTCGTACCACAATGCTCAATATAAGAGAATTTTGCAATATGCATTAAATAAACAAATCCACCGCTTCTAGGTTTGTGAGAAAATTAGATCTCTAGGTCTGTGAAAAATTAGATTTGTAGGTTTGTTAGAAAATAAATTTGTAGGTTTGCAAGAAAATTATATATTTTTTTTATCAACTCAGGTCGAAAATTCCAAAGACCAGCATGAGTTCCCTCAATCTCCCTATTTTATTTTTCTAAGCATTTACTGTTATTTTTGTAGAAAGATTTGAACTGCAATCAGGATCTCAGGAACAAGATTTCGACCGACACTTTCACGCTTTGCAATTTACTATTCTCATAGGCATTCAGGTATTTTTCGTCGTTTCTTTATTTTTGGAAATACATATTTCGAAATTTGGCATGGTTGATAACTTTAGTTTAAGAAATATATCATTTATACTTCAAGGTTATGTTCTACATGACCACTATTTCGTCGTTTCTTCAGAATTTTTATTGCAAATGTAATGATTGACTTCTAAAGGGGTAGTATAAAAGTGAGAATTCATTTCAAATAGGAAATAAATAGAGTCGAAAAACAGTTGTTGAAATTCTAACAAAAGAATTTATAGAGTTACTATCATATGGTATGTTGTTATTTTTTTCCCCTCAAGTGACTTGCCACTTCGTTGACTTTATTACTATATTAAAAAAGTATTGTTGCCAATGGAAGCATAGTGCTTAATAAATTTATTATGCGCATAGAGTATTAGATTATAGGTAGTTCAGACATTCGAATGCAATCTTTGTCAATATCTTCAGTTATTTCTCTTTTTAGTTTCACATAATTAAGTTAAACATCCCGACAATGAAAACGATAGAGGTGACAGTTCTCTTATCACCAACGTGCATTTCAATTTTAGGTTAATATTTTTTAGGATTTGTCTTACATAGAAAGTCTGATATCTTCTCAGTTTCACTTTTGATATGTACCAATATAGAGGTTACAACTACTTTAATTGGTACAAAGTAGATGAAATGCAAAATTGAAAACAATTTTCCCTGATGAATTATCTCATGTAGAAAATGGAATATCTTCCTCATTTCATCTCTAATCAATACCAGTAAATACATTACAATTACTTCAACTGGTACGAACTAAATAAATGCAAACCTTAAAATAAGTGTAAGTGGTAGCACAGGCTACAGTAGTTTCACCATCTTTGCAGTCTTATTCAGTATAATCTATCATGAGATTAATCTGCTGATGTTTGAAAGGTATATGATGTATACTTTATAATTGTCTTATAGATGAGTATTGTTTTAGAATAAGATCTGACAACAAATCAACTATGTCATTTTAGTGCATTCTAAAAAGTTTTTGCTTCCAAATGACACCAGAAACAAGTTCTGGTACGTTTGAGGGGCTGTTTTTTTAAGTTTCCAATAATAATTCTGAAACATTCCGGGATCTCTTCCATAAAAGACGTATGTCCTATATAACTCTAGATAGATTATGATTAATATCAAGAGCTGTAATAGCAATTTTTTGATATGACAGGATCTGATTTCTGGTATTGCTTTGCTGCAAGAAAATGTTTGACACTGTTCTTCAATTATAATGAATGATTAGTTTATTACATTTGGCTTCTTAGTATAAAATATATTATCTTCACAATAGCATGATTATTTTTTTTTGCCACTCTCATTTGTTTCACTATAAAAGACCATATAAACAATTTGTGCAACAAAAAATAATTATACTAACAACATTAACTTATCTATGCAGCTCCGAGCAAAAACCAAAGCCCACAACAACAAGTGACAAGAAACTGCAAGACCACTCTTCACAGAACAACCTTCAGAGAAACTGCAAACAAGGTGACCAATTTGTACCTGTCAAATGCAAACATGGATTAATTAATTAACAAATAACTCATATGAGAGTTGCTAAATAAGCATACCTTAATTTAGAAGTGTGAAATGTGTTTTTGTTTTCAGGAAAAAATTATCTACATAGATGTCAATAATTGATTGCTGTTTATGAACTTAAATTGGTTTCATTTTGGTCTATACCATAATTTAAAAAGAAGGACAACAATGCTTAATGTTTCACATATTTAACAAGTCTATATTCATTTTAGACTTCGAGTTAGCAACTGAAAATGAGTATTGTTTTTCCTCTCTAATTGTTCAAATTATAAACGTACATTACTGACAAAAGTTACATCTATTATTGTTGTCAGGAATAATTTTCTTCCAGAAAAATTTCAGCCTGCATTTACCCTTTGTGCAGCTCTTTGTACAAAGCTTCAATTTTCTGGTAAGTTCACGCTGTAGAATAAGCTTTCCTACGTTGGCAATATCCAGTATCATTAATTAGGTAAACTTAGACTTTGTGTTAGCAACTGAAAATAAGTACTCTCTAACTATTCAAATTATGAACATATGTTATTAACAAAGGATACTTCTTATACATAGCATATATGTTTAGATAGACGTCAACACCTAATTTTTTTTTTTCTTGCGAATAACAAGTTCTCCTTGGTACTGGTATAGGAAATGAGTGAAAAAAACGAAGGTGAATCAAAGAGGGAAGATATTAAGAGAGGGAAGCGAGTGCAACACAGTTATCCAGCTGAGCTGGAACGAAGTGTTAGAATACGTTCTTTAAATTCTCATAGTTCTGTACATAACATACATTTATCAGTCGAGCAAGTTGCACCACGAACTATACGCCAATCATATCAATTAGGGCATAATATCATCCAATCGAACAATTCATTTCTTCATCAATTATCAACATCATCACCGACGGTCAGCTTTGGAGAGTGTTCGACAGGTAATTTCATAATTAGTTGAAAATTCTCTTTCATTGATATAACAATCTTCATATACTCCATTCTATGTTGACAAAATTTTTTTATGGTATAGAATATAAATATTAAATCATATTTTCCTCCGAAAACAGGTCAACAAACATTTTCCTCCAGTTCAAGGTCATCTGAAACAAATTCTGTATTTTTCAACCTACACAATATAACAAATATTTCACATCAATTACGACATGAACAAACTTTAGACAATAACGTTCATCCTTCGCATGACGATGAATCTCAAAGAAGTAAGTTCATATTTTAGATATGCATATATTTTCAAACATAAATTACATTGTGTTCATCTTATAGTCTTTTTCTTGCTGTAAATAACCAGTCCTATTCATTTCACAGGGAAATATCTATTACCACTTGACTTAGGAAAACCAGATCAGATATGTAGATATTGCGGTGCATTTTATTGGCTTGCCGAAAGAAATATGAAAACATCGATTAAAAATCCACAATATAATCTTTGTTGTAGACAAGGAAGAGTTCTCATACCTTCTTTAAAAGAACCTCCATTGTTCTTACAAAAGTTGTTAGAACCCTCGCAAAATCACACATCAACTCATTTCAAAGAAAATATTAGAGCATACAATTCGATTTTTGCTTTCACATCAATGGGAGTTAATATAGATAGCAAAATAAATGATGGACGTGGACCGTATGTTTTTAGAGTTTCAGGCCAAAATTACCATCGAATTGGGTCGTTAGTTCCATCTGAAGGATGCAAACCAACATACGCACAATTATATATCTATGACACATCAAACGAAATAAAAAATAGGTTGCACAATTTCCAAAGTGAGGACAAATCCCACAAATTGCATCCAGAAATTGTTTCAGGTCTAATGACGATGTTGTACGAAAATAATGTTATTGTCCAACGTTTCCGAATGTTTAAAGATAGATTTGTTGACTCTGATATGCAAAAATTTAGCCTTAAGTTAACAAGTACTCGATCAGGCAATTTTTCGCAATACTGTATGCCGCAAGCAAATGAGGTTGTTGGTTTGATTGTAGGAGATATTAATGCAAAAGAAAATTATTGTTATGTCATTGTTGATCATAAAAAAAATGGATTGCAACGTATACATGCTAACCATCCAAGTTACATGGCATTACAATATCCTCTCCTTTTCATGTATGGGGAGGATGGTTATCATTCAAAAATAGAATATGTTCAGTCATCTGTTGAACACTCAAAAATAGCACGAAAGTATGTTACGATGGCTGAATTTTATGCATATCGATTCCATCCCCGTATTGCAGATGCTATAACAATTTTCAAATCTGGTCGCTTATTTCAACAAATACTTGTCGATGCGTATCTCTCTGTTGAATTAGATAGACTATCATATATACAAAAAAATCAAGAACTTTTTAGAAGTGACAATTTCAATCATATTGAAAATGTTGTCAAAGAAGGACATAAAATTGGTAAACACGTAGGCAAAAGAATAATACTTCCAGCCTCTCATGTAGGAAGCCCTCGATATATGCTTTAAAATTATCATGATGCCATGGCAATTTGTCGAGAATTAGGAATGCCCGATCTATTCATTACATTTACTTGCAATCCTCAATGGAAAGAGATATACGAAATGTTGCTTCCCGAACAAAAACCAGATGACAGACCCGATGTCGTTGCACGTGTGTTTAAGATGAAATTGGACAGATTATTACGCGACATTAAAGATAATAACCACTTTGGCGACACCATCGCATGTAAGTATTGGTCATGTACTTTATATATTTATACACACCAACTAATAATTATATTAACTTATTTTTAGACTATGCATTTTAACAATCATTAATTGATCAACAGATGTGTACACTATTGAGTTCCAAAAGAGAGGTCTTCCTCATGTTCATATCATACTTTGGTTAGCAGATCACAATAAATTGAAAACAGCACAAGACATTGATAGGTTTATATCTGCTGAGATGCCTAATCAAGCAAGAGATCAAAGTGGATATGATGCAGTCACCAAGTTTATGATACATGGTCCATGCAGTGGAAGTGCATCACAAACTGGTTGCATAAAGAATGGTTTATGCTCTAAAAATTTTCCTAAATCTTACAATGAAAAAACCACGATAACTGAGGACGGAATAGTTACTTATAAAAGACGGAAAACTGATTTGTACATCAACAGAAAAGGAGTCAAGCTAGACAATCGATTTGTTGTTCCCCATAATATTGATTTAGTAGTTAAATATCAAGCACATATAAACGTCGAAAAATGTCACACATCAAAACTTATAAAGTACCTTTTTAAATACATTTGTAAAGGTAATGATAGAGCTATTGCAGAATTAAGTAACTCATTAAATTCAACAACAAATCAACAAAATCAATCCCAAGAAATAAATGAAATAAAAATATATTTAGATTGTAAATATATAACACCACATGAAGCTGTTTGGAGGCTATTTCAATACGACATTCATTGCAATATTCCGAGTATAGAAAGATTACCTATCCACTTACCAAAAATGAACTGTCATATTCACTGATAGTCAGGATATAGAAAGTATGATCGATTCTGGACAATTAGATAGAACAATGCTGACCGAATGGATGGAACTAAACAAAAGAGATCCTGAAGCGCATAAACTAACATATACAGAAATACCTCGAAAATATACATGGCATCCAAAAGAGAAGTTCTGGTCCATACGGAAGAAAGGAAATCGAATAGGACGAATATACTTCGTTAACCCAAATCAAGGAGAAATGTATTATTTGAGAATGCTCCTCAATCTCAATCATGGAGCAACATCATTTGAAGAAATTCAAACGATAAACAATGTAAAATACAATACATTCAGAGAGGCATGCAACGCATTAGGCTTATTAGAAGATGATAACGAATGGTTACTTGCTCTTGGAGAAGCATCAAATTGGGCTAATGCAACTCAGCTACGTAGATTATTTGTAAGAATGTTACTTTACTGTGAACTATCAAATCCGCTAAACCTATTTGAACAAAGTTGGCAAGCAATGACAGATGACATTATATACAAGATAAAAAATGTATACCATTTACCAAACATAACTTTATCAGACATCGATTTAAAAAATCATGCACTACATGAAATTGAAAGTTTATTAATCGACAACAACACAGACTTAACAGCTTACGGACTTCCAAGACCTCAACAGACCTATATACAACAACTTGATAACAGATTACTAGGAGAAGAAATGAACTTCAATGCAACAAATCTACTAACTGAAGCTATGTCATTATATAATGGATTAAACGAAGAACAAAAAAATATATATGAGGCTGTTGTTCAATCAGTGCGTCTTGACGAAGGCAAACTCTTTTTCGTTTACGGACATGGTGGCACCGGTAAAACATATTTATACAAAACAATAATTGCAATGTTACGATCGCAAGGCAAAATTATTTTACCAGTTGCTTCATCAGCTTTATCAGCTTTGTTAATTCCACGAGGAAGACCTGCTCACTCTAGATTTAGAATACCAATTAACATAGAAGAAAACTCTACATGCGATATAAAAAAGGGCACACAGTTAGAGCAACTTATTAAAGAAACATCGCTAATTATTTGGGACGAAGCTCCAATGAATCACCGCTATTGCTTTGAAGCGCTTGACCGAACTTTAAAAGATATTCTAGGTACATATGACAATAATTGTAGAAAGAAAACCTTTGGTGGAAAAACAGTTCTACTTGGAGGTGATTTTCGACAAACTTTACCGGTTATCAAATATGCAAACAAACATCAAACACTAAACGCATCAATTACAAAATCTAAGCTCTGGTCTCATTGTCAAATTTTTAGACTCAATCAAAATATGCGTTTGCAACATTCTCACATGTCTGAAGCGAACAAGAAAGATGCTGCCAAATTTAATGATTGGTTATTGGCTATAGGAAATGGCACTATGACAACGAAGAAACTATTTGACGACCCTGAGAGTAATTGGATTGAAATACCAAATGATTTGCTCATAAATACAACTGAAAATAGACAACAAGCTATTATTGAAGCTGTTTACAACAATATTGAATTGTTTTTCAAAGATAATCATTATCTAGAAGAAAGATCAATAGTTACTCCAACAAATAATGATGTTGATATTGTTAACGAAATAGTACTTCAAATGATACCTACAATTTCAAGAACATATTTCAGTTCAGATACAATGTGCAACTCAACAATTCCTTTTGATGAACTTCAAGTAATGTACCCTGCTGAGTTTCTTGCTTCTATCAAACAAAATGGAGTTCCAAATCATCAGCTAACATTAAAAGTAGATAGTCCAATTATGTTAATGCGAAATATAGACCAAACAAATGGCATGTGCAACGGAACAAGACTTATAGTTACTCAATTGGCAGACAAAGTTATAGAGGCGATCATAATCAGCGGTACCAACAAAGGAACTACAGTTTATATACCACGAATAATTTTCAATGTTAAAGACCCAAAATGGCCATTTACACTAAAACGTAAACAATTTCCAGTTAGACTGTGCTACGCAATGACAATTAACAAAAGTCAAGGACAAACGCTCAACAAAATAGGCATTTATTTACCTCGTCCAGTTTTCAGCCATGGACAATTATATGTCGCATTATCCAGAGCCACTTCTAGATCAGGCGTTCGAATTATGATTGAAAATCCAAACAATGAACACTCAAATTACGCCCAAAACATAGTTTACACGGAAATTTTCAATGACTTAGGTATACCTCTACTGAAGTACTTTTTTCACCTTATAATTTTTTTTCCCAAATAATATAGCTGCCTTAAAAAAAATAGCACTTTGTATGTCCAAATTATTTCTACTTCCAAATAATATAGCATACAGGAAAACAATATTGCAATAACTCCATACTTAATTCATTACTACAATGCACATAAAGGAAACAATTATGCAACACTTATGCAATATTCAGAGCAGCCAAATATATACTACCAAAAAATCTAAACTGTTGCACTAATAGTCAACATCAAATGTTCTGATCTCATAATTTCAGATTTTCAAATTTTTACTTACACCTAATTTCATGAATTTTCAGATGGCTAGCGAGAAGACGATTACTCCCCTAAAGATGCTAACCGGAAACCTGTTCAGGCCAACAATCAGAGAAAAAATAACTAAATTGTGGATAGCAGAAAATCCAAAAGACAAAACAGTGTTTTCGTATGACTTTATTTTGGTCGACGAAGAGGTACTATAGTTCTTACATTATTTTTGTTATTTTATTTTATGTTTGTATATTTAATAGTTGATTCATCTCTCTTACATGCATAGAATTTCCTACTTATTGAAATAAATAACTTCAATTAGACTTTTGGTTAACCAGAATATATACAATTTTGTTCAAATATTCTCAAATTGTAGAAACTAATTAGTTAGTTTCATTTCTTCCACATGTTTTCACTAATTTGATTTATCTGTGGTAACAATATTTTAACATTTCAAAAATTATGATTTACATACATTTTACATAAACGCACTATTATTCTAACATCTATGCAAAGGTGATAACTAAATACACTTCTTTAAAGATTACTACAATTCTATCTGTTTTTTTCAACTATAAAAGCTTTTCAAAGGGTATCTATAGCTACAATCCTTCTCATTGGAAAATGTCTAGCTATAGTTTTTTCCTGCATGTTCCTGCAATTAATGAACTTTTTTGTTTGTTCTGTACAAGTAATAATGATCTATTTCAAATTGTAAAGAATACAGCAATAGAAGTTTATATCAGCATTAAAGATCCTATTTCAAATGAGCTACTCGGACAACTAGAGGAAGGAAATATCTATGAAATTTTCAAATTTAATCCGGTCAAAGAGTGAGTAAACTTCATAACTGTAGAGCACACCAATGGTGTCCGGATACAACTCACAACAGCAACACGCATCACCAAGGTGAAACAAGATCATGCATCATTCCCACTTCATTACTTCAATTTCAAGCAGCTTTCTGATATAGGCACTGTTATAATAAAAGACAAATCAGTTGTTGGTATGTTCTCTTATAAGACTTTCTTTTAAAGGTTAATACTCCCATACCTCCTTGGAAATAAAGTTGTTGTTATTCACAACAAATAAGAACCTGTTATTCTCATTTATGTGGAAATCAACAACGATCAATGATCGGGATGACACTAACAGGTTGCTACTCCTAAATGGGAATAACAACAAAATTATTTCCTAACTCCTTACCAAGTTGAAAAAGAATAACATTACTAGAAAACATCCTCCGAATGACTGATTTTCCGCACACTAATTCCCATTTGATTCAATCGATCAAATTTGATCGGACAGATAACTTCAAGACGACTTAAGAAAATTGGAACAACCAACGTCGTGGATATCGAAATAGAGAATGAGAGGTACAAAAAAATAATCTAAATCATACACTGTTACAGTACTTGTCCTTCAATCATACACCTAATATTCCTTTCTGTTCAATTGAGCCCAAGTTGGTTAAATTTTGCGTACTTTGTTGTAAAAAAAAATCATCAATGGAACTATTTATATTTACAATGTCAATGATTTATAACCACATGAGAATTAGCTCAATGACATTAGGAAGTTAATAGTATAGATTAGATTGTGGATTCAGATTGGCTACTTGCTGCATATTTATTTCCAGTATCGGGTTTCATGGTTGGGTTAGGCATGACCATTTAGAATCCTATTTTATTCATTTGGTCCAATTAGACAGGGACTAGCCCTTTATCTGATGCTATCCAGTTTTGACCGAGACTTTAAACCAGATACATCAATCTTCATTCTTAGGATTATGCTGGTAGAAACTAAGACAATATTACAAAAGGTAGTGTGCTTTAAATTAAAAAAAATACCAGTCACAAGAAATTATTCATAAATTGATGCAGCAGTCCTAGAGATAAGGAAGTCTTGATCTTGATTTAAGCCGATACTCCACCTTACTTTTTGGTCAAAGCGTGTCATCACTTTTTAGTTTTTACTGAAGGTCTCACACTCTCAATTTAACTTTTTTTCCTTTTTACTTTGTATAAGTCATAGGTTATGTTGACATCAGGTGCTGCTTGAAAGCCTCTTCTTTAATCCTGCATTTCTACAAGGTATCTATCTCATTCCTATTTATCATAGATAGTTAGATTAATAATAGTAGCAATCACCATGCCTCAACAGTAGTATCCGGTACCAGTATGCACTAGATGGCACTCCTTTTTTGGTTTTGAAACTGTTAGAACTTTATGAACTTCGCAATTTTTAAATACATTTTGAATCGCTGTTTCAAAAACCAAAATTCGAGGGCTGTAAAATTTTAACCCCGTTTTAGTTATCAAATTACAAGTTCGTTATTAAGTTATCTTTTGCTAATATTCAGTTAAATATAAGTTAATAGGACATTACTTGACTTTTTATATGGATACTTTGTTCAGCTACAACTAAATGAAATTCTCAGCCAATTTGGTCAGTAAGTCTTTTTTGGAGAACCAAATCCATGTAACGAAGAGATGATGAAGCTCAAGCCTTTCTTATAAAATCTGATACCATTTCTTATAACAAAAGGTGAGCAATACTATTAAGTCAAAATGGTATAAATAGAAAAGAATCCTAAAAAAGAAACGGGACTACTATGCAAAAAGAGTCCAATATTTGCCTATTACTTTCTTAATCAAGAGGTTGTTTCTATCATCAATAGAACGCTTATTTAAAGCGGTCTCACAATTTTAGCCATTGAGGTAAGGAAATCAATTTATAGATAGTAGATATTCAATTGTTGTTTACCAGTAATTATGCACAAAATATATATCTGCAAAATTGAAAATTAAAAAAAAAAAGATATTGATGGAGATAAACATCAATTTGTGCATAGGTGGGGAAATCACAGTTGACCTCCAGAAGGAGATGTTTGGGCTATAGCTGATAAGGGAAATCACAGTCGACCTCCAAAGAGAGATGTTGGGGCTATAGCTGATACGGAAAATAGCAGACCAGAGTACTGTTAACAGTGAGGTATCTAAATATCTAATGATGAGTAAATTTGATTGGTAAAAACTAAAAAATTACACTGTGCAATGCAGTTCAAGCGGCAATCTCTATGAGTTTGACAAAGCATTGAAGATAACAAGAAGTCGAAGACGTCTCGAAAAAAACACATTTGTAGTGATGCATCAATTGTAGCTCAATCGTTCTCTTTTCCTTTAAACAAGGTATAAAGTATGTACCAAGTACTATCAGTCTTTAAAAGGAAAGTTGCAATATTTGCCTATTACTTGTCATGTATTTAGGTCCCTGGACATAGAAGTATCTTTATTTAGTTTCTCATCAATAAATCTTCCAATGCATAGTAGCTAATTATTTTTTATGTTTCTGTTCAATAGAGTTACAGTGGAATTGTTGGAGGTTTAAAATTGTTTAATTATCATAATTAAAGAACCTCCCACTCGAGAACTTGAGACCATTCAGCTTCTGAATTTTTTAACCTAGAGTTTGTAATTTATTTTAGTGAAATTACAGGTTTTGAAGTACGATTTTCTTGAAGATGAAGGGACAATATCTCAAACATGAGGGGCTCAAATTCTGATTATGCAAATTATGGAGAATGATGATGCGTAACACTAATTGAAAGTTTTATGAATAAGTTAGCACCTTAAGAAAGGAATGAGAAATTTCTTAAAAAGGTGGAGCCCATATGCTAAGTTTAAAAAGGTTGGGCTCAGTGGGAAATGAAATGGAGAGATAATTTGACAGTTGGAGGTGAGATGGAGAAAAATATCAGACTGTCAGCAGTAATCTTTTCTAAGTAATTCTTTGATTCACATGTTTTTTTTTCAAAGTTAATCATCTATGCTTCTCCATTTAGTTTGAAGCTTAGTTTGGACTGCCTTAAAAACATACTTTACTATACTGGTAGATAAATAAGACAGTATAATTGATTTAACTTTAATTTGAACTTCTAACCACACGGTGGAAATCTTTAATTGGCGAAATGTTGCTATTTAACGATTTAATAAACTTTTTCAGGAAATATTAATTTAAGTTCAATTTTTTTTTAGATATTTCTCAAAAAAAAATTTCCTCTATGCTAAACTTTCTACCACAAAATTTTCCATTCAAACTATTATTTTCATGACCATAAACAATAAACTGAATGGGCCGAAGCAACGCGAGGCTTCAGCTCTAGTATAATATGAAATTGCTTCTTCTAACTAAATTAGACAGTCCAAACGCAATCCACGTGGGAGGAACCAACCCAGAGTATCAGGCCAATATTTGAACAACCCAACTTATATACTTATTTATTATTATTTTGATAAATGATGCCGGATAAGTAGGGGTGCAAACGGGTCGGATACTATATGTAAAAATCCGGATCCGTATTCGAATTTTTGCGGATTCGGATATTCAGATACGGATAGTTGCGGATTCGGATATGGATACGGATATCTTTTATGCGGATTCGGATACGGGTTGGATTTCGGAATCGGATACGGATGTTATTCGTATCCGTATATTTTTATTTTTCGGATATCCGTATAACTCTTTGTCATGGCCCAAAATACAAAAGCATTGCTTTGGGATTGGGAATTCCAGAGATGCAACTCCTCTCCAACATTGTAGAGGATGGGCTCACTTTACAGTTTGGGGATTAAATCTCACCGCTTTGGGATTGGAGCTAGTGCAGTGGCTGTATTATTGGGCTCTGAGATTCGTGCGAAGTTAAAAAGAAAGGTCCGGATTCATTAATTGTATAAGATTCCCTTGTGCAATATTGAAGAGGACGTGAATTGGGGCCGCTCCCGCTCCCAGATAATTCAATTTCTTTTGATTAAAGGGTTACTTTAATTCTTTTAATATTGTATATCATTAAATTGAAAAATATTTATTTAAAATTAAATCTTCTAAATTATTAAATAATTTTTTATAATTAATTTTACTTTTTTTTTTCATAAAGTTAGACCAAACTATGCAATAACCGTGTGTACCAACAATGATTGTTGATAGCAACAATTTAATACTAGAAGTCTATAACTATGCATTCAATTTTTTTTACTTCTCCATTACTAGTTAATGTGAATTTTTCTTGAGCTATAAGTTAGACCATAATGACTTTATATATATTTTGCAATAGAGGAACAAGTTAATTTGATATATATTTTGAATTAGAAATCCGAATTATATCTATATCTGTATTCGTATATGAAAATATCCGATTTGTATCCGTATCTGTTTAATATCTGATCCGTATCCGTATCCGATTAATATCCGATCCATATCTGTATCCGAAAAAAAATACTGATACGGATATGGGTTAAGCACTATCCGATCCGTTTGCACCCCTACGGATAAGAGTCGGGTCAGCAAGAATCAGCCTTTGGTCTAGTGACAAAAACATATAGTCTCTGTCTAAAAGATAATGAGTTCGAAACTCACATGGAAGAAATCATTTGTTATACTAACAAAAGTATTAAATAGTTTGATGGTTTGACTTCTAACTTTATTAAAAAAAAAAAGAGTTGAACCAGCAAAATATGGAGAAGCAAAATGATAAGAAAAAATCAGAGACAGAAAACAACCCAGGTCGGCGTTTGCGGGTCACCAAACCTTCGTACCTTCTCTTTATTATAGATTTAAATAGAGCTATGTTTGCTTCTACAGTGCACGAACTATTTGCTACGTTGTTTTAATTCTGGGGTATGTGAGGTGCATGAAGCTAAAACTACTCTGTTAAATCCTTATCCTGTCTAGCCGGTTGGGCCGAAAGTTTGTCTCACTCATATTTGTTTATTACTATGTATATACAACGGTATAGTGGGAGTCCGGATTCCCTAATGTAACTCAATTTTTGGATTTAGCATCTCCACCATTATTTTTATTGAAGGGCTCTGATTTAATAGAGCTTCATCTTCACCTGCCCGAAGGCGTTGCCCCTTCCTTTTTCTTTTTTCTTTTTTCTTTCTTTCGCTCGTTCAACACTAGCAAACTTGACTCTCTTTCCAATCGAAAAGGCTTCTCCCATTAAACAAAAATCTGGTAGTAAAATAGGAAAGCTTCAACCTCGTCGGAACTTTGAGAAAAGACCCATTGTAATATTTTGAGAAAAGTGGCAGCATACCTCATGACTACAAGTTGTAGTTTATGAAGGGTAAAAGGGTAAAGGTCGGATATTAATTGCATCAGCCTACAACAGTAAATTGCTTTCATCAACCTACAATAATATATACCTCATGATTAAAAGTTGTAGTTTCTGAAGGATAAAAGGGTAATATGTTGTACTCACCTCCAAAAGGTTTGTGAAACCATTATTAATTTCATCTTTCAATTTAGACAATCTTCCACATTCATTTCCACTAACTGAATTAGGAGTTTATCCTAGTACATCCATTGCCTATATAAAATGTGAAGTATTAATATGAGAAATTAATATGATTAGTAATAAACTACAAATGGACAGCTCCAATAGAGAATAGATGCTGTCAGTAGCATCAGTTTTTCATTCCGTTGTGTTTCCTCTGATTTTAATTACAGTGCAAACATTTTTGTTTTGTCATATAGCATAGCACAAAGTTTTGGTGCTTTGTAATATTTTCCTTTTAATCATGTAATACTAATAACTGATAAACAATACATAAACATATATTTCAAATCACGTCTCTCTAATACAATACCAGTAAATTCTAGTACAATATCAATACAACTTTAATTAGCTATTATCTTCTAAAATCATCAACTAACATTGTCAAATGTGGATATTGTAGAGTCGTGTTTCTTTAAGGGTCGCTTGTTTCTAGTTGTATTGTCATTTTTCTTGGGCAGAATTTCAACCCAACTCGTGTGCCGCTTTTTTTTTTTTTTTTTTCCACTTTTTTCTTCAAACAAATTTGGTTCTAACTAAACATGTCTATCAGATTAGGTGGAACTGAGTCTTACTAGTCACTCTTGATGTGTCTAGACTATTTTCGATTTTCTCATCAACTTGTTTGTCAACTTGATCCAAGACACCATCTAAAAAGGCCGATATTTGTTCATATGAACATGCCTTTGCTGCTATCTTAGTCAACTTTCGACAGAGATCTCGATGATGTCTAGAAGAATCTAGCTTAGTATCAATGACGATTGTTCTATTTTTGTCACGAACAATTCTAATTCTTACTTCATGGGTCCACCTCTTTAACATGTATTTTTCGGACAACAACTTAATATTCATTGTGTCAAGCACCTTCAATGCATGGCTACACAAGACACCCCACCTCTCAAACTTTTTGCAGCTACATGAAAACTGTTTGATCAATTGGATTCCAAAAGACTTTATCATACTTTCTAAATATATCATTTGTAACTTTTATCAACATCCTAAATTGTGACAATGTAACAGTTTTCTTTGGACCTTCAATTTGAGCTGTCATGCATATTTCGTACTCTAATTGAAATATGTCAAAAATCTTAGGCGTGTATCACTTGCTCCTTTGAATAAGAATAGGAACATTCATTTTAACCATTGGTATTTTTCTCCTACATTCATATTCTGATTGAACCTCCTTCTCTCACTTGTTGGTCACCAACCTCTCAAAATGTCCAAAGAATCGAACAATATCCAAGTCCGACTTTAAATAGTACTTTAAATCTTTATTAAGACTTTCACTTAATTGTGTGCTCCGAACTCCCAAATTAAAACTATTTTGCATGTAACAATATGCCCACTTTTTCTTTACTTTATAGATGAATAGCAACCAAGTTTCTCCCAACTTGCTCTCCAAATCTCTAAATGTTTTCTCAAATTTTGCTTCCTCTTCATACTCGTAAACACAAGTCCTAAACTCACTAACATAATCTACATCACCATTGTTGTGACAAAGTAATTTGTTTGCAGCATTTTCCATTACTTGCCATGTACATAATTCGTGTGATACATTAGGCATCACATGAGCTATAGCTACTCCCATTGTGGCATCTTGATCGGTAAAAATAGTTTTGGATTTTTTTGTTATTGTGGACTTTTAGAAAGGTGTCAAACACCCACTTAAAAGACTCGATGCTTTGGTCGTACAAGAGTACTGCACCAAATATTACGGTTTCTCTAAAATAGTTGAAGCCAACAAAAACATCAAAGGGTCTATGTTCCTTGTTCGTGCCATGTGTTGTGTCGAAAATAATCTCTCCAAATTAAGCATAATCTATTACCATTTGCGCATTAGCCCAAAAAATATTGCTCATCTCTTGTTTATCATCTATTTATTTATCATCTCTTGTTTATTACCACTCACTTGTTGGCAGAAGTATTGTAGAATACTAACCGCCTCACCATGAACTAGAGTTGCTTTACGCCTATATATCCCTCAAGTAATTTTTTTGATCCATGAGACCATGATTGAGATGTTGTACACCACCAGCTTGGCGACTCATCAACTCATATGCTGCCTTTGGTCGAATTCCAGAAGCGTCTGCAAGTTCAATATCAGTAACTGCAACTTCGGTTACCTATAAATTTAAGTGTTTTGTCAGCCATTGATGCCTTACTAAATTGTTCTCATTGTTTTTTTCATCCAAAAACTAAAATGGAAGAGAAGTATGTTTACTTTTCACTGACATGGTAAGAGATGACACGCTCGTCTTGCATCGGGTTTTGAAAATCTTCGTCGGATGGGAGTCCCAAAATAGAGAACCTACTCTCAAATCCCCAAAACAACCTTTTGTGGATGAAAATGCCCTTCCGGCTTCCGTGGTCCTATTCGTACAACTTTGCATTAACTGAAATGGAAGTATCCGTATCCGTTCGTTCAAACTTGGACCATTGAGATGGATGACCTACCGCTTCGTAAATCATACTTTGATTGACAAAAAACTGGCAGACCGTATCTGTTGTACCATAAAATATTGCTAAATATGAATTAGCAATATTTTAATGCTTGAAAAATACCAAGATGCATATGAATTCTCTAAAATAGATTGAGAATAATGTTTCAAAGTTCATGATATGATTCTCCATGTAAAATCATGAATTTTGATGTCTCATGTGTTTTATAACTCCAAATTAAGCAAGAGTTATTAAATTATTATGAAAAATGATGACATGGCATGTTCTGATTGGTGCCACATAAGCACAGGGAGTCAGCAAGCTCATCCAGAGCAAATTGGGTGCAATATGGAGGCTTCATAGCAATGGCCTGCACCCTGGACCCACCAGTCAGTGAAACAAACAAAATTTCGTTGAGTTTTGAAGATGGCTGGACTTGGTTCACTCAGGTATAACCCTGTGCACCGTACCGTCAGCACCTCGGCTTATGGTGCTCCGAGAGCACCCAGAATGCAACTTAAGTCGCTGAATTTAAACTCGGCGCCTATGACCCCTTCACCATGCATGCGCCTGGCACCCGTGAACCGTGTTATGCCTAGTGAAAGGTGCACATAACACCGAGTCTAGGCAATCAAGTGGTCAAGACAAAGAAGCCGATTGGCTGAAGATTTGAGAGGCCGACATGCGGACCCCACTTGTCAGTGTTCTCTTCCCTCTTCTCTCCTTCTTCTTCTCCTCGATGTTAGAGGTGAGATCATGAAATCAAAAGAAAGAGAATGAGTGTGCATGAACAATTACCCGAGATTGATAGAGAGTTGTATGCTCCTCTCTCTACTTGAAATCGGTCGACCAATGCCTTTCTCACAAGCTTCGAATTTAGCCGAGAAGGGAACCGATTTGGTAATTGGGATGAACACCTAAAAGCCGAATTAAGCTATGTAGCTTAGCAAGCGGTTATTATATGATGACACGATGCCTCTGGAAGCATCAATTGAAGAGGAAGGTGCTCAATTGTGATTATACTATGAAACCGGTTCGCATAGGATCTGAGATGAGGCAAGGGACGCATGTCCGGTCATTGAAGGGGTAAATTGCACTTGGGCACATGATAAATAGATGTATACGATGCTATCTGTCAGCTTTTTATGCTTTGAAACATGAAGAGCGATATGAGAGCACGATAAGCCGTAACCGGCGCTAGCATAGCATACCCGGAGCTCCTGGTCCCCATGAACACATGCCCTATGCTCCCTGCATGATGACAAACGAGGGAATATTATTCCCAGAGGCGCATGGTCACGCCTATCACACCAATGCCATATATGGCCGGCTGTCAAGGGTCAAGATGACACCCTATGCACGTGAGATCAATCCAAAGGCTGAGATCACTTCAGTTCATAACAAATGGAATATTCAATCATAAAAGCATGATCCTCTCTCATGAATGGGCATGATGAATCAAATGCAAATGATGAAACCCTAAGCTCCTGGCCTTTGCCTATATAAAGGCTCATATATCTGATGCAAAAGACAACACAGAAGCATAAGGCATACACTCTAGATAGACACACACACACACATACACTCAATACACTATAGTTTAGAGGATTTTCAAGAAAAGCTTGCTTCTTCCTCTTCTCTCTGTTGCAAATTTCTAATAGGTAATAGTTTAAAGGCAATGTAAGGCCTTGAGGGGCTCAATTATGTAAGCTCCATTGGTGAGCAAGTTTTCATATGAATAAAGCTTCCTTTTTTATGCATTTCTTCTTCTCTTTTCTGTTTTCTTTCATTTTCTTCTTCTTTTGGAGCTTCTAAATAATAGAGAGAGAGAGCATTATGATGATTTCAAAGCCTTAGGGCATGGCATAGTGCTTGATGCTCTCAAAGTTTCCTTTTCTTTAATTTTAAAAACAAAATATATACATAAATATATATAGATATGTTAGATATATTCAGATCTGATCTTTGCACTTGTAAATACATTTTTTTTCTATAAAAATGTCAAAATATATGTGTATATTACTCTCTTCTCTTCTTTTTCTTCTTCTTTTTCTTCACTGTCACCCTTGGACCTCTTAGCAAAGTGATAAGTCATGAAGATGTGGAGTAGTTGAGTCTTATGGTATCCTCCCACATCTGATTTTCAAGTTACTTTGATTAAAAGATCTATTATAAGGGTTTAAAACAATAAAACAAAATATAAAATACACAAGGAACTGTAGCAGTTGAGCCTTATGGTATCCTCTACAGTCTCTCAACTTACAAGGACCTATTTGCAAGTGAGATCTTCAAAGATGGCAAATGCATGCCCTTATGCTGCCAAAATTCTCAATTTTGCCATTTTTAAAGGACTTAAATGCAAATGGTGAGAGGCTGAGGGTTTGAATGCAAAAAGGCAGTGATTTGGTCATCTCATGTCATTTGTACTTCATCCCCAATGAAACCTCAACGATTTGTCCTTTTAATCAAGTGAAAAGATCATTAAAAACATGATTTTATACAAACCAGGGGCTTCCATGTGATTTTACATATTCATGACACTTTAAAATGTTCAAATCTTGATGAATGATGCTTTTATGGAGCTTTGATCTTATGTTTATATTGTTTCATGCCAAAACAGTAGCCATATGCCCTTGAAAACTCATTCTGATGTGAACCAGACCTTTAACTATGTCCAAAGTATGTTTAACAGACCTTTGATACTGTGCCAAGTATAATTCCAACAGCAAAATGCATTGCCATGCCCACTGGTACAGTGCAAGGTATCAAAATGCACTGATTTGACCTCTGCTGGTAAATCAGCAAATCTGGACAATTCTAGGGACTAAACTGAAAATCTAAAAACACAGTCTAATAGAGGACTAAAAAACACACAAGTTCATGACAAGTTTTCTATTTTTATGATTTTTCTACAATTTTCTATGATTTTTCAAAGTTCATATTTCTGAAAATTGAAACTGCACAATTGCACAGTATACTGGAATATGACCCCAGTCGACTGTTTTGACCTTTTTATAACACAAATGACTCTGAAATATTAAATAAAATATATTCATGATCTACACTATCTGCCAATCATTTTAGATATAAAATTTGTTCAAATCCAGTTTGTGTAGAGCTCTAAATAAATTCATTAATTAAATAGAAAATTCAGCACCATATGTACCAAATATGCCCCTCACAGCTTTGGAAAATCATTAAAAATATAAATAAATTCCAAAAAATGATAAAATCTCTTCTCAATATCCTTACCATATCAAATTATGTAAATATGATCATACTAATGTGAGTTTTCATAGGAATTGCATTTGTTCATGTGCTTAGGAACCTCATTTGCCCTAGTTTGTGTGCTTAACAACCTCAGTTAGCGTTGTTCGTGTGCTTAACATCCTCTTTTTCCCTTGATCTTATGCCTATGAACACCATTTGCCTTTGTTCTTGTGCTTAGGAACCTCATTTGCCCTTGTTCGTGTGCTTAATAATCTCAATTATCGTTGTTCATATGCCTTAACCTCTTTTGCCCTTGTTCTTGTGCTTAGCAACATCATTTACACTTGTTTTTGTGCTGAACACCCTCATTTGTCGTTGTTCTTGCGCTCTGCAACATAATTCGCCCTTGATCTTGTGCTTATGAACCACATTTGCATTTGTTCTTGTGCTTAGGAACCTCATTTTCACTTGTTTGTGTGCTTAACAACCTCAGTTGGTATTGTTTGTGTGCTTAACAACCTCTTTTGCCCTTAATTTTGTGCTTATGAATCTCATTTGCATTTACTCTTGTGCTTAGAATCCTCATTTGCCCTTGTTCCTGTGCTTCAAAACCTCAATTGGTGTTGTTCATGTGCTTAACAACCTCAATTGGTATTGTTCGTGTGCTTAACAACCTCTTTTGCCCTTGATCTTGTGCTTATGAACCTCATTTGCATTTGTTATTGTGCTTAGGAACCTCATTTTCCCTTGTTTGTGTGCTTAACAACTTCAATTGTCGTTGTACATGTGTTTCTTAACCTCTTTGGCCCTTGTTCTTGTGCTTAGTAACATCATTTACACTTGTTTTTGTGCTTAACACCCTCATTTGTCGTTGTTCTTGCGCTTTGCAACATAATTCGACCTTGATCTTGTGCTTATGAACCTCGTTTTCATTTGTTCTTGTGCTTAGGAACCTCATTTTTCCTTGTTTGTGTACTTAACAACCTCAATTGGCGTTGTTCGTCTGCTTAACAACCTCTTTTGCCCTTGATCTTGTGCTTGTGAAACTCATTTGCATTTCTTCTTATGCTTAGGAACCTCATTTGCCATTGTTTGTATGCTTAACAACCTCAATTGGTGTTGTTCATGTTCTTAACAACCTCTTTTGCCCTTGATCTTGTGCTTATGAACCTTATTTGCAAAAGAACAAGTGTAAATGATGTTGCGAATCACAAAAACAAGGGCAAAAGAGGTGAAGAAGCATATGAGCAATGACAATTGAGGTTGTTAAGTACACAAACAAGGAAAAATGAGGTTCCTAAGCACAAGAACAAATACAAATGAGGTTCATAAACACAAGATCAAGGGCAAATTATGTTGCAAAACGCAAGAATAACGACAAATGAGATTGTTAAGCACAAGAACAAGTATAAATGATGTTCTTAAGCACAAGAACAAGAGTAAAAGATATTAAGAAGCATATGAACAACGACAATTGAGGTTGTTAAGCACACGAACAAGGGCAAATCAGGTTCCTAAGCACAAGAACAAATGCAATGAGGTTCATAAGAACAAGATCAAGGCCAAAAGAGGTTGTTAAGCACACGAACAACGCCAATTGTGGTTGTTAAGAACACAAATAAGGGTAAATGAAGTTCCTAAGCACAAGAACAAATGCAAATGAGGTTCATAAGCACAAGATCAAGGGCAAAAGTGGTTCATTCGCACATGATCAAGGGAAAAAAAGGTTGTTAAGCACACGAGCCTCAACTAGCATTATTTGTGTGCTTAACAACCTTTTTTTGTCTTGGTCTTGTGCTTACGAACCTCATTTTCCCTAGTTTGTGTGTTTAACAACCTCCATTGGCATTGTTCTTGCGCTTTGCAACATTATTTGTCCTTGATCTTAAGTTTATGAAACTCATTTGCATCTGTTCTTGTGCTTAGGAACCTCATTGGCTCTAGTTTGTGTGCTTAACATCCTCAATTGGCGTTGTTCGTGTGCTTAACAACCTCTTTTGCCCTTGATCTTATGCCTATGAACCTCATTTGCCTTTGTTCTTTTGCTTAGGAACCACATTTGCCCTTGTTCGTGTACTTAACAACCTCAATTGTCGTTGTTCATATGCCTTAACCTCTTTTGCCCTTGTTCTTGTGCTTAGCAATATTATTTACACTTGTTTTTGTGCTCAACACCCTCATTTGTCGTTGTTCTTGTGCTTAGAAACCTCATTTGTCCTTGTTTGTGTGCTTAACAACCTCAATTGGCGTTGTTCGTGTGCTTAACAACCTCGTTTGCCCTTGATCTTGTGCTTATGAACCACATTTGCAAAAGAACAAGTGTAAATGATGTTGCTAATCACAAAACAAGGGCAAAAGAGGTAAAGAAGCATATAGACAATGACAATTAAGATTATTAAGTATACAAACAAGGAAAAACGAGGTTCCTAAGTACAAGAACAAATGCAAATGAGGTTCATAAGCACAAGATCAACAGAAAATTCTGTTGCAAAGCGCAAGAACAGCGACAAATGAGATTGTTAACAACAAGAACAAATGCAAATAATGTTGTTAAGCACAAGAACAAGGGCAAAAGAGACTAAGAAGCATATGAACAACGACAATTGAGATTGTTAAGTACACAAACAAGGGCAAATGGGGTTCCTAAGCACAAGAACAATTGCAAATGAGTTTCATAAGAACAAGATCAATGGCGAATTATGTTGCCAAGCGCAAGAACAACGACAAATGAGGGTGTTCAGCACAAAAGCAAGTGTAAATGATGTTGGTAAGCACAAGAACAAGGGCAAAAGTAGTTAAGGCATATGAACAATGACAATTGAGGTTGTTAAGCACACGAACAATGGCAAATGAGGTTCCTAAGCACAAGAACAAAGGCAAATAGGGTTCATAGTCATAAGATTAAGGGCAAAAGAGGTTGTCAAGCACACGAACAACGCCAATTGAGGTTATTAAGCACACAAACATGGGCAAATGAGGATCCTAAGCATAAGAACAAATGCAAATGAGGTTCATAAGTACAAGATCATGGCCAAAAGAGGTTGTTAAGCACACGAACAACACCAATTGAGGCTCGTGTGCTTCACAACCTCTTTTGCCATTGATCATGTGGTCATAAACCTCTTTTGCCCTTGATCTGATGCTTATGAATCTCATTTGCATTTGTTATTCTACTTAGGAACCTCATTTTTCCTTGTTTGTGTACTTAACAACCTCAATTGTCATTGTTCATATGCTTTTTCACCTCTTTTACCCTTGTTTTTGTGATTAGTAACATCATTTACACTTGTTCCATTGCAAATGAGGTTCATAAGCACAAGATCAAGGGGAAAAGAGGTAGTCAAGAACACGAACAACGCCAATTGAGGTTGTTAACCACACAAACAAAGGCAAATGAGGTTCTCAAGTACAAGAACAAATGCAAATGAGGTTCATAGGCACAAGATAATGGCCAAAAGAGTTTGGTAAGCACACGAACAACGACAATTGAGGCTCGTGTGCTTAACAACCTCTTTTGCCCTTGATCATGTGGTTATGAACCTCTATTGCCCTTGATCTTATGCTTATGAACCTCATTTGTATTTGTTGTTGTGCTTGGAAACCTCATTTGTCCAAGTTTGTGTGCTTAGCAACTTCAATTGGCGTTGTTCGTGTGCTTGACAACCTCTTTTTCCCTTAAGCATATGACTATGAACCTCATTTGCCATTGTTCTTGTGCTTAGGAACATCATTTTCCCTTGTTCCTGTGCTTAACAACCTCAATTGTCGTTGTTCATATGCATTAACCTCTTTTGCCCTTGTTCTTGTACTTAGCAACATCATTTACACTTATTTTTGTGCGGAACACCCTCATTTGTCGTTGTTCTTGCGCTTTCCAACATAATTCGCCCTTGATCTTGTGCTTATGAACGTCGTTTGCATTTGTTCTTGTACTTTTGAACCTCATTTTCCCTTGTTTGTGTGCTTAACAACCTCAATTGGCGTTGTTCGTGTGCTTAACAACCTCTTTTCCCCTTGATCTTGTGCATATGAAACACATTTGCATTTGTTCTTATACTTACGAACCTCATTTGCCCTTGTTTATGTGCTTAACAACCTAAATTGGCGTTATTCCTGTGCTGAACAACCTCTTTTGCCCTTGATCTTGTGTTTATGAAAAACATTTGCATTTGCCTTTGTTTGTGTACTTAACAACCTCAATTGGCGTTGTTCGTGTGTTTAATAACCTCTTTACCCTTGATCTTGTGATTATGAACCTCATTTGCAAAAGAACAAGTATAAATGATGTTGCTAATCACAAAAACAAGGGCAAAAGAGGTGAAGAAGCATATGAACAATGATAATTGAGATTGTTAAGTACACAAACAAGGAAAAATGAAGTTCCTAAGCACAAGATCAAGGGCAAATTATGTTGCAAAGTGCAAGAACAACGACAAATGAGATTGTTAAGAACAAGAACAAGTGTAAATGATGATGTTAAGCACAAGAACAAGGGCAAAAAAGATTAAGAAACATATGAACAACGACAATTGAGGTTGTTAAGCACACAAACAAGAGCAAAAGAGGTTGTCAAGCACACGAACAACGTCAAATGAAGTTGTTAAGCACACGAACAAGGGCAAATGAGGTTCCTAAGTACAAGAACAAATGCAAATGAGGTTCATAAGCACAAGATCAAGCCAAAAGAGGTTGTTAACCACACGAACAACGCCAATTGAGGCTCGTGTGCTTAAGAACCTCTTTTGCCCTTGATCATGTGCTTATGAACCTCTTTTGCCTTTGATCCTATGGTTATGAACTTCATTTGCCGAAGTTTGTGTGCTTAACAACCTCAATTGGCGTTGTTCGTGTGCTTGACAATCTCTTTTTCCCTTAATCTTATGACTATGAACCTCATTTGTCTTTGTTCTTGTGCTTAGGAACATCATTTGCCCTTGTTCGTGTGCTTAACAACCTCAATTGTCGTTGTTCGTATGCCTTAACTTCTTTTGCCCATGTTTTTGTGCTTAGCAGCATCATTTACACTTGTTTTTGTGCTGACCACCCTCATTTGTCGTTGTTCTTTCGCTTTGCAACATAATTAGCCCTTCATCTTGTGCTTATGAACCTCATTTGTATTTGTTATTGTACTTAGGATCCTCATTTGCCCTTGTTCATGTGCTTAACAACCTCAATTGACATTGTTCGTGTGCTTGACAACCTCTTTTGCCTTTGATCTTGTGCTTATGAACCTCATTTGCAAAAGAACAAGTGTAAATGATGTTGCTAATCACAAAAATAAAGGCAAAAGAGGTGAAGAAGCATATGAACAATGACAATTGAGGTTGTTAAGTACACAAACAAGGAAAAATGAGGTTCCTAAGCACAATAACAAATGCAAATGAGGTTCATAAGCACAAGATCAAGGGCAAATTATGTTGCAAAACGCAAGAACAACGACAAATGAGATTGTTAAGCACAAGAACAAGTGTAAATGATGTTGTTAAGCACAAGAACAAGAGCAAAAGAGATTAAGAATCATATTAACAACGACAATTGAGGTTGTTAAGCACACAAACAAGAGCAAATGAGGTTCCTAAGCACAAGAAAAAAATGCAAATGAGGTTCATAAGCACAATATCAAGGCCAAAAGAGGTCGTTAAGCACACGAACAACACCAATTGAGGTTGTTAAGAACACAAGCAAGGGCAAATGAAGTTCCTAAGCACAAGAACAAATGCCACTGAGGTTCATAAGCACAAGATCAAGGGCAAAAGAGGTTCTTCAGCACACGAGCCTCAATTGGCGTTGTTGGTGTGCTTAACTACCTCTTTTTGTCTTGGTCTTGGGCTTACAAACCTCATTTGCCATAGTTTGTGTGCTTAACAACCTCAATTGGCGTTGTTCTTGCGCTTTGCAACATTATTTGCCCTTGATCTTATGCTTATGAATCTCATTTGCATTTGTTCTTGTGGGTAGGAACCTCATTTACCCTAGTTTGTGTACTTAAAAACCTCAATTGGCGTTGTTCGTGTGCTTAACAACCTCTTGTGCCCTTGATCTTATGCCTATGAACCTCATTTGCCTTTGTGCTTGTGCTTAGAAACCTCATTTGCCATTGTTCGTGTGCTTAACAATCTCAATTGTCGTTGTTCATAGCCTTAACCTCTTTTGCCCTTGTTCTTGTGCCTAGCAACATTATTTACACTTGTTTTTGTGCTGAACACCCTCATTTGTCGTTGTTCTTGCACTTTGCAACATAATTTACCCTTCATCTTGTGCTTATGAACGTCATTTGTATTTGTTCTTGTGCTTAGGAACCTCATTTGCCTTTGTTTGTGTTCTTAACAACCTCAATTGGCGTTGTTCGTGTGCTTAACAACCTCTTTTTCCCTTGATCTTGTGCATCTGAAACACATTTGCATTTGTTCTTATGCTTACGAACCTCATTTGCCCTTGTTTGTGTGCTTAACAACCTCAATTGGCATTGTTTGTGTGCTTAACAACCTCTTTTGCCCTTGATCTTGTGCTTATGAACCTCATTTGCAAATGAAAAAGTGTAAATGATGTTGCTAATCACAAAAACAAGAGCAAAAGAGTTGAAGAAGCATATGAACAATGACAATTGAGGTTGTTAAGTACACAAACAAGGAAAAATGAGGTTCCTAAGCACAAGAACAAATGCAAATGAGGTTCGTAGGCACAAGATCAAGGGCAAATTATGTTGCAAAGCACAAGAACAACGACAAATGAGAATGTTAAGCAGAAGAGCATGTGTAAATGATGTTGTTAAGCCCAAGAACAAGGGCAAAAGAATTAAGAAGCATCTGAACAACGATAATTGAGGTTGTTAAGCACACAAACAAGGGCAAATGAGGTTCCTAAGCACAAGAACAAATGCAAATGTGTTTGATAAGCACAAGATAAAGGCCAAAAGAGGTTGCTAAGCACACGAACAATGCCAATTGAGGTTGTTAAGAACACAAACAAGGATTGAGGCTCGTGTGCTTCACAACCTCTTTTGCCCTTGATCTTCTGCTTATGAATCTCATTTGCATTTGTTCTTGTGCTTAGGAACCTCATTTTTCTTTGTTTGTGTACTTAACAACCTTAATTGTCATTGTTCATATGCTTCTTCACCTCTTTTGCCTTTATTTTTGTAATTAGCAACATCATTTACACTTGTTCTTTTGCAAATGAGGTTCATAAGCACAAGATCAAAGGCAAAAGAGGTTGTCAAGCACACGAACAACGTCAATTGAGGTTGTTAAGCACATGAACAAGGGCAAATGAGGATCCTAAGTACAATAACAAATACAAATGAGGTTCATAAGCACAAGATCATGCCAAAAGAGATTGTTAAGCACCCGAACAACGCTAATTGAGGCTCGTGTGCTTAACAACATTATTTGCCCCTGATCTTATTTTTATGAACCTCATTTGCATTTGTTCTTGTGCTGAGGAACCTCATTTACCCTAGTTTGTGAGCTGAACAACCTCCATTGGCGTTGTTCGTGTGCTTGACAAACTCTTTTGCCCTTAATCTTTTGCCTATGAACCTCATTTGCCCTTGTTCTTGTGCTTAGGAACCTCAATTGAACTTGTTCGTGTGCTTAACAACCTTAATTGTCGTTGTTTGTATGCCTTAACCACTTTTACCCTTGTTCTTGTGCTTACCAACATCATTTACACTTGTTTTTGTGCTGAGCACCTTCATTTATCGTTGTTCTTGCGCTTTGCAACATAATTCGACCTTGATCTTGTGCTTATGAACCTCATTAGTATTTGTTCTTGTGCTTAGGAACCTCATTTTCGCTTGTTTGTGTGCTTAACAACCTCAATTGGCGTTGTTTGTGTGCTTCACAACCTCTTTTGCCATTGATCTTGTGCTTATGAAACACATTTGCATTTGTTCTTATGCTTAGGAACCTCATTTGCTCTTGTTTGTTTGCTTAACAATCTCAATTGGCGTTGTTCGTTTGCTGAACAACCTCTTTTGCCCTTGATCTTGTGCTTATGAACGTCATTTGCAAAAGAACAAGTATAAATCATGTTGCTAATCACAAAAACAAGGGCAAAAGAGGTGAAGAAGCATATGAACAATGACAATTGAGGACGTTAAGTACACAAACGAGGAAAAATGAGATTCCTAAGCACAAGAACAAATGCAAATGAGGTTCATATGCACAAGATCAAGTGGAATTTATGTTGCAAAGCGCAAGAATAATGACAAATGAGATTGTTAAGCATACGAACAAGTGTAAATGATGTTGTTAAGCCCAAGAACAAGGACAAAAGAATTAAGAAGCATCTGAACAACGACAATTGATGTTGTTAAGCACACAAACAAGGGCAAATGAGGTTCCTAAGTGCAAGAAGAAATACAAATGAGTTTCATACGCACAAGATTAAGGCCAAAAGAGGTTGTTAAGCACACGAACAATGCCAATTGAGGTGGTTAAGAACACAAACAAGGACAATTGAGGCTCGTGTGCTTCACAATCACTTTTGCCCTTAATCTTCTGCCTATGAACCTCATTTGCCTTTGTTCTTGTCCTTAGGAACCTCATTTGCCCTTGTTCGTGTGCTTAACAACCCCAATTGGCGCTGTCCGTGTGCTTAACAACCTCTTTTGCCCTTCATCTTATGCCTATGAACCTCATTTGCCTTTGTTCTTGTGATTAGGAATCTCATTTGCCATTGTTCGTGTGCTTGACAACCTCAATTGTCGTTGTTCTTATGCCTCAACCTCTTTTGCACTTGTTCTTGTTCTTAGCAACATTATTTACACTTGTCTTTGTGCTGAACACCTTCATTTGTCGTTGTTCTTGCGCTTTGCAACATAATTCGCCCTTCATCTTGTGCTTATGAACCTCATTTGTATTTGTTCTTGTGCTTAGGAACCTCAGTTTTCCTTGTTTGTATGCTTAACAACCTCAATTGGCGTTGTTCGTGTGCTTAACAACCTCTTTTGCCCATGATCTTATGCTTATGAAACACATTTGCATTTATTCTTATGCTTAGCAACCTCTTTTGCCCTTGTTCTTGTTCTTAGCAACATTATTTACACTTGTTTTTGTGCTGAACACCCTCATTTGTCGTTTTTTTGCGTTTTGCAACAAAATTCGCCCTTCATCTTGTGCTTATGAACCTCATTTGTATTTGTTCTTGTGCTTAGGAACCTCATTTTCCCTTGTTTGTATGCTTAACAACCTCAATTGGCGTTGTTCGTGTGCTTAACAACCTCTTTTGCCCATGATCTTGTGCTTATGAAACACATTTGCATTTGTTCTTATGCTTAGGAACCTCAATTGCCCTTGTTTGTGTGCTTAACAACATCAATTGGCGTTGTTCGTGTGCTTCACAACCTCTTTTGCCCTTGATCTTGTGCTTATGAAACATATTTGCATTTGTTCTGATGCTTAGGAACCTCATTTTACCTTGTTTGTGTGCTTAACAACCTCAATTGGCGTTGTTCGTGTGCTTAACAACCTCTTTTGCCCATGATCTTGTGCTTATGAAACACATTTGCATTTGTTCTTATGCTTAGGAACCTCAATTGCCCTTGTTTGTGTGCTTAACAACATCAATTGGCGTTGTTCGTGTGCTTAACAACCTCTTTTGCCCATGATCTTGTGCTTATGAAACACATTTGCATTTGTTCTTATGCTTAGGAACCTCAATTGCCCTTGTTTGTGTGCTTAACAACATCAATTGGCGTTGTTCGTGTGCTTCACAACCTCTTTTGCCCTTGATCTTGTGCTTATGAAACACATTTGGATTTGTTCATATGATTAGGAACCTCATTTGCCCCTTTTTGTGTGCTGAACAACCTCCATTGGCATTGTTTGTGTGCTTGACAACCTCATTTGCCTTTGTTCTTATGCTTAGGAACATCATTTGCCCTTGTTCGCGTGCTGAACAACCTCAATTGTCGTTGTTCGTATGCCTTAATTTCTTTTGTCCTTGTTCTTGTGCTTACCAACATAATTTACACTTCTTCTTCTGCTTAACAACCTCTTTTGCCCTTGATCTTGTGCTTATGAAACACATTGGCATTTGATCTTATGCTTAGGAACCTCATTTACCCTTTTTTGTGTGCTTAACAACCTCCATTGGTGTTGTTCGTGTTCTTAACAACCTCGTTTGCCCTTGATTTTGTGCTTATGAACCTCATTTGCAAAAAAACAAGTGTAAATGATGTTGCTAATCACAAAAACAAGAGCAAAAGAGGTGAAGAAGCATATGAATAATGACAATTGAGGTTGTAAAGTACACAAAAAAGGAAAAATGAGGTTCCTAAGCCCAAGAACAAATGCAAATGAGGTTCATAAGCACAAGATCACAGGGAAAAGAGGTTCCTAAGCACATGATCAACGGCAAAAGAGGTTGTTAAGCACAGGAGCCATAATTGGCATTGCTCGTGTTCTTAACAACCTCTTTTTCTCTTGGTCTTGTGCTTACGAACATTATTTGCCCTAGTTTGTGTGCTTAACAACCTCCATTGGCGTTGTTCTTGCGCTTTGCAACATTATTTGCCCTTGATCTTATATTTATGAACCTCATTTGCTTTTGTTCTTATGCTTATGAATCTCATTTTCCCTAGTTTGTGTGCTTAACAACCTCAATTGGCGTTGTTCGTGTGCTTAACAACCCCTTTTGCCCATGAACTTATGCTTATGAAACACATTTGCATTTATTCTTATGCTTAGGAACCTCAATTGCCCTTGTTTGTATGCTTAACAATGTCATTTGGCATTGTTCGTGTGCTTAACAACCTCTTTTGCCCTTGATCTTGTGCTTATGAAACACATTTGCATTTGTTCATATGCTTAGGAACCTCATTTGCCCTTTTTTGTGTGCTTAACAACATCCATTGGTGTTGTTCGTGTGTTTAACAAACTCTTTTGCCCTTGACCTTGTGCTTATGAACCTCATTTGCAAAAGAACAAGTGTAAATGATGTTGCTAATCACAAAAACAAGAGCAAAAGAGGTGAAGAAGCATATGAACAATAACAATTGAGGTTGTTAAGTACACAAACAAGGAATAATGAGGTCCTATGCCCAAGAACAAATGCACATGAGGTTCATAAGCACAAGATCAAGGGTAAAAGAGGTTCCTAAGCACATGATCATGGGCAAAAGAGGTTGTTAAGCACACGAGCCTTAATTGGAATTGCTCGTGTTCTTAACAACCTCTTTTTCTGTTGGTCTTGTACTTACGAACATCATTTGCCCTAGTTTGTGTGCTTAACAACCTTCATTGGCGTTGTTTTTGCGCTTTGCAACATTATTTGCCCTTGATCTTGTGCTTATGAAACACATTTGCATTTGTTCTTATGCTTAGGAACCTCAATTGCCCTTGTTTGTGTTCTAACAACCTCTATTGGCGTTGTTCGTGTGCTTAACAACCTCTTTTGCCCATGATCTTGTGCTTATGAAACACATTTGCATTTGTTCTTATGCTTAGGAACCTCAATTGCCCTTGTTTGTGTGCTAACAATGTCAATTGGCGTTGTTCGTGTGCTTCACAACCTCTTTTGCCCTTGATCTTGTGCTTATGAAACACATTTGCATTTGTTCTTATTCTTAGAAACCTCATTTGCCCTTGTTTGTGTGCTTAACAACCTCAATTGGCGTTGTTCGGGTGCTTAACAACCTATTTTGCCCTTGATCTTGTGCTTATGAAGCACATTTGCATTTGTTCATAATGTTAGGAACCTCATTTGCCTTTTTTTGTGTGCTTAACAACCTCCATTGGCGTTGTTCGTGTGCTTAACAACCTCTTTTGCCCTTGATTTTGTGCTTATGAACTTCATTTGCAAAAGAACAAGTGTAAATAATGTTGCTAATCACAAAAACGAGAGCAAAAGAGGTGAAGAAGCATAGGAACAATGACAATTGAGGTTGTTAAGTACACAAAAAAGGAAAAATGAGGTTCCTAAGCGCAAGAACAAATGCAAATGAGGTTCATAAGCTCAAGATCAAGGGTAAAAGACCTAAGTACATGATCATGGGCAAAAGAGGTTGTTAAGCACACGAGCCTTAATTGGCATTGCTCGTGTTCTTAACAACCTCAATTTCTGTTGGTCTTGTGCTTACGAACATCATTTGCCCTAGTTTGTGTGCTTAACAACCTCCATTGGCGTTGTTCTTGCGCTTTTCAACATTATTTTCCCTTGATCTTATGTTTATGATCCTCATTTGCATTTGTTCTTGTGCTTAGGAACCTCATTTTCCCAAGTTTGTGTGCTGAACAACCTCAATTGGCGTTGTTCGTGTGCTTAACAACCTCTTTTGCCCATGATCTTGTGCTTGTGAAACACATTTGCATTTGTTCTTATGCTTAGGAACCTCAATTGCCCTTGTTTGTGTGCTTAACAATGTCAATTGGCGTTGTTCGTGCGCTTCACGACCTCTTCTGCCCTTGATCTTGTGCTTAGGAAACACATTTGCATTTATTCTTCCGCTTAGGAACCTCATTTGCCCTGGTTTGTGTGCTTAACAATCTCAATTGGCGTTGTTCGTGTGCTTAACAACCTGTTTTGCCCTTGATCTTGTGCTTATGAAACACATTTACATTTGTTCTTATGATTAGGAACCTCATTTACCCTTTTTTGTGTGCTTAACAACCCTTAATTGGCGTTGTTCGTGTGCTTAACAACCTCTTTTGCCCTTGATCTTGTGCTTATGAACCTCATTTGCAAAAGAACAAGTGTAAATGATGTTGCTAATCACAAAAACAAGAGCAAAAGAGGTGAAGAAGCATATGAACAATGACAATTGAGGTTGTCAAGTACATAAACAAGTAAAAATGAGGTTCATAAGCACAAGAACAAATGCAAATGAGGTTCATAAGCACAAGATCAAGGGTAAAAGAGGTTCCTAAGCACATGATCAAGGGCAAAAGAGGTTGTTAAGCACACGAGCCTTAATTGGCATTGCTCGTGTTCTTAACAACCTCTTTTTCTCTTGGTCTTGTGCTTACGAACCTCATTTGCTCTATTTTGTGTGCTTAACAACCTCTATTGGCGTTGTTCTTGCGCTTTGCTACATTATTTGCCCTTGATCTTATGTTTATGAAACTCATTTGCATTTGTTCTTGTGCTTAGGAACCTCATTGGCCCTAGTTTGTGTGCTTAACAACCTCAAATCTTGTTGTTCGTATGCCTTAACCTGTTTTGCCTTTGTTCTTGTGTTTAGCAACATCATTTACACTTGTTCTTATGCTTAACAACCTCTTTTGTCCTTGATCTTGTGCTTATGAACCTCATTTGCAAAAGAACAAGTGTAAATGATGTTGCTAATCACAAAAACAAGGGCAAAAGAGGTGAAGAAGCATATGGACAATGACAATTGAAGTTGTTAAGTACACAAAGGAGGAAAAATTGGATTCCTAAGCACAAGAACAAATACAAATGAGGTTCATAAGCACAAGATCAAGGGCAAATTATGTTGCAAAGCGCAAGAATAACGACAAATGAGATTGTTAAGCATACGAACAAGTGTAAATGATGTTGCTAATCACAAAAACAAGAGCAAAAGAGGTGAAGAAGCATATGAACAATGACAATTGAGGGTGTCAAGTACATAAACAAGTAAAAATGAGGTTCATAAGCACAAGAACAAATGCAAATGAGGTTCATAAGCACAAGATCAAGG
The DNA here is from genome assembly GCA_964058825.1 of Carex arenaria. Classification (NCBI taxonomy): domain Eukaryota; kingdom Viridiplantae; phylum Streptophyta; class Magnoliopsida; order Poales; family Cyperaceae; genus Carex; species Carex arenaria. The sequence goes on along the minus strand of CAXKVW010000374.1, from coordinate 28,710 downwards.
GTAAAAGAGGTTCCTAAGCACATGAGCAAGGGAAAAAGGGGTTGTTAAGCACACGAGCCTTAATTGGCATTGCTCGTGTTCTTAACAACCTCTTTTTCTCTTGGTCTTGTGCTTACGAACCTCATTTGCTCTATTTTGTGTGCTTAACAACCTCCATTGGCGTTGTTCTTGCGCTTTGCTACATTATTTGCCCTTGATCTTATGTTTATGAACCTTATTTGCATTTGTTCTTGTGCTTGGGAACCTCATTGGCCCTAGTTTGTGTGCTTAACAACCTCAAATCTTGTTGTTCGTATGCCTTAACCTGTTTTGCCCTCGTTCTTGTGTTTAGCAACATCATTTACACTTGTTCTTGTGCTTAACAACCTCTTTTGTCCTTGATTTTGTGCTTATGAACCTCATTTGCAAAAGAACAAGTGTAAATGATGTTGCTAATCACAAAAACAAGGGCAAAAGAGGTGAAGAAGCATATGGACAATGACAATTGAAGTTGTTAAGTACACAAAGAAGGAAAAATTGGATTCCTAAGCATAAGAACAAATACAAATGAGGTTCATAAGCACAAGATCAAGGGCAAATTATGTTGCAAAGCGCAAGAATAACGACAAATGAGATTGTTAAGCATACAAACAAGTGTAAATGATGTTGTTAAGCTCAAGAACAAGGACAAAAGATTTAAGAAGCATCTGAACAACGACAATTGAGGTTGTTAAGCACATAAACAAGGGCAAGTGAGGTTCCTAAGCACAAGAACAAATGCAAATGAGTTTCATAAGCACAAGATCAATGCCAAAAGAGGTTGTTAAGCACACGAACAATGCCAATTGAGGTTGTTAAGAATACAAACAAGGACAATTGAGGCTCGTGTGCTTCACAACCTCTTTTTCCCTTGATCTTCTACTTATGAACCTCATTTGTATTTGTTCTTGTGCTTAGGAACCTCATTTTTCCTTGTTTGTGTACTTAACTACCTTAATTGTCATTGTTCGTATGCTTCTTCACCTCTTTTGCCCTTATTTTTGTGATTAGCAACATCATTTACACTTGTTCTTTTGCAAATGAGGTTCATAAGCACAAGATCAAGGGCAAAAGAGATTGTCAAGCACAAGAACAACGTCAATTGAGGTTGTTAAGCACACGAACAAGGGCAAATGAGGTTCCTAAGTACAAGAACAAATTCAAATGAGGTTCATAAGCACAATATCAAGCCAAAAGAGGTTGTTAAGCACACGAACAACGCCAATTGAGTCTCGTGTGCTTAACTCTTTTGCGCTTGATCATGTGCTTATAAACCTCTTTTGCCCATGATCCTATGCTTATGAATCTCATTTGCCCAAGTTTGTGTGCTTAACAACTTCAATTAGCGTTGTTCGTGTGCTTGACAATCTCTTTTGCCCTTAACCTTATGACTATGAATCTCTTTTGCCTTTGTTCTTGTGCTTAGGAACATCATTAGCCCTTGTTCGTGTGCTTAACAACCTTAATTGTCGTTGTTCGTATGGCTTAACTTCTTTTGCCCTTGTTCTTGTGCTTAGCAACATCATTTACACTTTATTTTGTGCTGAACACCCTAATTTGTCGTTCTTCTTTCGCTTTGCAACATAATTAGCCCTTCATCTTGTGCTTATGAACCTCATTTGCATTTGTTCTTGTGCTTAGGAACCTCATTTTCCCTTGGTTGTATGCTTAACTACCTCAATTGGCGTTGTTCGTGTGCTTAACAAGCTCTTTTGCCCTTGATCTTGTGCTCATGAACCTCATTTGCAAAAGAACTAGTATAAATGATGTTGCTAATTACAAAAACAAGGGCAAAAGAGGTGAAGAAGCATATAAACAATGATAATTGAGGTTGTTAAGTACAGAAACAAGAAAAAATGAGGTTCCTAAGCACAAGAACAAATGCAAATGAGGTTCATAAGCACAAGATCAAGGGCAAATTATGTTACAAAACGCAAGAACAACGACAAATGAGATTGTTAAGTACAAGAACAAGTGTAAATGATGTAGTTAAGCACAAGAACAAGGACAAAAGATATTAAGAAGTTCCTAAGCACAAGTAAAAATGATGTTCCTAAGCACAAGAACAAATGCAAATGAGGTTCATAAGCACAAGATCAAGGGCAAATTATGTTGCAAAACGCAAGAACAACGACAAATGAGATTGTTAAGCATAAGAATAAGTGTAAATGATGTTGTTAAGCACAAGAACAAGGGCAAAAGAGATTAAGAAGTTCCTAAGCACAAGAACAAGGAGAAATGAGGTTCATAGGCATAAGATTTAGGGCGAAAGAGATTGTCAAGCACACGAACAACGCCAATTGAGGTTGTTAAGTACCCAAATAAGGGCAAATCAAGTTCCTAAGCACAAGAACAAATGCAAATGAGGTTCATAAGCGCAAGATCAAGGATGAAAGAGGTTCCTAAGCGCAAGATCAAGGATGAAAGAGTTTGTTAAGCACACGAGCCTTAATTGGCATTGCTCGTGTTCGTAAGAACCTCCTTTTTCTCTTGGTCTTGTGCTTACAAACCTCATTTGCCCTAGTTTGTGTGCTTAACAACCTCCATTGGCGTTGTTCTTGTGCTTTGCAACATTATTTGCCCTTGATCTTATGTTTATGAACCTCATTTGCATTTGTTCTTGTGCTTATGAACCTCATTTGTCCTAGTTTGTATTCTTAACAACCTCAATTGGCGTTGTTCGTGTGCTTGACAATCTCTTTTGCCCTAAATCTTATACCTATGAACCTCATTTGTCTTTGTTCTTGTGCTTAGGAATCTCATTTGCCCTTGTTCGTGTGCTTAACAACCTCAATTGTCGTTGTTCGTATGCCTTAACCTCTTTTGCCCTTGTTCTTGTGATTAGCAACACCATTTACACTTGTTTTTGTGCTGAACACCCTCATTTATCATTGTTCTTGCGCTTTGCAACATAATTCGACCTTGATCTTGTGCTTATGAACCCCATTAGCGTTTGTTCTTGTTCTTAAGAACCTCATTTTCCCTTGTTTGTGTGCTTAACAACATCAATTGGCGTAGTTCGTGTGCTTTTGCCCTTGATCTTGTGCTTATGAAACACATTTGCATTTGTTCTTATGCTTAGGAACCTCATTTGCCCTTGTTTGTGTGCTTAACAACCTCAATTGGCGTTGTTCGTTTACTTAACAACCTCTTTTGCCCTTGATCTTGTGTTTAGGAACCTCATTTGCAAAAGAACAAGTGTAAATGATGTTGTTAATCGGAAAAAACAAGGGCAAAAGAGGTGAGGAAGCATATGAACAATGATAATTGAGGTTGTTAAGTACACAAACGAGGAAAATTGAGATTCCTAAGCACAAGAACAAATGCAAATGAGGTTCATAAGCACAAGATCAAGGGCAAATTATGTTGCAAAGCGCAAGAACAATGACAAATGAGATTGTTAAGCATAAGAACAAGTGTAAATGATGTTGTTACGCCCAAGAACAAGGATAAAATAACTAAGAAGCATCTGAACAACGACAATTGAGGTTGTTAAGCACACAAACAAGAGCAAATGAGGTTCCTAAGCACAAGAATAGATGCAAATGAGTTTCATAAGCACAAGATCAAGGCCAAAAGAGGTTGTTAAGCACACGAACAATGCCAATTGAGGTTGTTAAGAACACAAACAAGGACAATTGAGGCTCGTGTGCATCACAACCTCTTTTGCCCTTGATCTTCTTCTTATGAACCTCATTTGCATTTGTTCTTGTGCTTAGGAACCTCATTTTTCCTTGTTTGTGTACTTAACAACCTCAATTGTCATTGTTCATATGCTTTTTCAACTCTTTTGCCCTTATTTTTTGATTAGCAACATTATTTACACTTGTTCTTTTGCAAATGAGGTTCATATGCACATGATCCAGGGCAAAAGTGGTTGTCAAGCACACGAGCAACGTCAATTGTGGTTGTTAAGCACACGAACAAGGGCAAATTAGGTTCCTAAGTACAAGAACAAATGCAAATGAGGTTCATAAGTACAAGATCAAGACAAAAGAGGTTGTTAAGCACACGAACAACGCCAATTGAGTCTCGTGTGCTTAACAACCTCTTTTGCCCTTGATCATGTGCTTATGAAGATCTTTTGCCCTTGATCCTATGCTTGTGAAACTCATTTGCATTTGTTCTTGTGGTTAGGAACCTCATTTGCCGAAGTTTGTGTGCTTAACAACCTAAGTTGGCGTTGTTCGTGTGCTTAACAATCTCTTTTGCGCTTAATCTTATGACTATGAACCTCATTTGCCTTTGTTCTTGTACTTAGGAACCTCATTTTCCCTTGTTCGTGTGCTTAACAACCTCAATTGTCGTTGTTCATATGCTTGAACCTCATTTGCTATTGTTTTTGCACTTAGCAACATCATTTACACTTGTTTTTGTGCTGAACACCCTAATTTGTCGTTGTTCTTTCGCTTTGCAACATAATTTGCCCTTCATCTTGTGCTTATGAACCTCATGTTCCTTTGTTCTTGTGCTTAGGAACCTCATTTTCCCTTGTTCGTGTGCTTAACAACCTCAATTGTCGTTGTTCGTATGCCTTCACCTCTTTTGCCATTGTTCTTTTACTTAGCAACATTATTTACACTTGCTTTTGTGCTGAACACCCTCATTTATCGTTGTTCTTTCGCATTGCAACATGATTAGCCCTTCATCTTGTGCTTATGAACCTCATTTGCATTTGTGCTTAAGAACCTCAATTGGAGTTGTTCGTGTGCTTAACAACCTCTTTTGCCCTTGATCTTGTGCTTATGAACCTCATTTGCAAAAGAACGAGTGTAAATGATGTTGCTAATCACAGAAACAAGGGTAAAAGAGGTGAAGAAGCATATGAACAATAACAGTTGAGGTTATTAAGTACACACACAAGGAAAAATGAGGTTCCTAAGCACAAGAACAAATGCAAATGAGGTTCATAAGCACAAGAGCAAGGGCAAATTATGTTGCAAAACGCAGGAACAGCGACAAATAAGATTGTTAAGCACAAGAACAAGTGTAAATGATGTTGTTAAGCACATGAACAAGGGCAAAAGAGATTAACAAGCATATGAACAACGAAAATTGAGGTTGTTAAGCACAAGAAAAAATGCAAATGAGGTTCATAAGCACAGGATCAAGGCCAAAAGAGGTCATCAAGCACAAGAACAACGCCAATTGATGTTGTTAAGAACACAAACAAGGGCAAATGAAGTTCCTAAGCACAAGAACAAATGCAAATGAGGTTCATAAGCACAAGATCAAGGGCAAAAGAGGTTGTTAAGCACACGAGCCTCAATTGGCGTTGTTCGTGTGCTTAACAACCTCTTTTTCTGTTGGTCTTGGGCTTACGAACCTCAGTTGCCCTAGTTTGTGTGCTTAACAGCCTCAGTTGGCGTTGTTCTTGCGCTTTGCAACATTATTTAACCTTGATCTTATGCTTATGAACCTCATTTGCATTTGTTCTTGTGCTTAGGAACCTCATTTATCCTAGTTTGTGTGCTTAACAACCTCAATTGGCGCTATTCGTGTGCTTAACAACCTCTTTTGCCCTTGATCTTATGCCTATGAAGATCATTTGCCTTTGTTCTTGTGCTTAGGAACCTCATTTGCCATTGTTCGTGTGCTTAACAACCTCTATTGTCGTTGTTCATATGCCTTAACCACTTTTGCTCTTGTTCTTGTGCTTAGCAACATTATTTACACTTATTTTTGTGATGAACACCCTCAATTGTCGTTGTTCTTGCGCTTTGCAACATAATTCGCCCTTCATCTTGTGCTTAGGAACCTCATTTTCTATTGTTTGTGTGGTTAACAACCTCAATTAGCGTTGTTCGTGTGCTTAACAACCCCTTTTGCCCTTGATCTTGTGCTTATGAAACACATTTGCATTTGTTCTTGTGCTTAGGAATCTCATTTGCCCTTGTTTGTGTGGTTAACAACCTCAATTGGCGTTGTTCGTGTGCTTAACAACCTCTTTTGCTTATGAATCTCATTTGCAAAAGAACAAGTGTAAATGATGTTGCTAATCACAAAAAGAAGACCAAAGGAGGTGAAGAAATATACGAAAAATGACAATTGAGGTTGTTAAGTACACAAACAAGGAAAAATGACGTTCCTAAGCACAAGATCAACTGCAAATTATGTTGCAAAGCACAAGAACAACGACAAATGAGATTGTTAAGCACAAGAACAAGTGTAAATGATGTAGAACAAGGTCAA
>CAXKVW010000374.1:7500-12500 GCA_964058825.1 Carex arenaria | reverse complement strand
GTTTAGGGTTTAGGGTTTAGGGTTTAGGGTTTAGGGTTTAGGGTTTAGGGTTTAGGGTTTAGGGTTTAGGGTTTAGGGTTTAGGGTTTAGGGTTTAGGGTTTAGGGTTTAGGGTTTAGGGTTTAGGGTTTAGGGTTTAGGGTTTAGGGTTTAGGGTTTAGGGTTTAGGGTTTAGGGTTTAGGGTTTAGGGTTTAGGGTTTAGGGTTTAGGGTTTAGGGTTTAGGGTTTAGGGTTTAGGGTTTAGGGTTTAGGGTTTAGGGTTTAGGGTTTAGGGTTTAGGGTTTAGGGTTTAGGGTTTAGGGTTTAGGGTTTAGGGTTTAGGGTTTAGGGTTTAGGGTTTAGGGTTTAGGGTTTAGGGTTTAGGGTTTAGGGTTTAGGGTTTAGGGTTTAGGGTTTAGGGTTTAGGGTTTAGGGTTTAGGGTTTAGGGTTTAGGGTTTAGGGTTTAGGGTTTAGGGTTTAGGGTTTAGGGTTTAGGGTTTAGGGTTTAGGGTTTAGGGTTTAGGGTTTAGGGTTTAGGGTTTAGGGTTTAGGGTTTAGGGTTTAGGGTTTAGGGTTTAGGGTTTAGGGTTTAGGGTTTAGGGTTTAGGGTTTAGGGTTTAGGGTTTAGGGTTTAGGGTTTAGGGTTTAGGGTTTAGGGTTTAGGGTTTAGGGTTTAGGGTTTAGGGTTTAGGGTTTAGGGTTTAGGGTTTAGGGTTTAGGGTTTAGGGTTTAGGGTTTAGGGTTTAGGGTTTAGGGTTTAGGGTTTAGGGTTTAGGGTTTAGGGTTTAGGGTTTAGGGTTTAGGGTTTAGGGTTTAGGGTTTAGGGTTTAGGGTTTAGGGTTTAGGGTTTAGGGTTTAGGGTTTAGGGTTTAGGGTTTAGGGTTTAGGGTTTAGGGTTTAGGGTTTAGGGTTTAGGGTTTAGGGTTTAGGGTTTAGGGTTTAGGGTTTAGGGTTTAGGGTTTAGGGTTTAGGGTTTAGGGTTTAGGGTTTAGGGTTTAGGGTTTAGGGTTTAGGGTTTAGGGTTTAGGGTTTAGGGTTTAGGGTTTAGGGTTTAGGGTTTAGGGTTTAGGGTTTAGGGTTTAGGGTTTAGGGTTTAGGGTTTAGGGTTTAGGGTTTAGGGTTTAGGGTTTAGGGTTTAGGGTTTAGGGTTTAGGGTTTAGGGTTTAGGGTTTAGGGTTTAGGGTTTAGGGTTTAGGGTTTAGGGTTTAGGGTTTAGGGTTTAGGGTTTAGGGTTTAGGGTTTAGGGTTTAGGGTTTAGGGTTTAGGGTTTAGGGTTTAGGGTTTAGGGTTTAGGGTTTAGGGTTTAGGGTTTAGGGTTTAGGGTTTAGGGTTTAGGGTTTAGGGTTTAGGGTTTAGGGTTTAGGGTTTAGGGTTTAGGGTTTAGGGTTTAGGGTTTAGGGTTTAGGGTTTAGGGTTTAGGGTTTAGGGTTTAGGGTTTAGGGTTTAGGGTTTAGGGTTTAGGGTTTAGGGTTTAGGGTTTAGGGTTTAGGGTTTAGGGTTTAGGGTTTAGGGTTTAGGGTTTAGGGTTTAGGGTTTAGGGTTTAGGGTTTAGGGTTTAGGGTTTAGGGTTTAGGGTTTAGGGTTTAGGGTTTAGGGTTTAGGGTTTAGGGTTTAGGGTTTAGGGTTTAGGGTTTAGGGTTTAGGGTTTAGGGTTTAGGGTTTAGGGTTTAGGGTTTAGGGTTTAGGGTTTAGGGTTTAGGGTTTAGGGTTTAGGGTTTAGGGTTTAGGGTTTAGGGTTTAGGGTTTAGGGTTTAGGGTTTAGGGTTTAGGGTTTAGGGTTTAGGGTTTAGGGTTTAGGGTTTAGGGTTTAGGGTTTAGGGTTTAGGGTTTAGGGTTTAGGGTTTAGGGTTTAGGGTTTAGGGTTTAGGGTTTAGGGTTTAGGGTTTAGGGTTTAGGGTTTAGGGTTTAGGGTTTAGGGTTTAGGGTTTAGGGTTTAGGGTTTAGGGTTTAGGGTTTAGGGTTTAGGGTTTAGGGTTTAGGGTTTAGGGTTTAGGGTTTAGGGTTTAGGGTTTAGGGTTTAGGGTTTAGGGTTTAGGGTTTAGGGTTTAGGGTTTAGGGTTTAGGGTTTAGGGTTTAGGGTTTAGGGTTTAGGGTTTAGGGTTTAGGGTTTAGGGTTTAGGGTTTAGGGTTTAGGGTTTAGGGTTTAGGGTTTAGGGTTTAGGGTTTAGGGTTTAGGGTTTAGGGTTTAGGGTTTAGGGTTTAGGGTTTAGGGTTTAGGGTTTAGGGTTTAGGGTTTAGGGTTTAGGGTTTAGGGTTTAGGGTTTAGGGTTTAGGGTTTAGGGTTTAGGGTTTAGGGTTTAGGGTTTAGGGTTTAGGGTTTAGGGTTTAGGGTTTAGGGTTTAGGGTTTAGGGTTTAGGGTTTAGGGTTTAGGGTTTAGGGTTTAGGGTTTAGGGTTTAGGGTTTAGGGTTTAGGGTTTAGGGTTTAGGGTTTAGGGTTTAGGGTTTAGGGTTTAGGGTTTAGGGTTTAGGGTTTAGGGTTTAGGGTTTAGGGTTTAGGGTTTAGGGTTTAGGGTTTAGGGTTTAGGGTTTAGGGTTTAGGGTTTAGGGTTTAGGGTTTAGGGTTTAGGGTTTAGGGTTTAGGGTTTAGGGTTTAGGGTTTAGGGTTTAGGGTTTAGGGTTTAGGGTTTAGGGTTTAGGGTTTAGGGTTTAGGGTTTAGGGTTTAGGGTTTAGGGTTTAGGGTTTAGGGTTTAGGGTTTAGGGTTTAGGGTTTAGGGTTTAGGGTTTAGGGTTTAGGGTTTAGGGTTTAGGGTTTAGGGTTTAGGGTTTAGGGTTTAGGGTTTAGGGTTTAGGGTTTAGGGTTTAGGGTTTAGGGTTTAGGGTTTAGGGTTTAGGGTTTAGGGTTTAGGGTTTAGGGTTTAGGGTTTAGGGTTTAGGGTTTAGGGTTTAGGGTTTAGGGTTTAGGGTTTAGGGTTTAGGGTTTAGGGTTTAGGGTTTAGGGTTTAGGGTTTAGGGTTTAGGGTTTAGGGTTTAGGGTTTAGGGTTTAGGGTTTAGGGTTTAGGGTTTAGGGTTTAGGGTTTAGGGTTTAGGGTTTAGGGTTTAGGGTTTAGGGTTTAGGGTTTAGGGTTTAGGGTTTAGGGTTTAGGGTTTAGGGTTTAGGGTTTAGGGTTTAGGGTTTAGGGTTTAGGGTTTAGGGTTTAGGGTTTAGGGTTTAGGGTTTAGGGTTTAGGGTTTAGGGTTTAGGGTTTAGGGTTTAGGGTTTAGGGTTTAGGGTTTAGGGTTTAGGGTTTAGGGTTTAGGGTTTAGGGTTTAGGGTTTAGGGTTTAGGGTTTAGGGTTTAGGGTTTAGGGTTTAGGGTTTAGGGTTTAGGGTTTAGGGTTTAGGGTTTAGGGTTTAGGGTTTAGGGTTTAGGGTTTAGGGTTTAGGGTTTAGGGTTTAGGGTTTAGGGTTTAGGGTTTAGGGTTTAGGGTTTAGGGTTTAGGGTTTAGGGTTTAGGGTTTAGGGTTTAGGGTTTAGGGTTTAGGGTTTAGGGTTTAGGGTTTAGGGTTTAGGGTTTAGGGTTTAGGGTTTAGGGTTTAGGGTTTAGGGTTTAGGGTTTAGGGTTTAGGGTTTAGGGTTTAGGGTTTAGGGTTTAGGGTTTAGGGTTTAGGGTTTAGGGTTTAGGGTTTAGGGTTTAGGGTTTAGGGTTTAGGGTTTAGGGTTTAGGGTTTAGGGTTTAGGGTTTAGGGTTTAGGGTTTAGGGTTTAGGGTTTAGGGTTTAGGGTTTAGGGTTTAGGGTTTAGGGTTTAGGGTTTAGGGTTTAGGGTTTAGGGTTTAGGGTTTAGGGTTTAGGGTTTAGGGTTTAGGGTTTAGGGTTTAGGGTTTAGGGTTTAGGGTTTAGGGTTTAGGGTTTAGGGTTTAGGGTTTAGGGTTTAGGGTTTAGGGTTTAGGGTTTAGGGTTTAGGGTTTAGGGTTTAGGGTTTAGGGTTTAGGGTTTAGGGTTTAGGGTTTAGGGTTTAGGGTTTAGGGTTTAGGGTTTAGGGTTTAGGGTTTAGGGTTTAGGGTTTAGGGTTTAGGGTTTAGGGTTAGGGTTTAGGGTTTAGGGTTTAGGGTTTAGGGTTTAGGGTTTAGGGTTTAGGGTTTAGGGTTTAGGGTTTAGGGTTTAGGGTTTAGGGTTTAGGGTTTAGGGTTTAGGGTTTAGGGTTTAGGGTTTAGGGTTTAGGGTTTAGGGTTTAGGGTTTAGGGTTTAGGGTTTAGGGTTTAGGGTTTAGGGTTTAGGGTTTAGGGTTTAGGGTTTAGGGTTTAGGGTTTAGGGTTTAGGGTTTAGGGTTTAGGGTTTAGGGTTTAGGGTTTAGGGTTTAGGGTTTAGGGTTTAGGGTTTAGGGTTTAGGGTTTAGGGTTTAGGGTTTAGGGTTTAGGGTTTAGGGTTTAGGGTTTAGGGTTTAGGGTTTAGGGTTTAGGGTTTAGGGTTTAGGGTTTAGGGTTTAGGGTTTAGGGTTTAGGGTTTAGGGTTTAGGGTTTAGGGTTTAGGGTTTAGGGTTTAGGGTTTAGGGTTTAGGGTTTAGGGTTTAGGGTTTAGGGTTTAGGGTTTAGGGTTTAGGGTTTAGGGTTTAGGGTTTAGGGTTTAGGGTTTAGGGTTTAGGGTTTAGGGTTTAGGGTTTAGGGTTTAGGGTTTAGGGTTTAGGGTTTAGGGTTTAGGGTTTAGGGTTTAGGGTTTAGGGTTTAGGGTTTAGGGTTTAGGGTTTAGGGTTTAGGGTTTAGGGTTTAGGGTTTAGGGTTTAGGGTTTAGGGTTTAGGGTTTAGGGTTTAGGGTTTAGGGTTTAGGGTTTAGGGTTTAGGGTTTAGGGTTTAGGGTTTAGGGTTTAGGGTTTAGGGTTTAGGGTTTAGGGTTTAGGGTTTAGGGTTTAGGGTTTAGGGTTTAGGGTTTAGGGTTTAGGGTTTAGGGTTTAGGGTTTAGGGTTTAGGGTTTAGGGTTTAGGGTTTAGGGTTTAGGGTTTAGGGTTTAGGGTTTAGGGTTTAGGGTTTAGGGTTTAGGGTTTAGGGTTTAGGGTTTAGGGTTTAGGGTTTAGGGTTTAGGGTTTAGGGTTTAGGGTTTAGGGTT
>CAXKVW010000373.1:600000-878607 GCA_964058825.1 Carex arenaria | reverse complement strand
TATAGAGGGGGCGAGAACGGGGTCCAGTTTAAGTTTTGTGCAAACTTACATTGAACAGTGTGGATCTATCTGATCCTGTCAGGTACACCTTATCTGAATTTGTAATCACACACAGGTGAGCTGCAAATAGGAGATGCTCCTTTTGCAGTGGGCAGTGGCCGTGGCCCTCCTGACTCTGGTTATGGCTGGAACAGAGAGTGCAACAGTCAAAAGGAGACAAGAGAGTAAAGAGAGACAAACCCCAAAAATTGCTACTCCACCAACCTCCAAACACTTTTATTCCATCTCCAGAAACAGGTTCCACCAGAGGATGAGAGGAATCCCTCGCTATCAAGCTCGAGAATGCTTCAAGGGTGAACTTGACCTCACCATCTGCTCCTGTCAATTTCCCCACCAAGTTGGAACTAATTTCTCCATCTATAGAACCATGAATGAAATGTAGGAAGCCTTAATAGAGTACGTATGACCCTTCATGTCCAGGTGTGAGCTCAATTCATGAATTGTGGGTCTCAATATTTGAAGCTTTTCATAAATCATGTGGTTCTTATGGGTTGAATGTCATCATTTGAAGACAAATATCATCAAGTTTCATTGTATTAACTGATAGTGTTTTCTATGAATTTTGTTAAATTAGGAACTAACAACACTTGCTGACATATCGGTTCTGCTCCTATGTGTACAAAATACAGCTGACGAAAAGAAAATGCACTTTTAGTAACTCCTTGTTTGTTTCATACACTTAGCCAAAGAGTGTTTTCGGAATTTGATTAGATGAAGAGTACAACTAAAATGCATATTTGCACATTTGAAAAAAGAGAACAGCAGTGGTTTATCTAGGAAGAACTAACCTAACTAAAGTTTGTAAAATAGTCGACTAAATACTAATATAACCTTAAGCCTCATGTGTACTAATTTTCTGATGTTACAGATTTAATGTGGTCAATACTGCATTGATCTATCATTTCTTAAAGCACCTTAAGCTCCTACTGCATTGTAAATGAAGGAGAAAGATATGTTTTGCATGCCAGAGGTTCAAACAATTAAGTTATCATATGAGAAAATCAATAATTTTGTTTTGTTTATGTTTGCTATGATTAAAAAATTATGATTGAAAAGAACTAAACTGGATAGCAGCACAAAATCAAGTGTGTCGAGATATGCTCTGGCTCATTTGAAAATGCTAGACAGAGAAGACCTGAGACGAGTGCTTGAATGCCAACTCAAAACCGAAGTATACCAGTAATGACAGGAAAGGAAAAACAAAACTAAAAAATTTACCCTTTTGGCAAATCCTCCAGGAGGGAGTACATCAATGCCAGACCAGCACCAGTTTAATACATACTGATATAATCGACCTTATTCATCAGCGCAGTTATAGCCGCAATCAACATTTGCTGTAACCGAACGACATGTTATCTGCATATATATTTCCATTCAAAATAAAAATGACAACTGGTTCACACATCAGTTTGTTGAATGCTTGATTGCAGACAAAATCCCCATTATGGTCTTGAAATCCAAAATTTAATGCATTTGCTGTTAGCTCTGATAAATATTTCACTGTTATTCTGCAAGAAGCATTTGCAACCCCAACTTATCAACGAAAAATAAACCAGACAGCAAATCAATTTACCTTATGGACATCTTCCCCTTAATTAAAATGGAAGCAAACAACATAAATGTTCATAAAGAGAACATGAAACAAGCTACCATGAAACAATTGCAAAACTACATTTTGTTCAACAACATAAAAAGATCAAATAGTGAAATCTGCCAGTGGCCTTAAATTTACAAGAAGATTAACAGACCTAGATTAATTTCAACAAAGAAACCTACCTACATCATCCCATGATCCCTTTGCCGCATGATAAGCACCGGTAATAAAATATCTCTTTTAAATTTTTGTTTTTTTTCCTCGAGCATTTTCTAAAAATCCAATCATCTCTATCCACGTATCCATTACCTCCGTAGCCATTGAGCCAACTGTGTAGGGTTCACTACGCCTGGTATGTGGGCCCCATCCGTCTTAAGTATTTGTGCTACGTCAGAGTACGCTCTTATCTCTTTGACCAGACCCGGATTCGAACCGCTTGGACCCGAACCCGACTTGAGGCTCTTGCCAGGGTCGGATAGGGCTTTTGAATCCCAAGGCTGGTCAAGGATGGTCCCACTTGTTAAAAACTCGTGAGCCAGATAACCGGCTAGAAGCCGATTTGGCGCAATCGGCTCGGCTCGAGCCGCGACGCATTCAGGCACTTTTCTTTTTCTTGACACTGGGCCTGGCTCAGTTGATGCGAGACGCGCTGGGTTAGACATTTGGTGGTGGGGTCCCCACGTTAGCAAACAAGATTGATGGGACCCAAATTTGATGTTTGGTTCAGTTGGAAAAATGTCACAAAACTGAGGGTCAAAATTGGAAACAAGAAAGCGAAAATTGAAGCCGGAAATGGTGGGGCAAGACTAATCGGAGGATGGTCGAAGCACGGCCACTTCGCCGGAAATTAGTTGAATGGAGACGTCGGGGGACCAGAAGAGGACGGAGAGAGAAAGAGAGAGACACGGCGGTGATGGTTGAGGGGCCTAAAGAGGAAGGAGAAAGAGAGAGACAGAGAGCGAGAGAGGGGGGACAGTAAAGATGTGGATTTGGTGGATCAAAGGAATCGAACTGACGCTGGGTCGTATAAATAGAAACAAAACTAAAAGACTGACCGTGGATTTAGGGTTTATATCGTAAATGCCATTCATCACTGAAATGACCGACATACCCTCTAATTTGTTTGTAATGGAGAGTTTGATCTTCTGTGGCTCTAATATGTGTGGTGAACCTTAACAAAAGACTCTGTAACTATTCAACAATTACAAACGATCATGTACGTTATTTATATAGGGAATTTATATATTTTACTTAAAATGGACCTGAAATTAAATTGTGTTTCCCAAAAAAAAAGAAACAACAATTACGAACAATCATAGGCTAACTGAATCACTAATTTAAAAGTACAGAGAACATTTTTTAAACCGAACAAAATGTGAATTCGGATCCCCCCGAGCAAATTAGAAACGAACGGTCCAGAATCGTTCTTTCCACTTGGCACGGATTTCAAAACACAAAAAATACTGTCCCCTACGTCATCTCCGAATAGACACTCTTTTGAGTTAATCTGAATCGTCCGTTTCAATTAGTAATAAAATGGGTTTCATAAGAAACAAACAGAAAGAACGCAAGTTTTGTCTGTCTCGTTGAAGGTTTGTTGGCTATCCATTTATTTTTCCTTTATTTAAGCTAATTTCAAGGAATAGAAGATTCACTGGTATTGTAAATAATTTTAATTCAACTCTATTCTTTTGTTTTTTTTTTTTAAAACTGATGAAAAAATAATTGAGACTTTAAAATAACTACATTTAAGAAATTTTATATCTTAAAATTAACTATGCTGAAAATAAAATAATTGCTTTAACCACTTATGAAACTGCTGGTATTATGTTATATTATATTTTAGATTGTAAATTCGCTTGTTGAAAGAACTTGAATAATATGAATGAAATGTTTTCCATCATGTTTGGTTCACATGCGTCAACAAAATTAGGGTCTGTTCGGCCTCCCTCAGGGAATGAGAATGGATATAGGAACAAGTCCAATTTGAACTGCGGTTTACTGTTCACGTGAACAGTAATGAACAGTAAATGAAGACCACCAATAATAACTAATTGAATTTTTTTTCCCCACGTGAACAGTAAATCGCACGAACATCCCCTTAAAGAGAGGTAAAAGTTGGGGAGGAGGGGGGAAAATGAAAATGAAAGATACTATATTTTTTTTTCCTCTTGTTTATTTAATTTTGTTTAATTTCATTACAAGCTTCAGGAAATTAAAAGAATAAATATCTATTAATCTTATTCTTCAAATATATACCAAACTAAACAATTATCAATTATGAGGTTTTTTATTTCCTCATCCTCCTTCCATCTAACAGGGTGTAAATTGAAGAAATAAAAAGATTGCAAGGTTGGAAAAAAAAAATGAACTTCTTATAAGGTGGCTCTTTTTAATTATTTATTTTTATCTACACTTTTATACAAGCTTTCTATTTATTGGACGCCAATTATAGTCAAGCTTAAATTGATAAACTTTGAAAGAAATTTGTTGGAATGAAGGAGAATATTGTTCGGAAGTACAACTTCTAAATTTTGATTATACACATGATACAATGAATGGAATGTTTTTTTGTGTTTATTTCCTAACCTTTTCAGGGGGCATCTCAACCTAATTTAGTGTTGCATATGCTTTTCAATATAATTGTTTGAACTTGAATTTATAAGTTAATTGGTAGGAATGTTAATTGTTGATTGGCAGGGTTGCAAATTGCATATATGGCTTCCTTTTCTATCAAACCCTTAGAAAAAAAAAATATTCAATAATACGGGGGTGGTCTTCATTTCGCTCTTATTATTGTTGGTTATAATTTGGAGGTGTTACAAATTATGATTTTGATGTTACTTGAAAAGCAAAAAAAACGTCTTTTAAAATGAAAAAAAAAAATCAAAGTTTATATTTTGTTAGTAAAATAGAAGAATATAAAGGACAATTTAGTAATTAGAAGGGATTAGGCCTTAATTTGTCTTATGTTGTTTCCGAATATGCAGACCACCTTTTTGTTTAGTGTTTCTTTTAGAGAGAAAGATGAATAGTCTTTGAAATTCTAAATATTCATAAAAGAAATTTTATTCAATTTTCAAACCTAGAACTTTTTGTAGTGAGAGAATTGCTCTTGCTATTAGACCTTTGTTGTTAAGGTCTTCTGAGTTCTGATGTTGGATATTAGCATATAACAATTATAGTTTTTCTAGCACAACCAAGAAATATGAAATTAACTATAGGGGTGAAAACGGTATGGATAATATCCGATTCGTATTCGAAAACTTAGATGAAGATATCAGATATCCGAATATCTGTGTGGATAAGAATACTGATATGGTTTTACGTTTCAATATTCGTATCCGAATAGTAGATATATACCATATATTTTAATATATATTATGAAAATTTTATGTTATTCACCATTATAATTAGTTAAATAT
Source organism: Carex arenaria (assembly GCA_964058825.1). NCBI lineage: Eukaryota > Viridiplantae > Streptophyta > Magnoliopsida > Poales > Cyperaceae > Carex > Carex arenaria. The sequence goes on along the minus strand of CAXKVW010000373.1, from coordinate 873,528 downwards.
TATGTACTTTTACTATTTTTTATTATTTTAAATATTATTTTAATAAACACCTGATCTGATCCGAACTCATATTCGTATTCGTCTGATATCCGCTCCATATCCGTATCCAAAAAATTAAAAAAGAAATATAAATATGATTTTATCGCTATCCGCTCCGTATCTTCTTTGTTTTCACTCCTACTAGCATATCCCTGCAGGGTAAATATATTTTACAACTATTAAAGGGGTTTTTCTCTGAAGGATAAATATGAAATGGAGTACGCTCAACATTTTATTTTGCACAACCAAATATGTTTTTCTCTCACAATTTTGTTCTCTTATTAATTTTGCTTTCTTAAGAGATTGTAACCGTTTTTTTTTTTTCCTATACTGATTCATTTTTTATTCTCTTTCAAGTGAGTAATTATTCCTATATTATGAATAAATAAATCATAGGATAATATTGTTTCAAAAGATTTTGCTTTCTTGCGTCTATCAGGGATGCATTCTGAAAACAAATATGCTATTATTCTAAAGAAATAACAGGTTCCTGTTATTCCGATCTTAGCCGTTGAATTTCGTTCTCTTTCATGTGTTTCTCTCTAAGCAAGCATCCTTAGACTCCTATTTTAATGGGAAGCGAATTGGTACATATATGAATATTCTGCATTATATTATTGTACATTTACCCTTGAGCTATTAAACGGAATATCCAATGAAATATTTTTATAGATATATAATGCTCTTACAAACAAAAAGGGGTGGTGGCGCAGTTGGCTAGCGCGTAGGTCTCATAGCTTGTTGAGTGATCCTGAGGTCGAGAGTTCGAGCCTCTCTCACCCCAACTATTTTTTTTTCTTTCCGCCTCTGTTTTGATTAAATATGCAATTTTTTATTAATACTTTATCTTCTTCTTTTTTTCTTTCAAATGTTGGTGTCTCATAACTAGCAAGTAATGATCATTAATTGTGTTGAGGACAGTTGTACCAAAACATTGTGTGTGTATATAAAAAAAAGTACACAAATATTGAATAAAACAACGCAGGCCCCTGAAGTTTGTATTGTACCTGTTCTTACGGCATGCTTATTGCTTCACCATGTTGTGGTGGCCTTGATTCTATATCAGTAAACAAAATAAGTTTTATGATAAAGAAAACTTAGCATACCAAACAGACAAAATCATAAAGTCAAAAGATATAAAACATGCAAAGTATAATAAAATGGTTGAAATGTTCAACTTGTTCAAAAGTCAAGCAGCCGCATGAATACAGACATCAGCACTTTTTATTAGAGTATAATATATACAATAAACATCTATACAATGCATGTACAACACAACCGCAGGTATCCCCCACCCACAGCCCAATTATTTACATACTCAAACCAGGTGCTTGAGATGGCAAGCTCACAATATGAGCCCCGCAAACTGGAGCGCAAACCGTAGACCAATTCCATGTTATTTTCACCTAAAATTTAGGCCGAATCTCTATACCCTGTACAAAGAGGCCTCTCTTGTAATGCCTTCCTTTGACCTCCATAAAACTCAACTCAACCTCACCAGCCTCCCCTTCATTGTTATAGAACTCGCCTAGTTCTACCTCCATCCATCCATCATCCCTTAGACAGGGCAACTTTGTGATATCCCTCTCATCATCATAATTATCATTATCCTCATCTTCTATATAAGGAAGGGTCAACACACCACGCCACCTGAGAAAGTTCCGGAACATTATAGTGTTCCTGCATGTCTCGTCCCTATCTGCAATAGAGACAGTGTGGCTCGATATATGTTCTCCTATGATGACAGAAGTTTCTTGCGGTTGGAAACTGAAACTGCGGCTTCCATGTCCATTGACTTTGTATATTAAGTAGGCTCCGTATTTGGTTTTACGAGAAAGAAGTTTGCTTTGGATCTTGCTACGTATTTCAAGCCAGTATACATTTATGAGTTCAGCAACCTCTGAGAACCTAAATAAAAATGGATGGTGTTCATCCGAAATATAAATAAATTTTTATGTCAGTGTGTGGGTCATGAAACTTTTATTCATCTCTGCAGAATTTTTATTCCCTTTTGTCTCCTCAAAGATCAACACCCCCCCAACAAACAATCATTTAACAAGAGCAACATAGTGAGAGCCCAGGGGTTACAGAATCCCTTTAAATAAGTTTGATGCATTATTGTGTTAAAAGACTTCATAACATGCACCCCTCTTCGCAGGGATATAAATGGCATCCTGGGGTTCCTCGAGGTTAAAAAATAAAATCAAATAAAGAATAAGATTAGCTTCATTAATAACCCTAAAAAAATCACTAATTTCCCTTGATCACTTAACTTAGTTCCCTTTTGATCCTAAAAACTCTCCAATTGACACAAATTTGGTGGATTTGATCCAAAGGGAAGACAGAGATCAACATTGTTGTAAATATTGCCTATCACTATAGCATCCATATGAGCACGTTAAAACAGCGTGATACATATTGGATAGACATTAACTTCCATTTTGTTCATACCATTTTCATTGATGAGCTGACAAGGGTTTTTATGTGGAGCTGATACAACGGTCAAGCCATGGAGATCGACACAGATGCTTTAAAGTCAAAGTAACATTCTGCATAATCATGTTGACATATATGCTCATATGGATTCCTCTCCACTTTTTGAACAGAGACAATGAAAGAAGCAATTTGATATTAATTGAAATACTTTAGTGCAATTCCCTATAATAGAATAGTAATTGTAACCATCTAGTTGTGCGAAAAAAGCGATGATTCTAGAAGTCAAATTGAATAAGATAAATGTCATTATTGTTTTGTGCAAAGTGATTGTTTGTGGGTCATATGGCAGCCCTTCATTCCAAGATGCCAGAATCCCAGTTTTGTTTTGTCTAGTTACAAGTTACAATTGAAGTTAGAGAAATAGAAAGCATTCCAAGCCAGATCAAATTTATGATATTCCACCCAATACTGATTAAATTCAGATTACTGCCATAATTAGCTAATACAGCTGAAAATAATGGAACTTTTTTTATTTTCATGATGCTTTTAATTATTTTGAACAGAAGTTGCAAAGTGGAGGGTATTCAAAGCTGCAAAGCAAGTTGGGTAGGTTAAAGTGCGCAAATCTGGTTCAGATTTTTGTCTTCAGTCCAATATTAGGTCCCAATTCATTTTTGTCAAGTCACATTACATTTATAAAATTTGGACAATGTAGTCTGTTCAAATTTTGCCTCTTGTAAAGATTTTGGTCAACTTAAGCCAGTTCGAGGTTAGCTTTCAAATTGCTTCAGATTCTGACATGGACTTCATGTTGAATCTGATCAATGTCAGTTTGGATAAATATTAAATGGGGCTTACTAAGTTTCACCCAGGGCAAAATATCCCTGTGCAAAATAAATAAATAAACCGTTTGCCATATTAAATTCAGATCATGTCAGGTGCTAAGATAGTTTTGGGTTCAGATTGCATATATGTTGGGTATTGTATTCAGGTTAACTAAAATTACCGGAATTCTACCAAATAGTCTCCCATACAAACTCTCTAATTGATAACAAGGGAATATACTTTCTCAGGAGTGCCTGATAGTTGCTAAAAAGAGAATAAATAAAGACCTTTCTTTTCATTGGTTATGAAGTTTATTACCTTTCTAAAATGAGTTAATTCATATTTAGGAATTTGGTTTCAAGTCATTAACATTGAATGCTATTTAACATCAAGTGTGTATTCTTACAAAACTTCAAATATTTAGGTAATATGATTAATGAAGTTAAATAGTAGATAAGAAAAGGTACTACAAGTTGGGAATGTCCAATTGGAAACCATAAACTGTAATTGAACATATTATTTTTATAATCCTAATTGATTGAAAAATCATTAGACATATGACAATTTATACCTTGAATCTGGGAGAGAGATCCATCTCCAGTATTGGGGAGTATCTCCCCATACAATAGAAAGCGTTCTTGCTGACAGCATATAGCACCTTGCCCCACTGGACTTCTCCAGTCCGAAGCTCTAAAATTGCAAATCATAATATACGTGTCAACTACTCAACCACACACTGGGCTTCCAGAAGATGCTAATAAATTCAATTTCACAAAAAAAATACGATGTTTAAGCTTCCATGAGGAATTTGTACAGTATTTCAGCTGATGTCCCAATTTCAACAATAAAAAATCTTCTGCTTAATTAAATGCTCCAGAGTACCACTCCCTTGAAACCACAAGCCTTAAATCGAGCAATTTCATAATTTAGCTGTTTATTTCAATTTTGCAAATAACAAACAGGGAGGTAAATGACTATAAGCACATACCATCTTTCCACGATCGACCAATATATGTCTACCAGAGAGGAGGAAAAAAAGCTCCCTCTTGGAAGTGTATCTGACAGGATGAACGGCGCGAGAAAGGAGGGAGCAATAATCGGAAGGTAGAAACCGAGCCCAGACGATGTCCGACTCAGCCGCCGATCGGAAGGTGGACGACACAGCCGACAGACGACACGCGTCCCGAGGTGACGTTAGTGACACCATTATCGCTATGCACTCCTCTGGCAGATTCACAGTGTCGCTTCCGACCCTGCTGTTCTCTTGTTCGTTGCTCTCCATTTTCTCTTCTCTTCTTCTTCTTCACTTTTCTCCTCTCTCTCTCTCTATAGCTTGTGTTAGAAGTTTTCTTTTTGGGCAATGGTAGTTAGAAAAGAAAGAGAAGGGGCGGGCAATTGAATTAACTAAAAGCTGCTAGATGCTGACCGAACGAACACGTATCCTCTCCATTGACTCAAAAGGGAATCTTTTGAGTTAATACATCACGACCGTCTGATTTTAAACGGAATCAAATCTGGCCGTCTAATTTTAACACAGGAACCTTCAATATTAGTGCGGATCTGTCCACACAGATCTTAAAGAAGATCGGATGGTAAAGATCTATTAACTCAGAAGATTCCCTTTTCAGTTAATGCAGAGGATACTAATATCTGACCGAACAGCATTCCTGTTTTTTCTATTGCAAAATAAATTCTTTTTTATATTTATTTTCTCGCCTCATTAGCGTAGTCAAATATCCTGAAGTAACTCAAAGTTTGTGATTATATTATAACTGTCCGATCAGAATATGCACGAATATTGAAGGATTCCAGTGAATTTCAACCCCGGCCAGATTGGTCCGGATCCTATCGGACGGCTTGGAACCAAACTCAAATTTTGAGTTACTTTATGCATCCAAATTCCACATTATCTCGCCAACGTCATTCCTCTTGCACACTGACCTGTCAAAAATGTTTTTTTTTTTTTAAATTTGATTCAGATTTGCAAGAGAAATAGAAAGCCGTCGATCATCGCAAGTGGAATTTGAAATTATGAAAATCTAATTTTAATGGCATAATGACTTAATTCGTTTGGAGAGTATTAAATATTTTTGTTTTAAAAAAAGTGCTATTCATTTGAAAGAGAAAACTATGGACGATTTTTTTTTAAGAAAATTAATATTGTACTAGATGAGATAGAGACACATTTATTTGATAATAGGTAGCACATCTGTAATGCATATATACTATTATTTTAAGTTAAAAAAAATTTGAAAGTAAGGACAACTTAATAATTTTCTATTATTCTTAAAATAAAAGAGGGACCCCTGATACTTCTTTATTATTATATTTTCGAATTTTAAATAAAATTCAACATTTTAGATTTAATAATCTATATTACACACATACTATGCCATAAATATGATTTATATCAAGTGGCTTAAAAAAATTTACGGTCCAGAATTGATGGCCCTTGATACATCATCAAATAATATTTAAATTATATGAATTTTATTGTTTGATTATCTATATATTTCGTAGCTTACCTATTAGTTTTTTTAATTTTTAATTTAGTTTTAATTTTTATATTGATATATATCAAAATAATTATTGTCAAAAAACCTCCTCAAAATAATTATTGTCAAATTTTAATTGTTTTTCTCATCTGACAACACCCAAACCAAGAAAGTCAATTATGCATGGTTGGTGATTTTCAACATACGCCTTCTTTATTAAAAAAAATATATATGCTTGTAATTTTTCAGAACGTACTTAATGTATAATATAATAAAGGTCATAATCTTTCACCAAAAAAAATAAAATAAAATAAAAATACAAGTTATGATCATTGCTTAGCAATTAGGCGATAGAAAAAAATAAATTTCAAAAGTTATCAACTCCAAATCTGCCCCTCATCTGCTGGTGGCTACAAGAATATTTTTTATTATTTTTGTGTGAAAGCTAGTGGTAATAAGAATTCAAATTAGCAGTGAGAGTCGTAAATAATCATACCAAATTTTTATCAAATTTTATTGAGTTTTATTTTTAGTATTAAATAAATAGACAAATTAAATGGATTTTTGTAACCTTTTCCAAATCATTCACGAATTACTTGTAAATTTTACGTCTTATCAGAGAATCATACCTGAATTATTCTCAAATTATTTGCAATTTTTTTATTAAATCTTCAAAATTTTAATATATCTATGTACATTATAAAAAAAAAAAGACATTTTTGGGATCATTATATTATATCCAAATGTAAATTTTAATTTCAAAATACCGGATCAGAGAGTTCACTTTAAATAAAAATGATGTCGGATCTGAGTGATACATTTGTGCTGTGGCAGAACTATGTGTTAGTTAGAGGTGACTTAGTCATTTCTATAAATTAAAAATTAGTACTATAATTTTTTATTTTATAATTTATATAAGTATTTATACATATTAGTTCTCTTATAAAATAAAATTACACTACAATAATTTCTTTAATTCTCCAATTTTTGTTTTCTAGTTTGGCTTCAGGATTTGTAATTTCATTTGCAACCAAGTATATACAAAATAAATAACTCCATGGTGAGAACAAATGGATCTATTTTAAGGATGTTGTGATCCAGAAAAATCCTGCCTACTTGAGAAAAAATGAGGCTTCTAGAAATCCAACGAGGTTGGTTTGTCTTGTACACTATCCCCTGGTTCAATCTAGCAAGTCAACTTGACCTTACTCAAATCAAAATTCAAAGTTTAAAAGTGACTAAACTGGGGAATTTTTTTTTTGGTAGAAATTAATAGAAAAGTAGAGAGATACAGAAAGAGTACAGTGGTTTTAATGTTAGTAGAAAGATCGGTGCACATTTTACCGATTCTAAAATTCTCAAAGTTTAGAATGATAAAAGTATTACCGATTCCAACTGTTTCTCAATTTTTTTTAGTTTGTCAACTTCTTCAGAAGCAACAAAGTTTCATTAAAATAAAAAAAATACTCCAAACTTTAGATAGATAGGAGATTCACCTATCTAAACTACATATTTTTTATTTCTCAAGTAGTCTGCAATTCGTGTTATGGCAGACAAACCTAAAAAAAATGAGAAGGTTTGGATCAGTAATATTCACAGACTTATCAATATAACGATGACATTTTGTTATTATTATACTGAATCCAGTATGTATTTATGCTTATCAAGACTGCTGATGAGTTTAATTTTAAAATTTATTGAATTTAAATTATTGAAATCAATCTACTTTATGAATAATATATTTACTAAATTTATAAATTTATAATTTATTTAGTACAAAGTCAAGTGATACAAAGAGAAATATTTATAAGTTGTATTAATGTATTCATTTAACAATAATTAAGCAAGTTACAAGAATTAATCTTTGGTCTAGCAACAAAGACACACATCTTCTGATATAGGAGGTCATGAGTTCGAAATCTGAATGAAATAATTTTTTTGTTATAATAATATAAGTATATAATTTAAAATTTTAATCCTCATATTTTTTTTTTCAAAAATTAATTAAGCAAGTTACCCCAGGCCAAAAAGCAAACAAATAGAGAATTGAGCATTTAATAAGAGAAAAAAAAAAAGGTGAGACTGTGATTTGGGGAGAAGGGAGTTTGCCCTTTCAAATTTCGCTTACTAGTATTTAGTGATTTTCTATCTTACATCGCATGGACTTATCTGATTTAGTGATTGAGATATGGCATCCATCGGACGAGAACAATTTGTGCACGGATATTAAAGCAACTACACGGATCTTAAAGTGGATCGGATGATTATGGTGCCCATCGAACTCAGTTTGAGTCCGACGGGCATCAGACCCAAACTGCTCTCCTATCGGACCCCTTAAATCCTGAGTTCGTATCCTCTGAAGTAACTCAAATTTTGAGTTTAGATTAGACCGTCCGATTAAAATCCGGACCAATCCAATTCGAGATGAAAATACATGTGATCTCTTTAATCGTGCCAAAATAAATCTGACGATCCAGATTTAAACTCAAAATTTAAGTTACTTTAGGTGATACAATTCTCAAGTACTTGTATCCTGTGAACCGGATCAGGATCCATCTTTTACGACTAAGTCAGATCGGGCCTATGTTGTTAAAGGCCAGACCAGGCCTAGATTTTTGGAGACTAAAGTTGAACCAACATTAACAGGCCTAGATTTTACTTTTGTGTTTTCTTCTACCACTAATATATTTTATTTTTTCAGAATTTTTGTTGGTATTTCGTTCGCTACTGTTAGTTAACAAAAAGAAAAAAAAAAAAAAAACTTGAACATAGCAGCAATTAATTATTGTTTCCATTCATCATTAAATTAGTGAAGGATCTTGCCTCCCACTTGATTACAAAAATAATAAAATTGAGCTTTTTTAATAATCGAAAAATAGCGCCTTATTGCTAAAAAATCAGTTCAACAAAACTACACAAGCAATATTGCAGGTGCGATTTTTCAATTAATTTAGCAAATTTTATTCATTAAATTAATTTAGAAGTTCATTTATAACTAAATCTTCTTAATTACTTCACTGTTCACATCTTAATCCAAAGATACTTTTACTTAAATACCTTGTTGCTAATATTTAGTTCAACTCAAGTAATATCGCAGGTGGGATTTCTCAATTAATTTAGCTAATTTTCTTCATTAGTGTGAATCTAGAGCTAATTTACTGATAATTTTTTAAATTAATTTAGAAGTTCATTAACTAAAGCTCCTTAATTACCTCAATGTTCACATCATAATCTTACATCAAAGATCACAACCAAGAGAGCAGTTCGGGTCCGATGCCCATCGGAATCAAATTTGGATCTGATGGGATCCAAAACCATCCGATTCGCTTTAAGATCCGTGCACACGTATATTAAAGCAAATGCACACATATATTAAAGCTACGCACACGAATCTTAAAGCAGATCGGACGGTTATAGAGTCCATCGAACTCAGTTTGAGTCCGATGGGCAAGACATGCAATTTACATATTACTTCTCTCACTTGTTTGTTTTCAAGCAGTAATCACTGACTGCACACATATGTCACAAGTCACAACCCAAAAAAAACAGAAAAAAAAAAAACCCACTACATAGTAAACAAGCAAGCAGTCTTTATAATTTAAAGCACAGAAGCAGAGACTGCGCGATACGCATGGATTACTCATAATGATCAGTTGGCTACAGCAAGTATCTTCATGCCGGCGGTGCAGTGTCCCGGGATGCTGCAGATGAAGTAGTTGGAACCTTGTGAGAGTGAATTTGTCATCACCAGTAGTCCCCACTTTTGAGTTGGAAGAGGCTTTACAGCTCCGGTATCCTGCGGCACTTACTGGCACCACGTTATGCAGTCCCTGATGGTAGTTGAATACTACAATTACACTCACCCACACACACAGAGGTGATTATATACAACAAATTAAGATTTAATCATTTGAAGAGGAGTCTAGCTAGCTATGTCATGTTCCATTGTCCCGTTGATTTTGACTGTGTTGTTTAATTGGTACCAGTGCTGGTACAGGAGGGTTAAAATTTTCAGTTTTTTTACAAATTGATATTGCAGTTTATTTCTTTTCTTTTTTTGTTTGCTCTTTGTGGCTGAGGTATATAGGATCTTTAATAATGCTTGATATGGATACATAACTCAGAAATTTATTAAGGGCAGTACCAGAAAATTATGTAGATAGATAAATAGATAGATAGATAGAGATGAGAGAGAGACCAAGGGTATCGCCAGCAGTGAAGGCTTTCCCATTGGTCCAGCTGTCATATGAAACAGAGAAACCCCATCCCTGGGAACCCCCCACTGCATGGGTTTCAGCATTGGCACAATAAAAGCACACGAGAAGCAACATGGCAAACGCCACAATTTTACTGCTGCTGCCTCTTTCCATGGCTATTCTCCCACTCAACTACTAAACTGATTGTGTTACTGTATGCTCACAGGCTCTGTTAATTAGTTTCTCCCAATTTATAGGAGCTTAAAAGTGTAGTGCATATATCATGTTAACAGTGTAGTGTATATATCATGTTAACTAATGTTATGTGGGTAATCATGGTATCCTTCTTTCTCTTATCCAGCATAATTTGTTTTACTAAGGATAAGTTAGGTTTCCGATTAAATAATTTTTGTTGTGAAATATTGACATAGCCACTAGCAATTTATTGGCTTAAGCATGAAAGTGCAATGTAAAGATTGTATATTTAAGTAAAAGAGACTTTGGCATTTGAGTAATTAAAGCATCCTCCTTAAGCTTACTATGATGATCACTATAAAAAAGTAAAGACGGAAGAAAAACTAAATTTTATTTGCTGTATGGGCATTATTAGTTGCTAAATGAAAAGAGCAACAAATTAAGAGTATTATCTAAAGATTGTTCACGCAGCCCCAAAATCATTAACAGAGATATTTTTGCACTCACCGACTTTAAATAAGATTTAAGTACGAAGGAGTGGCGTTGTGGATTAACAGACAGTGATGAATACTTAAATCTAAACAAGTATCAGCTTAGAGCTTGGCTAGGGGTGTCAATGACACCCTTTTATTCGTTTACCTGATTCTTACCATATCTGATAAGACGGATACAGATAAGATTTTTTTTTTCATAAACTTATCGGGAATAGGTATGGGTAATTTTTTTTTTTTTTATTATCTAAACAGGTAAGGATACGGGCCGGTAAGCCTATTTCGTACTCATTACCCGATCGGGTAATTATAAAAAAATTTCAATTGTATACCATAATTTTTTTATAAAGAGATTTATATATAATTTTTTTTATAAGGAGATTTATATACAATTGTATATCATAATTTTATTTATAATTATCCGATCAGGTAAAGCCTATTTCGTACCCGATCGGGTAAACTCTATTTTTACATAGGTATAATATCACTTTATTGGATGGTCAATTTTAAAATTTCAGAAGGTTTGTAAATTGTATATCATAATTTCAATTTCAATTTTAGAATTTCAGGAGCCGTGGTGAGAATTTTGATTTTTCTATAATAAAAACATGAGAAATTAAAAAGATAATGCATGTTAATTAAGTTTTGAAAAAATAATGAGTGTGAAGTTGACGGTTAATTAGCGACATTATTCCGTCCAAAAATTGTTGTCAAACAAAAACTTACTGTTTTGAATATATAAAAATTACAATTTTTGCACTCCTTTGTTATTCTACGGAAAAAGCGATAATAACAAACTAGATGAGAAAATATAAGAGAATTTCTTTATGATGCTATTTTATTTTTTCATCATCAAATACATTAAATAGTGTAAAAGTTTCACTTTTTAGTTGTAATTTTCCGTACCACTCTTTGGGCTACTGGGGCATCTCCCATCTTACTTGCAAAAATAATTTCAGTTTCATCTCACTAAATTAGCAATTTGTAGGGTGTTCATCGGTTCGGTTCGGTTAAAACCGAAATAAAATAGACAAATTATATTTTTATTTGAATTTTAAAAAACAACTAAGTTGACCGAAAAAAATATATCAACCGACTTAAAACCGGACTAAATTTCATTTGAACCGAAATAAAAAAAATTAATCATAAAGTAAACATTATTTTGTTAATTTTTAATTTTTTTAAGATGGATTTTAAATTTTTGTTTGGTTCGGTCTAACCAAACAAAAAGAATTGTTAATTTTTGTTTAAAACGGAATTTGTATTTTTTAAATATTTGATTCGGATGAGGGATGGGTTTAAAATTTTTAGTCGGTTTAGTCAAACCGTTAAATTTTTTTTAAATCGAACAAATTATTAAACCGGTTTTAAAAAAATGAACAAGAACGATCAATTTAATAAGAAAACCAAACTCTCTCCATTTGGTTTAAAACTATTAAATCGGAGCCGATGAATACCCCTAGTAATGCTACAATTGCTTTGGATTTTTTTTTAGATGGAAATTATAACAAACTTCTTAATCAAACCAGCCAATCCAATGAAAAAGTTACAAAAATAGCCTACACCGGATCCCCAATCCGGTGTAGCTAAAAAAATAATATTACCGTTTACCGGGTACGCATACAATAAAAGTGTATTCTTAAGCTACACCGGATTGGGAATCCGGTGTAGGCTATTTTTGTAGTTTTTCCCTTCGATTGGCTAGTTTGATTAAGAAGTTTGTTATAATTTTCATTTAAAAAAAATTCATTGCTTTGCGTGTAGTATGAGAATTAATTTCTATTTCTAAAATTGCAAAAATATTGCTCTTTGTTAATTCAAAAAATAATTTTTTGGTCACGTCAGTAAAATTGAAATTGCAAGGATGAAAATATACTGAAACTATTGTGAGAAAATGTTAAGTGGCTGATGTGTCCAAAAAATTTAATTTTACAGTTGTAGGAATAAAAATGCTCTGATCTTTTAGAACCATTTACCAAACGAGTTCTAAATTTGAATTTATCTCAGCCGCTTGATACAATTATTGCGATCAATAAACAGACGGACTTTAATAATCATTAATCAAAGTTACATTTTTTGGATTTTTTTTACTATTTATTAAGCTATTTTGAAAATCGCTGATCCAACGATGGCTTAACAAAGTAGTGAAACTAGAAGCCACTTGTGTATAATTTCCATGCTACATATCCATATCAGATTCATGTCATTCGATTATATTAATAATGTGATCTATGTCGGTTTAGTTACAAGTTTATGCAATTGTAACAACTGCCGCTTAGGTTCTTTGTTGATATAGTTGATGGACGGAATTGTTCGGAAAATACAATAAGTAAGGCAAAAAAGTTTTGCATGCAATTAAGTTTAAAGCATATAATTAAAAGATCACACTTGTCCAAGTGGGAGATTATTGGAATTTAGAGACGTCTAAATTACAATAATAATTTGGACTACGTACTATATAATTATGTTTCATATTGTCATAAATAAATGCCTAAACAAGTGATCAAATTAAGAATAAATTAAATAGGCATGTATGTATTTTAAATAAGGATATGGACCAAAAATATGTGTAGAAATATCAGGGTAATTATTTCTAATTGTTGATGGACCGATTAGAAATATTATAATTAAGTTTGGTAACAAATTAAAGTGCCATAATTAGCAGAATCGCTAAAATTAGCACTCTAATTCCAGAACGGTCATAATTAGCACTCTTAATGAAAATATTAATAATACTTTATTTGGTTCTACAATGTCTTCTGTTTTTTATTTTGGACAACAATATCCCGCTTTTTATTATAATACAGACGACGGTGAAGTATTTCAGCCAGCACGACATAGTTTCTAGCAATGAAAGAGTGTGTTTTTAGGTGTATTGCTTGTATTATATTGTATTAGTGGATTATTTGATTGTAATCATTTGTCGAAAGATAAATTATTGACAAATTAATTTTTTTTTATCAATGTTTCCTAATTTTTTAGATAAAACAAGCTCCTGACAAAAAAGTCCGAGTTTCCAACTGATTCTGACCGATTCACCTGATTTTGATTCCACTGTCAAAAGATCAATCCCGATTCCGATTCCGATTTTTTCTTCTATGGAAAAAATGCTAATGCCTTTTTTGTTTGAAAAAGTAAAATACCTATATATTTCCTTAAAAAGATAACAATTTTCACAAACTACAAGAACTTAAAACTAGACATAAAATAAAACAGGATGATTGAGTGTCAGGTCTCAGATTTGTATTAGCATCCTCATTCATATCCTCTTATTTGATTACCATACCAAATCCAGCTACCAAGTGAAACACCTCATACCATTGCCCTTTAGAAACTATATCATGTAGAAAATTCACTGCCTTAATTATCTTTTTTTTTTTTTTTTTTTTTCACAGCCCATCGATCTATAAGAGTGCTATAGGTCACGACATCATGCTAATGATAAATTAGCATATGTTAATGATTTCATTAAATAAATAACAATTTTCATAAATGTGTTGTAAGTCATAGCTTGGTACTGTCAGAGGCGGAGGCACGTGTTTTAAATGGGGGTCAATTGGCCCCATTCATTTTGAAAAACTAATTATTATATATGCTGCTTTTGTATATTTTATAGTTAAATATTAAGGGTACCTAATAAATGACCCCTATTGATTCTTTGAAAATTTTATATAGTTGACTCCCATTTATTTTTTCAAAAAAAAAAATAGACTATTAAAATGTGTACAACTTGGAGACATATAACATTTTATGTATTTGACCCCCATTTAGTCAAAATTCTACCTCTGCCAGTACTGTCATAGACTGCCTGGTACATCAGATAACCAGCCCACGCAATAAAATGTCCCATATTAGGTTTTGTAAGGGTTTTTGATACCATAAAAAATGATGGTAAAAAAGAAAATGGAACAATTATTGAACTATACCAGTGCAAGGGATGACTGCTTTGATGTTTATAAGATTTTTTTTGGGTACATAATCTAAATCACTATTGTACAATCTGCCAAAAAATGACAGTCAAATTTCTCGACAATACATTACAAAACTGTAATAAAAAAGAAAAAACCATTCATAGCTATTGAGATTATTATAACAACATTTTTTATGAATTATATGTACTTTTCCCAACACCAAATTAGGGCTTCAAATGTAACTGCACACATTGCGAAGCAAACTAACACATTTTGTCATTTTCTAATTTTTGCAGTGTTTAAGGACAAAACAGGAGTACAGAAAGAAGTATATATAGTTGAATTAATTATGGCTGTACAATAATATATTTTGTTAGTTGTAAACATTGTTTTGTTAAATGTCTCCATGAATAAAACACTAATAAATAGTCATTTTGTTAAAACAGAAAACTGAGTTTGGAAGTATTGTTACAAAGGGATATCACGCTTTCGTAAAGCGATCATCGATCTCTCTTCCAAACATAGTTCATAGGCTAATCTTAATTAAATGCTTTGAACTGTACAGTTTTTGTTGCATCAAGTATAAAACTATACCAGCTATCTGTACAATTTCTATTATTTTCCTATACAGCTTATTAATTTTGGTTGTACATAGATATAAAGTTTCTATATATACACTTTTATCTTTGTCTCAAAATAGTTGCCGAAGTCCTATCTAGTTGGACTTAATTCGAACAAATGACTAAAATAAACATTTTAATTTCCCTTTAGATCATCCAAAAAAATGACTAAAATTAATAGCACTCAGAATAGCATGAAAACTATAATTATAGAGTACTATTCTAGAATAGTACTGGTAAAATCAACTGAGCACTTCAAATTGGTGCTCAGAATAACAGACCCCCAAAAAAAAAAAAAACCGAATTTGGAATTTTGCCGAATTAAATTGATTGCGTTGCCTAAATTAAAGCTACTATCAACATCTTATATTTAAATGCCCAGTGTGCAATGCATTCATTCTTATATTTTTGCATTCCTCCTCCATCGATTTGTACGAGCCCTCTGGTGAAACAAACGGGAGCTCCGCCTCCGCTGCCAATTATCTTCACTCATCCATGGAATTCTATGATCCGCTTAATTATGGTAATGTTCAATAATGCCATTTAAATCTTAGTAATGAGTAAGTACATCAATGTGCCACCTAAACAAATTCAGCATGCAATAATGAATTTTGACCTCGCAGATGAAACAAGCGGCCCAGGAATAAGCAGCCTTTTCAAATCTTACATTCTTTTTCCACCTAATGAGTACGTCTATGGTCGGTCACATGAACAAATTCAGCGTGCAATGAATTCCGACCCTACTGACGAATCAAGCAGTTTACCAAGGAACTCTTCTGCCTATTCTCTTCCCTCCTCCCTTGGCTTGTCCAAGCAGCCCATATACTTTGATGGTCAATTGCCAGAACCATTTCGCCTAGAGACAAATTACCAACCATTGCCAAGTTATGGTGTTGAATATCAACCAACTATTCAGCGTGAAGCACCTTTTGACAGAGAAGAGTTTTCCGGTTGGAACCAATATTCAATGCTGCCGGTTCTGGGACCACAAGGTGAAACCCACTGGGAAGCAATCCAAAGGCTTGACAGAGAGTTCCTTCTTTGGAGACACACATCTTTTGATGCTGTGCTGCAAAACAGGTATCTAAAATTTAGAGTCCAAATGCTTGAAATTAGCATAGTGGATCTGCTAGTCAAGAACAAAGAACTTGAAGAGATGTATCTAGAGACAGCGAACAACAGAGTTATCAACCAGTTGAAAGATAAGATTGCTGGCCTTGAATTGATAATTACTCGAAGGGATCTAAACTGGTTAACGATGACGACGAATCAAATGAACTTTCAGATGGCGAATCTTGAAGCTACGTTTACTCAACTGAAGGACAAGGTCAATCAATTGAAGGTGCAGTTTCCGAATCGAAGAAAAAAAGTTACACGGATAACTTGTGTGAACGAACTGAAAGACGCAATCAATGATTTCAACAGATGCAGGGCCGACATGAAACATAACATTGATCAATTGATTTTGGAAATATGCGAGTTCAGCGCTACAGTTGAAGACATGGAAACGAACGATACTGTTACAGAATTGAAGATGAAGACGAACAACCTAGAAATGCAAATCATACATTTGTTTGGAAGAGCTTATGCATTAAAAAATGGACTTGTTCCACTCGAGAAGATACTAGAGATGGAGCAAAACGAAGCAAGTAGAGTGTCCACAACTGGGGAAATCTTTGCACAATTCTGGGAAAACTTGAAACGAGTGTTGTGGCTAGGATGACGTTGTTTGTTAAAGATTGTGCTAGATTTTGGAGATCATACAATAACTGGAGACACTAAGCATCATATGCTATATGCAATCTTATTAATATAAACTTCCAAGATTATATATAGTATCAATCACATTAATATCCAATCAATTAGAATCAATCTGATGGATTAGATTTTGTGTAATAGGAAAGCCTAATGGTTAGTACAATATGATATATAATTATGTTTACTAAGAGTTTAATTAGAATCAATCTTGTATTCAGTAGGTAAGAGCATAATATGAAGTGTTATTGTGCCACGAGGGTTTCAAAGGTACTTGTTAAAGTTTTTAGCAATATCAAGGGGTACGTACGCATTAATTTGGATTCCATGAAATTCTTTTGCGCATTTGCCTCTACCAAACTTTCAAAAAAACCAAAAAGACAATTCTTTTGCGTGTATTTGAAGAGTTGGTTATTGATGTATCAATGAACTAATATAAACAAATGTTAATCTCAATTCATATGTTTATGCATGTTTGTAATAACTGGTTTATGTTTGTCGGTTTCTATTTGTTAATTAGTAACAGATTCAGGTTATATTTCTGATTAAACTAGGAATTTGTGTTTCGGTGCCCTGCCAATGAGGATCTAGGGTTTATTGAAACCTTGCTACTGCCTAATTAATCCTGAGTCAGTTAGTAGGTAGTTAATGAAAAAGGGTTTATTTGAGGCAAAGAAGGGCACCCTTGAGGTTTTTTAGAAGGGTTATTACTATAGAAAAGAAATAGATTCTGATATAAGAAACTATACAAGTAGTTAATACAAAGTACAGGGCTTAGGGGTGTAAACGGAGCGGATTCGGAGCGGATAATGCTAATACCATATCCGCATCCGTTTTTCAACAAGCGGATACGGATACGGATACGGATAGTAAACGGATATCAAAATTGAAAACCATATCCGTCTTAAACGGATACGGATACGGAACGGATAATCTACGGATACGGATTCGAATATGAATATGGAGCGGATAATTGTCGGATATTGAGTAATTGTACTAAATTTCATAATTTTAAGTTACCTAATTTGACTGTGCATGACTAATTGCTTATTGGTTCAGAGAACCAATCCAGTATCCTAATAGATTATATGATTTTTCTATCAAGATTCTTGGACTTAAACGAATATGTATGTTTTTTGAAAATTTTGCAAGGATAAAATGAATTAAAAGCTGCTGAAAGATTAAATTTCAGATTCGGATATATACGGATATCCGCTCCGTTTATATCTTCACGGAATTATCCGTATCCGTATCCGCATTATTTTTCCATATGCTAAAATTATCCGTATCCGTATCCGCAAGTATCCGTATCCGTTTAATCCGGATACGGATAATAAGCGGATTCGGAGCGGATTATCCGCGGATAATCCGTATCCGTTTACACCCCTAACAGGGCTGCTTTCTCAGCCTTTTTTCCAAGAAAAAAATTATATAAACAAATAATCATTTTGGATCTGACAAGCTATATTTGGAGAGGACTTTAAATAATAAGCTTTTATCCTGACAACTTTTATATCTATTTTCAATTAAAATATATGAGGATTTATTTCAGTTCAGACAAATGTAGATTCTACGGTATGTAGGAACTTGTGTGGAAGATTTTGAATTGATGACCAAACAAGTTTCAGATGGATAATATCTGTAATTTTAAAATTTTAATTAGAATAATTTTCATGATTTTCAATGACGGTTGTTGAAGGAACTAAATAGCATTGCACTGGAACTACTCGTATATACTTTAATACAGAGAATATAATATACTGAAATACAGGATGTGCAAATTTCAATTAAGTCAATGAACAAACCAGATGACAACCGAAGTACTATTGTGTTCAGAGGTTTACAATGCGAACGGAAAATTAGAAATATACAGCAGCTCAAAACACATTTCAAGATGTTAATTTCTGAACAATTAATAAAAGCCGAAAAATAATTCATATCTGACTGGTAACCAAGCACACAATTCCTCCTAATCTGACTGGGAGTGCTTATTTTCTATATACTTCCAACATACTGTCGCTAGATTAGGAGGAATTTTGTGCTGCATTTCCATCAAGAACAAATTACAAGGATTTGCATTTAGTAAAAACAACCACAGGAAAATCAGTACCAAATATGGTTCCATCAATGATCAATTGTCAGATTTACAATCAATTTCATACAGCCAGTTACTTTCATTAAATCATTGGCTATATGCTCGCTAAGAACCAAATTTTATCTTAGCTCTGTCAGAATACATAATACTAGCCTAACATGCCTCTTTCAATTGTAGTCATGGATTCAGACAATAATTAGTTAATTTCATTTATCTTATCAATTTCCTCCAGGACCTGAATCGAATTGTTTCGCAAGAAGGGCTGTCCCCCAAATTGATGCTGACTCAACAACTTTTACCCTGTGTCACTTTTTTATTTACTCTTTTCCAATCTGTGTCCATCTAATCTCTCTTCAGTCGGAATCCAACTCGCGGAAAGGAAGAGGTACTTCCTTCACAGCCCTGAATTTGCCTACATTGTTGAGATGCTCATTTTCCAACCTACAATCAAGTTGTGAGGTATAAGAAAGAAGTAGAAACAATTTGAATTCAATGAAACTTTAGGAACAGATGAAGAATTACGATTACTGCTTTCAGTGCTGTGTAGATCAGGACTGATACCAGTATAAACCAACATGTACTGGCATAGGTAACCAGCTAGAATAGACCACCTCTGTAGACCTTTTTATTTCCTCTATTGGCTTGGTTCAATGAGTTTTTTATTTTAAGAACTGAGGATATGAGGCTAAATTGGTAAAATTAGATTTATTTGCTGAAGGAAATTTCAACAATTTCTGGTTGAGTGCAACATTCTGATTTTGAGGATTGGTTATCATCTAAATTCAAGATCTTGAATAAATATAGCTGGAACTGCATCAACTTTTCAGCACATTAGCTGAAATTGGCAACTTTTGAACCAATTAAACACTATTATTTCTACCCAGATGTTAAGTAAAAAGAAGTTAATTACCGGTAGAAATTCCAGTGTCCACGACGAATGACCTCAAGTGATGCTAACAAAAAGTCAATTAGCCGGTGTTGAAATGGGTCCACATTTATATGCACCAAACTAAAAATCCATGCAAGTCTTAGACCCAGATTTACACCCTGTAATTACATCAAGCCAAGTTATAATTACAATATATAATTTATTTATGTTCTTTTGCCAATATAGCATGGTGAAACTATATAGATGATACTGCATATTCCTAGAAACTAATGATTCTTGACAGTAAAGTTAAATATAAACAATTTCCAACTAAGAACCAGAACCTAGCATGAATTTCTCTTACATGTACAATTGTAAGGATTATGAGCTGTCATTCAAATTACTTCTTTGAATAAATGAAAACTTTTTCTCTATTATTACCATGGATACATAGTAGACGAACTGGTGCTTCAAGACAAGATCATCTCTGAGCAAATAATTTCTCGATTTGGGCTGGAAAAAGCCCCAATCTTTGACAAAGTCCCAATAGAGCTGGTAGAGAGTTGCAAAAATCGAGAAAATTATTACAAATGTGAGCCATGTATGCGTGGGGTGCTCTGTATACATCACTCTGAAAAATGCTACCACAAGGGCAGATCCGTACTTTCCAGCATTTGCTAGGTGGTTTTGATCTCGACCTTCCTCAAAGTACCTTCTGAAACACTGCACATTTTATGTCATTGGAGAAACTTGAATTTCTGTTTGATATTTGACTTTAATAAAAAAAAGAAATGTTTGATATTTGACCATGCTATCATGTGATGAATGAACTATTTTGATCAGAGGCACTCCATCTAAAAGTTTGGTCACTATCTACTCAGACAAATAGATGGTGTATCAATGATTCTGACATTGTTAATTGTGGTGTCACCAACTAAAAGTTTGGTCATTGTTTGTTCGAATGAGCACTCTAGCTATGACTCGATCTATCTTAGTTATGTTATCTAAATGTCCATTAAATTTTAATTATCATAGATATTTAATTTACACTCAGTTGTGCACTAAGCCAATTGCACATTCATTACAATTAATGGTTTCTCTGGAATAGAGTTCTAATTAGTCATATTTTCTTGATTTGTTTCTTGACCGACCTAGGGTGTGTTTCTTATTCCTAATTGGGAGTAAGCATTGCCAGTACTAAATGTAAATTAAGGTACCTGCATGAGTCTCCAGTAATAGGGAAGGAAAGAAATGGTGTAAGCAATCATCTTGTATTGCGGGCTGTGTGAACATGTGTCATACGAGTGTGTTTTGAATATCATTGCCATGAAATAACATGCAGTGAATTCTATGTGCCTCATGAGCGGTATCTGTTACACAATATAAACTCATATAATGTTTTGTTGGTAGGAATTTACAGAACAAGTAATAAGCGTGTATATATTCATTTGGAGGAGGAATTGTTGTTACCTGGCTGCACAATTGATCAGCCATGAAGAAATCAACCATCACCACCTACAGTAAGTTTCACATTGAATTAGCATATATTTATCTATTGTGTTACATCTACTAGGATTCTTTGAAACTATCAAAAATAAATTAACAGAGGTAGTTTAATTACTTTGTAAAGTGGTGCCAAAACAATGTTGCGGATGACTCGTAGGAGGCAGAAGCGTGTCGAGCGGTAGAACACATCAAATGGGCAAAGGAAAATCCCTATTAGGAGCTTATCATTTACAAAAAGCAAACCAAGTGTTAAAATCATTTCAATGTATACATTTTACTAATATAACAAAGAATGTAATTTCGATGTCATACATTAATTAGTACCGTTCTGGTCTAAGAAAGTATACTAAATCTTATTATATGGGGTACAAGAATACAAATAAACCTCAACTTTAATCATAAATTCTAGTTGGTCCGGAATCACTTGAGCACAACAAATTACCAATAAAATGCATATGATTAAATTTAGGATAACGATCTAGTACCAGACTGAGGAGTCCTGGCAATGTATCAGCGTGTTTGCTACCGACATTGGAGGAATTGAGAACAAGATGGATAACCATAGCACCAACAACTGTCGTCATCAGGGATGCGCAAATAAGGAAGGCATCCCTCGGCTTCAGTGCTGTGTTCGTTGCAAATTCAAAAATGAAATTCTGGCTTATCCGTGTGATTCTCCACATGAACAAGTTGCAGCCGTACATAAATACATGCAGACTTACAAGAGCATATATACTGCATAATTTTACAAAAATATGGTTATGTATTCAGAATGGATGTGCACTGTACAGGTTTACTGTACTACTGTAAATGTGTGGGTGGAGAACTAATGGAAATAACAAACACTACTGTGCCATGACTAAATAATATTGCAACAAAAATATTATCCAGTTCAATTAGATATCTCTTGCAATAATTATAATTGTAACCAGCTCTAAATTTTTTTTATTGAAGAATTTGAGAATTGATCCTTTGCCGACAATATATTCATTAGCATGGTTGCGTGTCAAACATTAGTTCATGATCTGCCAATATGTTTAAGAATCACAGGTGATATCTATTCTTAGTGGAATCATTAGTGGACATTGATTATAAATATGGTAAAGGTTTGGTTTAGACTTTTTATCATAGACAACTTTTAGTAGATTCCAATTTAAAGGCAAACCTGAAAATGAGATCAATTTAGTGGAAAGCAGAGACTGAAAGTTAATTGCGTAACAATAACTGACATATAATAAGTACTCTGCTTAATATTTTTGTCTTTGCTTTTCTTAAGAATTTTCTGTGGAAAGTGCAAACAGAAAGCAAAAGAAGGCATGAAAATAAAAGGTACCTAAAAACAGGGTAAAAGGACTCGACGTAGCTGGACTTGTCAGAACTTGAAGAGAAGATGCCGCAGAGATGCGCCAAGACAGCGTACACCCCAAACAATGTCACAAAACTGCCCGTAAAAAGACCTGTCAAGAAATAAATATATCATCCCTTCACTTCAATTTTTGGTAAAATTATAACGATGATTCCATGTAAACATAATAATACATAGGTCTTTTGATAGCTCTGCTCTTTGATGTATGGTATTTTCAGTTTTAGAATTGACCAAATATTTATTTTGTTGATGTATTAATATTTATGTATCGACATATTTGTAAAGAAGTATTCATATTATGGAGACGTTCAAAATGTAACAGTGGTTAAACTTTAATAACCATATTAAGTGCTAGGCCAATGACCTGATGCAATGAAAACCTAAATATAATGACATGTCTATATTTTTTTCCCATATTATTAGCAGCGATAAGCGATAAATATATTGTGGGACCAGTGAGACAATTTTTCATTAATTTCATCTATTAATGTAACTGAATTGTCACTATAATAAAATCCAAATCAACATCACTAAACTTGATCCTAACGGATTTCATTTTCTTGTAAATAAAGGAAAATGCCATCATTGTTTTGTATTTTCTTTTTTTAAAAACAGAATTACATTGGGACACTCAAACTAATAATTCTTAATTGAGTGTTGGTTGCTAACAGAAACCATCTGTAAAACGGAGCTGCTATATATATTGGGAGCACTGCTATTCTTAGCACAAATCTCCATAATAATAAAGAGGAGTTGAGAAAACATAGTACGTAGTTACCAACAAAAAATGTGACGACGTGAGAATCCTTAGGCTGACGAGGTCTGAGGAACTTCATTGCTTTCTTTCTGTCATTCCCCGCAAAATGCTGTGTGAAAATGCCCTCCACCTCATCCCCCAGCTTTATCACCTGTTTACATACCACAAATAGGAAATTTATCAGGTAAGAGCTAATTACAAATTAAGCAATGCTGATGCATGCATCTCAATTGCATATGTTCACGTTTCGGCGTATCCTGTATTTCTCTCATATGGGTTTCGAACTCATGACCTCCCACATAGAGATCAAAAGAACAAATAATTATTTTATTAGGAGCAATAAATAATTGTTCTTGGTTTTCCCACTATTTATTTTTGTGGCACGGAGAGGAAATGTATGCCAGTAAGCAACAAAAAAGAAGTCACATCTTTGTCACTTATTTTGACGGGGGACAAAAGCATGAGGAAGCGAAAAGAAGCACTAAATCACTGTATTTTTAGCTAAACTTAGACAGAAATATAGCAAAACCTTATCGGAGCTGACAAATGGGGAGCTCTTAACTTTTCTGAGAAACGACTGAGCTGCGCTTTGTTGCCTGGAAACCTTCAAAATAAAATCCAAGCAGAGTTTCAGGTTTAGTTTAATTAATATAAGACGCAATTAATAATTAAGCTGTGTCATGCATGAAATCAACTAAGATCATATATGCTATTTTGAGTAAGGGCCTTCATGAAATCATCTCTCTACAAATCATACGGCAGCTACATGCTCGTCAGCTTCTACTTTTGGCTAACAAACCGATAGTTAATCTTTCATGCATGTCTCGTGATATAAAGGTTAACAAGCTCTCTCAGCTTCCTTTTCTTGCTTCGCGCCACCTGTCAGTATATTGCATATATCTCACTTTTTCTTTTTTTTTGGTAATGATGTCAAAATATATATATCGATCAAGACAAGGCCATCGATCGCTACACTGTAGAACGGATAGAGGAAGGGTAAAGAGGCCAACTTTTTTTTTTTTTTTTTGGAAAAGGACAGCATTCTTGAAATTTATTTGGCTTTATTTGAGTGCTAAGGAAAGGTAACAAATTTGGTTTGCACAACATTCAGCTCTCTTCGACCGGTTGTGTGTGTATATAGGGAGAATTTCATGGTATGTATATATATACCACTCAAAAGCTGTGAAATTATATTCAAATTTCTGTAATTACGTATTTACTATTTAAAAATCTAATAACTCATATGTTTACCCAATTAATAAAAAATGAGATTAATTATGTTTAATATTATATAAAATATAATTAACAAGTTATTTAGTCTCTTCTCCTTCTCCGCCCCTTTCATACAGATTTCTCTCTCGTCTTTTTAGACGTAACTTTTCCATTTCTGCTGAAACTCTCTGCTCATCTCGTTTCTCTCACTGAAACTTGGAGAGAAGAGAGTAGCAGACTCGGATATTAAAATTCAAGCTCCAGCTTAGATGTCTAAAAACAAGGTAACCACTCCAACTTTTTCAACAAAACAACTCGTACTAAATTCGACGCTGATATCGCAACCCGTTATCAAAGTAGTAACTGAGTTTGAGAATCTGTGTTTTGTTACTGGGTCACTTTAGAATATCTATTTTTAATCTTTTATATTGGGTATAAAGGAGAACGGTTCTAAGAAAAGAAAGAGAGTGTGCTAAGTTAATATTTGATTAATTAATAGTTTTACGAAATTTAAACATAATTAATGAATCTAATTTTTGGGTATATTTGATATATAGTAAAATTATACTGGCTAAATATGTGAGTTATTAAATTTTTAAATGGTAAATATGTAATTATAAAAGTTTGAATAGTAAATACGTAATTTCACAGTTTTTGAGTGGTATATATGAAATTCTCCCATATATCTCATGCATGCCTAATCGTGGTAATAATTAATTCTCTTACTTCATTGATATAATTGATTTAAATAAACTGATGCTTTATACCTTCCTTTGTTGAAATAATTGATTTAATAAATCGATGCTTTATTACCTTCCCAAATTTCTTCATTATCTTTGTGAACGCCTGCATGTTGAGTGAGCTGCAAAAAAAGCCACAAAACCCCCTATCAATTTTATATTTTTCAGAGTAGATAAAAGTGACTATGGTGCCTCAAAACCCACAAACTTTTTAAGTCGACATCATATATGCCGTGCAAAATTTGTTTGTTGGTATATTCCATATCTATGGATCCAGACAATATGACATCACTTTTTGCATTGCCATACATTTTTCAACACCAACACATCTTTATTGTATATAATTTGCGTTGTCGCATCTACAGTGCTAAATTTGTGCGTTACTGTGTGCCCAATCTTCCGAGTTTTGACATAGACACGACACTTCGCTTTGCACTGATGATATATCGATTTCTCCACACCCCCACATTCTGACTTACGTAGTCAATAATAACTCTCCTGTGCATAGATGACGCACTTCTAATTTACACTATTTTTTTTTTCTCTAGAAAAGACATTAATAGATATATAAATCCACAACTTGTTAATTAAAGGCAAAATTGTCAAAAGTACGTACCTGTACTTCTTAATCAAGCCGAGGCCGCGGTAGAGCTCGACAAAGGCGCCTCGGATCATCTTCTCAGCACACTGAATCTTCTTGTTGTTGACATAGCTGCCTCCGGTGGCCCCGTCTTTGCGGGACCCATTGATCAGGTCCTCCCAGACAGAGCTGACAACCGAGGTGACAGCCACAATTGTGCGGGTGGGGGTCGACGGAGGGATATCGATCCTCATTGATGCCATCTTTGGCTTCAAACCTTTCTTGGCCTTTCCTCGGGCCGCTCCAATTATCTTCACCCCGTTCTTCTCCAGTACCGCTATGACCTTCTCTGCCATCAGACTGCTGTCGGTCTGTGGCTGCTCCCCCTCCACCATGCTTTCTGATTGGCATTAATTTAACAACTAACTAATTTAGTCTTAATCATGTTGTTATCAACTATTAATATAGAACTTCCTTTATTGAACTGATCAAGTGGACATTATTAATGAATGAGATCGATCGATGTCAACGGACAACATACCTGAGAGGTCGCTAGATTGGGAGTTGATGCGGGACAAAAGAATGCCGGGGGAGCCGGGGGAACCAGGGGATGCCGGAGACTCCGGCGACAAGATATGACAGTGTTGCTGCCTTTGGCAAAAACAGTGCAACACTTCCTTCACATCAGTGAGGATTTGCAACTGCCTGATCAAGGCCTCGCTTCTCTCACAAAATTCAGCCTCTTTCGCCATGTAGAAGTTGTTCACCTTCTCCAACTCCATGTCTGATTTCTCTATGAACACCTTCACCTGCTTATTATAATTTTTTAAGTAATTAAACTAAAAATGTTTTTTTTTTATATATATATAATTGCGGATCATGTGGTTATGTTTCTCTTAAAATTTGTACTAATTCATTGTTTAATTAATTATTTATACTGATTATTATAATTTCTTTAGTAATATTATAATTTATAGTACTGATTATTTATGCTGAATTTATAATAAAAAATTAAAATTTAATAAGTTCTTAAAATTAATTAAAGAGGTACTTATATATTGTCAAATAAGATAAGAAGATCGAGCTTACCTCTTGATGACCTGCCTGAATCAGTTCCATCTCGTACATGTTTTCTTCGTCGAGCTACAAAATCAAATAAGATTTCTTAAATTTAGGGGGCGAAAATTAATGATAATACAACACATATGCTGTCATGTCATACATATATGCACTTAAGCCGTTGGGTTAGGCTGACGTACGGTTAGGCCTCTTCCAAATGGAGTAATGCACGATTCAAACTGGACGGTCAAGATTGCTTGATTTGGAAAAACTAAGCTGGGGTTTCGTGAAAACAATAACCCGTGATTTCTTACATTCTCCGGAAAATTTGATCTAAGCCATCCAAAAAAGATAGATAAAAGTTGAGAAACAATTAATCCGTAAAAAAAGGCATAACTACAATTTTTGTCGTTTTCTGTGTTCTGTGACCAGCTTTAAGCGGATCACGTAACAGAAAGAGAAGCATAACAAACAAGCAAAGAAACCAAACCACCCTAGCTAGAAATTTCGAAAATTAAAAAGAAAAATTAGAAACCTGATCAGCAAAAGCTAAAAATCAAGAACTCCAGCTAATATATTTAGATTAAAAATTAAAAACAGCCAAAAAGGATAGTGCACCTGTTGAGAAGCATGGCGGCGGTGGCGGAGGCGGGAGGCAAGGGACCGAACAGGGTCGAGGAGAGAGAAACCGTAAACAACATCACTGGAAGGCGAGCTTAGATCATCCTCAATGGAGTCTGTGGAGGAGGGGTGGTGGAGGAGAGCGAATTTGATTTTCTTGATGTGTTTCTTGAGAAGTTTATAATTGACGAATGCCTCCTTCCACTCTGGTATCAATTGCGCCTCAAGTTCCCTTGAGAACTTCACCATTTGGATCAATTCCGATCCTCTCCTCCTTTTTCTCTTTTTCTTTATGATTGTTCACTTAATTGAGGATCAATTCCGATCCTCCCCTCCCTTTTCTCTTAATTCTCCCTGTTTTTTTTTGCGGAGAGGAGAGAAAACAGAGGAGGAGGCGAAAGAAATGAGAGAGTGCAATGCAACGAATGTCTCGGGTTTATATAGAGATGTGATGAGTGGAGTTGTTGGAAACAGAGTCGGACGCACAAGTAAAGTGGGAGGGAAGAAATAGTGAAAAAGTAGAGAAAATATTTTGAGGGAAAGAATTAATTAACAGTGCCGGTGATTTAAAGCATTACGAAGTTAAAGTGTTATGTTAATGGTGAAAATTAAGGAATATTAATTAGCATCAGTATTATTAGTTGACGAATATATGCTTAGAGAGCTTCTCTTGTGATTAATTTACACATGGGTATATATTGGATGTTACGGATTGTACCTCTCTTGATTTATTCTCTGGCGCGTCAATTGAAAGATTTTCATTGTAATATATTGAAAGGGTATGTTCAGTTGGGAAAGTTTTTATGTCTTGCATTCCGGAAGAAATTGTTAATCAAGTCATATTTCATAGGTGTCTCTCTAATAATATTAATGGACTTCAATTTTTGAGACAATATATTAATAATAATTTGATACATATATAACAATATATTAGATAAATACTAAAGGTTTCCCATTCTTAGAATTTGATGGTAAAGGTAATTGTTTGATTAATTCTGATTATTATTTTAAGTCGTCTCAATATGTACAGCGCTTATTTATAGGTAACAAGATCTAACGAGTTTTTTTTTTTCTTTTGAAAAACATTAGGTCTTTCGCAAAGGCTGCGAAGTCGCGGGATAAATCGAACTCTCAATTTTTGAGTAACCAACAGTCTTGCGATTTTTTTCTAGCTAACTGTGTTGCCTCCATTTTTAAAATTTAAAGAGTTGTAGTGTTTTCCAATATATTATCTTCCTGGTCATATCTAATTTAGCTAATTATAATTAATACAACAAATCAAATATTCTAATGAGAAGATAGAATTGGTAAATTTCAAAATTTGCTAGCTATCATTTGATATTTTATCTTCAACACTCCTGGTAAAGTTTTATGTACTACGTATACATTTGAAATGATTGAATAGCTAATTCATATAAGTAATATTAGTTAAATAAGGACATAAAATAAAAAATAAAAAACAGGGTTATTTGTCGAATAGCTTCCTACACGGATATTTTACCTAAAAATCCGTATAAGAATAGCTTTCTACACAGATTATTTGATAAATATCCGTGTATGATTGTCTTATTTTTTTTCTCTTTTTTTTTTTTGGCTAGCTTCTAGTTTTGCTAGCCAGAATTTCTGTGTTTTCAGATAACAAAACAGGGAATTTCTAAAACAGAGAAAGCAATTTAAAATCCAGAGTGTTCATAGAAAAAACATGTTTGATACACGATTTTTATATAAAATAGCCAAATTCATGTACAATGTGCAGTGTATGATGGTCTTTTTGTAGTAGTGTGTTCATGTATATATATTTTGTATTTAATAAGTTTTTTTTTCAAAGAAAGATGGAAATCAAGCCTTTAAATTTCTTTTTCCATATTTCTATTCATAACCTTTCACATCAGATACCATGAATATTTATCACTAGATATAAGTCTGGTTCTTATATATTTAATAAGTTGTTAATATATTTTGACATATATCAATAAACATTGAACGGACAATTAATTAGCATATGTTTCCAAAGCTTATCAAGCATGCATACTCTGAAGACACACATTGACAATTGATATAATTAATGCAACTAATCGAAATTACAAATTAAATAGGATTTGTTGAAGACTTGAAGTTATTTGGTTGACGGTGAAAGACAATCCACATTCCTCTTTCATCAGCTAGTGTCTGTGTGGGTACGTAACGATTCGAGAAAAAGAAAGCAAAAATGTACATAAGACAAGTGGCGTTTATTTTTTTTCTTTTTTCTGTGGGGGTAGATGTTTGGAGATTTTATTATTAGATTCCTTTTTCTGGGTTATATACAGTTTTTATCAGTGAATTTTAAATCTTATTAGGTGTTGTTGTAAAATGCGATTTATATGGTTGTATATGCAGTTACATATATGTATGTAGTTCGATTCCGCATGTATATCTTTATGCTTATATATGTTTTCGCATATGCGGCCGTATATTATTACGTACGTACAATATATTAATATATAGATCACTTCTAAAGTTTTGAATCGACTGTTAGGACTTTGAAATTCAGAAAACTAATTGGTTGTACCACAGTTCCGGAACAACGTTTTAATATTAGCCAACATCTTTATATATATATTTATATCTATGAGTATGACCAAATAGAAACATTTGTGTTCCCTAATTCGCAGACATATACATTGAAATAAAACTATCAGCGTATGAAATCATTTTTATTTTGTTTATTTTGATACATTACAGATCGATGTGACAATTTATTTTCCCACTTCAAAGGCAATAAGAAAAGCAAACAAAACTTGTGAGTAAATTAAAGTTCATTTAATGGCATGTCCGCATGAGCAAATTTCTTTATGACAGTGATCGTTTTGTTTTCGCACTTCAACGGCAATATGAAAAAACAAAGACAAAGCAAAGAACCAAATCAATTCTTTAACAACGTGCTTATTATTATTTCTTTTATTAAAGAATCCTCGTAACTCCACCTCCTTTCGTATGCTTTTTTCGAAAGTTGAACATGCATATTTCTATACGCGCTACTATTCTGAGCCCTGGGTTCACATGTTTCTTCCGGCCCATAATTCCTGTGGGCCGCCAGGAAGGACCAGAACCATCTTTAACAACCCATACTTTTTCAATACTGTTTTCTGGATTTTATTCTCTCTGTCAGTGTAGAGGTCAACTTTACTATCACTGATTGCCTGTTTGCCAGATTTATTATATTTACTGGTACAATCTGCTGACGTCAATCTAAAGCAAACCCATGTCTCTCATGACCAGAAATAATAAGCACACTAACACAGAATCAGATTTTAATTAAGGTATATATGCTCTCTGCCCTCTGACTTGACAACATGTAACCAACTGTGGGAATATTAAATTAAAGAATGCTATACCATTAATTGTGGGGTTGATCTCAAACACTGGAAATGCTTCCCATTTTATTATCAGCGACAAGATATCGAACCATCCAGTCATGGTTTTAGAATCTCCTTTTGTGAAAATTACGTAATCTGGACTTCAACTCTCTCTCTCTCTCTAATAAGGGTGTTTAAACAGTTCGGTTTTTTTTCAGTTTTCAATCAAACCGACAAATTTTAGTTTAAATGGATATGTTTTTCAGTTTAAATGAATCAGTTCAGTTGAACTTGTAAATTATTTTGGTTTAAATATATCGGTTCGATTTAGACTTTTCAAAACCAAATCGACTGAATTATAATGGTTCAAGTATGATTTATATTTGTTTGGTTCAATCATCGCTTCCTTCTATTTTCCTTCTATTTTAGTTCATCTATAAATTTTGTATGGAATTGAATAATGTGTGTAATGTTATCTTGATATTTATTTCTATGAAACTACTCATATATTCATGTATGTATTGAGTTTTGACTTTTTGAAATTTAATCTTTCTTACTCAGTTTAATCGAACAAACTGAAATCGATTAATTATTATTTAGTTGGTTCGGTTGGATTTTTAAAAACTGAGAAAAAGTTTAGTTTGTCTATTTATATCAGTTTCAACCGAACAAACCCGACCATTTAGACACCTCTACTCTCAACCATCAAAAGTAATTAACTAACAAAATACATTCAAATTTATTGAAGGTCATTTACATTGCATACTACATACCAACAAATATAATTAGCTTTCTATTTTAAATTCATTTAATGGTAGCATTAAATATATATTTCCTCAAGTTTGAAAATATTGGTCGCACGTACGTATGGCCGACTTTTTAGGCTGAGTCGGAGATTATCCGTGGTTGTCAAATACGTTTTATAAATGCAACAAATGGTTTGTTGAGAGACAGAAGTGAGCCATGAACTTAGTCGATGCGAATCAGCAATTTGCATCACGGGTGCAGCTCAAGCTCAAAAAACAGTGAGAGAAAGCTGCAAAAATGTATTTAGTCATGTATACGCATGGTGAAGGTCAGTCCCAATTTTTCTCCCCATATGAGTATGTTTCAGTCACTCACGGCTCCGACGGATCTATGGACATTATCCATAGAGAGTTCAAGTACATTGTGACACACAAGCCAGGCAACAAAATAGAATGTACATGTAGAGGTATCCAATTAACTTTTATTTTGTGCTTTTATGTCTTAGCAGTCTGCCGAGAAAGAAACTGGAGCAAGAACCAACTTATAGGCCATCACTATAGTGTGAACTACCTTCTAAATACTTGGAATGGGGTGTTTGTTCCTTATGACAGTCGGGATGAATGGCCTCCTTGCAATTCTCCTAGAGTACTCCATTGCAGGTCTTGGATTAGAGTTGGGAGGAGAAAACACACCCATTATGTAATGACCACGGGTAAAATGCAAGGTAGACGAAATAGGCATCAAGCTCGCCGTCCCACTTCCGACATGCATAGGGCAAGTATGCAACATTCATCAAATGTTATATTTCATTCCAATTTTGACTATCTTACTAAGTAACAAATGCAATGTAGAGGCCAGAAACACAAGAAATGAGCGAGTTATCGTAGAGGGAAGTGAATCACAAGAGTCACGATGAAGCACAGCTGCAAGCCGTTTAGATGCATTTGCTATGCAGAGGCAATTGTCATACCAGAAGAGGCGATTGGGGTGCAAGGAGAGCCATCTGGTAGCCAACTAAGGAAGTTATCTGGTAGACAAACAAGAGCATCTAGTAGCCAAGTAGGGCCATCTGGTAGCCTATCTTCTGTAATTGATAGGCCATCTTCTAAAACTGGTCAGTTTTCCAGAATTCATTTTAGGTGCAGTAGTAATAGGTGATTTAAATTAATTTTTGTATGCATGTTGTGAACTTATTTATTTAGATGCAGCTTTGAGAACTATTTTATTTGTAATTTGTGTGAACTTTATTCGTATGCTTTGAACTAATTTATTTAGACTAAGTTATGAGTAATTTGAATGTCAATTTTTATAAATATACTGTTTTTTACATCCAACCTGCAACACAAACAATAAATTGATGAAATTAAAACTCCAGTACAACATGACAAATAAACTAATTCATCAAACTAAGCACTAGTAATCTTACTCCATAGTAGGCAGCTCGGGATCAATGACAGCAGACGAAGTGCTCGCCTTACCAATATAAGTACACGACACAGTTTCATCGTCTAATGTTGCAAGCTCTAGATCAATCTTCTTCTTTTTCAAACCATAGTCATAGGAGTTTTTCACAAAGTCATGATCTGAAATTTCATACCGAATAGGCCGTTGAAAAAAATTCTTCCATAAAACAAACTTGGTCTTTTTATTCCTAAAGAATACTTGACAGTTCTTTTGTTTTTCCTCATTCCTACCTCGATCACTTATTAATTCTCCTCTCGTTACGCCACGATTGGACAATCTATCTCAGTTGCTATTGTTCATCTTTTTTGCCTCAAAATTCGCCCTTTTCACCTCCGATATTGTCTCTTTTTCTTCTTCTACCTCTTCTGGTGAGTTTGAGTGAGTTGTGAGTTGTGAGTGGGAGGAGAGAGAAAACGGGGTATTTATAGGGTTTGAAACAAAAAAAATACCACTGACCGGTCATTTTCCGGCCGGACTGGGCACTTTTAAAAATATACAGAAAACTTGAATATATTTGCTATTTTTTATTTAATGTTGGATATTAAAAAAAAATCAGTACGTACAAGCTAGCGTGTAAAATTTAATCTTTGCTTTCATTTCTCACACTTTTGGTTATTGCTTTCTCCCAAATGTCCACTTTGTCAAAGTGACAACTAGAATAGAAAATCCTGGACAGCTACTATCTAGTTTTAAAAAAAAGACAACTAGAATAGAAAAACTTGATTTTACTTTAATTTTACTAAGTTATTTTTAGTTATTGGCTTGTGCTTGTTTGTAAAGAGTCAAAGCATCCTCCACTGCCGAAATTATAGTGCGTTCTTTTTCTAAATTATTCTGGAAAATAAATCTTGTTATCTCGGAAACTTCACATCTTATTCCTAAAATTTCATATATTGTTTAACACGTCGGTAAAGTTAATTAAGCCCGCCTAATAAACATTTTCATTGTAGATAAAGGGTGCTGAGAAAGTAGGAGTTTAATTTAATCGCACGCTGCCCCAATCTATGGAAGCTGCAAACAGTAAAAACAAAAAAGTATAAATACTTTGAAAGCAACTACAATCAAAATAACTATTTTGTTTAGGCAAAATTATAAAGAAAAGGACATCCTTTTACGTTTCAGAATACCTCAGCTAGTTGCTCTCTAGGCCTTCTTGCCGCCTTGAGCTCGGTACTATTTCTGTGGCTCATGGGAATGATTTGAGAATAGGCCTGATGCTTATCGTACTTACTTTGGTTTGGTGGGTTTAATTACTGTTCAATTTACTATAAAATTTATGTGAAACACTTTAAATTTTGTGGGTGTCTATTTTGATTTTCGTGCACACAAATTTTAAGATAAGTCAAATAGTCATGAAGCTCACTGAATTTAAAAGTAAATTCTATAAACATCGTACCTACTCCGCTCCATAGGAATATGGGAGACTGCGTTTCATGATGCTAGATTTTCATTTTTCTCGTCTTTTCATGCCATCCCAATCTCTCTTACTTGCAACAATTGTAATTTGCCATGATAGCCCGCTGCGTGATTAACTAATTCATTGGGTAAAGATTTTTTTTTTTAAAGTTAGTGGCTTTAAGTGTCAACTAATAATTTCATTGATAAGAAAAACGAACTTATAACAAGTCAAATAACTTTCCAATACAAAATGTAAACTTTTATTTTCATAAAATTCTCCAAATTACTTTAAATAACTCTAAGATTCTAATCTCACTCATATACATGCACTCATAATTACTCTATTACTTTAAACTCTATAGCTCTCTACGATTAGATCCTCTTTTTTAACTGCCGCCGTGCTCCGACGTCCGGATCTACTCACCTGTGCTCCGATCGAGATGACATAGAGACTCAATACTCTGAGCTTCGACAATATTGCAATCTCGGTTTCGATCGGCTCCGCTCGGCTCCGCTCGGCTACGATCACTCTCCTCTCTTATTTTTTTCTCCACTCAAGAAAGTAGAGCTATGAGAGAGAAGAATGGCTATATTGAAGATGAGAGTTATCACTGAGGAGTAACAATTGTAATTTGATCTTAAATGATTTTCTGTCTGAAACAAAAGTTCATACATAGGCAATATCAGCTGATGTTAGACAGTTCAATATAAAAAACCTACCCACTATATTATAATGTATTGATCTAAATTTGTTAATTTTTGTCGAATTGCATAGAATCATTGCCATTATTATGCTAGTACGGCTATAATGGAAGCTGATACGGATCCTTCCATTATTTCCCACATAAAAAATAATCCTCGATCCTTTTGGAAAATCTTGCCCATTGAGTCAAGCCGAACATATATTAATTAAATTATGTTATCTTCATGTTAGGGGCGGATCCACCTTGAGCTGGAGGGGCGGATAGCTATCTTTCTAGATTTTGAAATTCAATGGAAAAATATGATTCCAATACCACTTTGTCCTTCTCTGAAAATTGTTTGTCCAGCTTTGAAACTGGAAAGTCCGTCAGATCAGTTCAAAAGCACTGTTAATAAAAATTTTTTATTGTTTTTATAGAAATTTACGGATCCGGTCCAACTTTGTTATTTTTTAATATGTAAAATTATATTATTTTGTTATTTTTTTATTATGTAAGAGTATATTATTTTTATTATTTTTATTATATTGATTGTATTTTTTTTAGTATCCGATTAGTTAATGAATTTAAATCCAATAAGCTATTTGAATCCGATTTATGCCTCTCTGGTCAATGAGCCATTGTTTAACCTTTAGCGCTTTCTTTGAATGTACAAGATATGCTTAAATAGTAGATGATTGCTGGGAATAAAAATTGTTCGTGCAAAATTCTTAATCTGACGTAGTTCTCACAGAATTGCTATTAAAATTAATAGCGAACTATTCTATCCAACCAATTAATCTTTTACGCTGATCATATATTCTTAGAGACATTATTCTTTACCCTTTTCAACCCATCGTTATCCTTCTAACTCTTGTCACCATCCAATACATGCATGCATGCATGCATATGTAGGCTATACTTGAAACGCAAACAAATTAAATAGGAATAAAATTCTAAAGACTTAAATATAATTACAAACTATAATAATCAGAACGAGAACTAGCTTTTGATCTAGTAGCTAAGGCACATGATCTCTATGTAAGAAGTTATAAGTTCAAAATTCAGATGGAGAAATCATTTGTTGTAATAACAGATATATTAAATAGTTAAGTGGCTTGATCTCTAACTTTTACTCAAAAAAAAAACTATAATAATTAGAACTCAAAAAAAAAAAAAATTATTATCTTCCTCAACTGAAAATGATTGACCACGTGTAAAGGTAGATGTTTCAGCCTATTTATCTCAATTTTCTAATTATGCCTCAGTTTCTAAACTACGCAAACGAGAATTGATGCAGGATATATATCTGATACCGCAAATTTGATTTGATGCAGATCACTCAACGTTACACGTGTGTGACGGAAAGGAAGATTTGTTATTCCAAGCATTAATTACCGACAGAGGGAGCATTTTCTTTTCTTTTTTAGCAAATAAAACCAAATATTTTTTAATGAAATTAAGGAGATCATGATGTTGACTTTTCTTTCGAAAATAACAAGTATCTCGGGTGTACAGATAATTTGACAATTTGATTCGATACACCTCTTTAACATTTTCACAGCACATCGGGCACATGAAGTGTAAGATTGTATCGAACCAAATATCTCATACACCTCGGAGCATAGAGAAGAAAATACGTAATATGTTGTGACCTAACGTGACAAACATGTCGTGATTTGATCATGTGATATGACATGATGTGATCAGTATTTTTTTTTCACGTGACGTAATCAAACTGGTAGCGGATGGTCACGTCACGTATAGTCACGCCGTGACCACACATGACGCGACGTGTCGTGACGTAAATTAGTCACGCCAATTTTTTATATATTAATTTAAATTGTTAAAAATTTAAAAAAATATGAAAAAAATCTAAAATAAGTAAATAATGTTTCAATTTTTTTTTTTGAGAAAAGATTATTTGACATCTAACATTACTTTAAAAATTCAAATAACAAACATTCATTAGATTAAACTAGAGAAAATAAAAATCAGTACTACATGAGTACCATTATCACTTAACCTATACTAAAGGGAAAACCTAATACAAAATAAAAAAAAAAAGTTAGATACTCTATGTTTCATACTGTGACGTGATATGACATAATTAGTTCGCGTGACATGACGTGACGTATAATTTTTGCTCGAGTGCGGTCACGTCACGCGACACACGAGTCACGTTACATAATCGACACACATGACGTGATGTAACGTTATGAGTCACACCATGACAAATTTCCTTCTCCATCTGAGTAGACTGGATGTTAGATCCCATCCACCCCTTTTGTAGTAGTGTTGTTAATAATTCTTAATTATAATTCTGACTTTATTTCTACTAATTATAAAAGAAAGTTTTGACATTACGAAAGTTTCAAAATTGAAGTACAAATTGTAGTAGATTATCAATGTCATCAACAGGATCTAGCTCAGGCAATGTTTTCTCAACTGAAAAAATGGAGGCTGGTAGAGAGAGATTATATATATAGACCCTAACCGAATACTGGGGTGTACTGAATATTTGATTTTGTTTAGTGTACCGATTATTTGATTTGATACACCGTTATAACCGTGTGGCCTTCCGTATGTTGATATGGCGGGGTGTATCCAACGGTACATCCTAAGGTATCCAATACTTATTATTTTTGAAAGAAAAAAAAAAAAAACATAATCCTCGTTCACTATTTTTTTTAGAGTATGGTTAAAATGCCTCATTAGTTTTGTGCTCCAACATCGTTATCTCTATTTTCAAAGTTTAAATAGTCGATCCGAACTACTCAATGTGATCTTCATATTAAAATATGCTTAGAAACAAAATTTTATATTTTTTGAAATTTTTTTCCTATTTTTTAAGATAAATATAAAATCACTGTTTTTAGAAGATTCTGGACCATTCAAAAATATTGATTTTGTACCTCTAAACAATTAGTAAAATAAAAAATTAAAATTTTAAAATTTTAAAATTTGTTATCCAAGCACATTTTAGTATGAAGATCATGTTGGATGGTCTAGATCGATTATTTAGACTTTAAAATTAAAGATAATGATATTGGAGCATGATGGGCCACAAAACCAATGAAGCATTTTAAGCCAAAATGTGGGTCTTAGGTAGGGGTGAGTAAATTGCTCATAACTCATGACTCGCTCATAACTAGCTCACTAAAAACTTATTAACAACTCGCTCATTATCGCTCATTAACTTAATGAGCTGAGCATGAGCATACCTCAACTCTCTCATTAAGAAACTGCCACATCTAATCTTGCCACATTTAATCTCAATTCTTTAAATTAAAATTAAAATTGAATAAATAAAAAATCTCCTAACCTAAACTTACATTCCAGATCAAATTTGTTGTTTGATTTTGTTAAATTTGCTTATGGACAATTTTTTTTGTTAAATTATGTAATGTTTAATTACATTGGATTATGACAATTTGTTAAATTCTATAAATGAAAATTAGTTTTTTATTTCTTAGCTTGCTAATAATTCGTGACTCGCTCATTAACAACCTGCTCATTATCAACTCGCTCATTAATAACTCGCTCATTAACTAAATGAGCTGAGTATGAGCATATCCCAACTCACTCATGCTCGATTATTAATCAGCCCCTAGTCTTGGGTCCGTACGATGTTTGGTTGCATGGGTCTTGACCGCACCACAGTGATAATTCACATCCCCTGAGATATCTCATATTTTGCGTTATCTTTTGGAAAATCTCAACCGTTCAATCACGTTATGCACGAATCTCAAAGCTCAAATAATACTGGCTCCCATGTTATCTCCGAATAGACACCGAACACGTCGGTCACGCAAAATATGAAATATTTTAGAGGATACGAACTCCCGCAGGGTTAGCTGATGGAATAATGAGACAATGTTGGAGCTCTATAGCAAAGCTCATAAACAAATGGCACTATTTCCATAAAATTCATATCAGGCAAGTTACCTCAAATTTTGAGTCTGAATCCGGACCGTCCGATCTGCTTTGGAACACATTTTTTTTAGTAATTTTGGAGGTCAAACTAATTAACTATTTAATATTTATAAAGATTTTTTTTCATAATTTTAAATATGTAATTTTCGAAATTTTGAAACAAATATGAAAGCAAACCATGTACATTTTACATTGGACTGAATTGGTCCGAATTCTAATCGAATGTTCATATTCAAACTCAAAATTTAAGCTACTTTAGGGATCCGGACCCGAAATGGTCTTCAGATTATTCGGCTGCTTGCTAAGGAGAGAAAACAAATAACAAGACTATTTATATGAGGTTATTATGATAATTTTATTCTTAGATTAAGTACTAAAATAGTAAATTAAATGGTGGGGTTATAGTCTTTTGAAACCTTGGCAGTGATGGGGGTTATAGTCACTTATCATATTGTTTTAAACAAAGAAGGAAAAACTAATAATTGTCAAAATATTAATTGAGGAGCTTGATTAAAAAAAATTTAGAGGCTGTATTGAAAACAAAAGATTTACATCACACATTTTCATATTTATAATGTGCATAAAATAATTACATTCCAATCATTAAAATTTAAAGTTATAAATTATATTGAACCGTTATTAAAATATTAATTAATTCGTGGCTTATACTAAAGAAAATAGACTGTTTTAAGGGTGATGATATTGACACAATATTTTTTTGTTTGTTAACACAACAAATTCATATATTTTTTTACTTATATGTACAAATACTCCTTCAATTATCTCCAGATATTATATTTTTTTTATTTATATTAAAAACCACTGATTATTTATTTTATTTCCTTAACAACTCGTCTAGTACTTTAGTAAAATCTTTAAGGGAATGTTTCATTTTTCAATTTGAGAAGTATATATAGCAATAAAAATCGTAAGCAATCATTTCTTGTAGTAAAAAAGAATAGATTAAATACTTTATTTCTTGCATCACATTTAGTTTTGTTTTTCTCTCTTTTATTGATTATTTATCAAGTGGTATGTACAAATTTTCTTTTGTTGAGTTTAGAAAAAAAGAATAGTACAAACTAAATTCATGCTAAAAAGTATAGTAAAATTTATTTTTATATTTCATGATTCAAAAAAAGAAAGGTACAAGCTATATATCATGATTAAAAAAAAAAATACTAAAAAGTCTAGTAAAATTTTATTTTTATATTTCTCATATCAACTAAATATATTGAAACAAAAAATAACCAAAATACATATTTAACAAAAGTTAAATTATTGATGTACAATACAACCAGAGATGTATGGGTTAATATTCCTTTTTTTGTTCTTATTTCAAATTAGATGAAGATCTAACAATAAAAAATATATAGTAACTAATAAATGGTCCTCATACTAGAAGATTATACAATCACCGGGATCAAAAATAGCATTTGAAAGAAATATATATAGAGGGAAAAATTGTTTATAAAATTTGAAAATTTGAAGTTGTTGTGTTCATATAAAAATTTATTGTGCTAATATCAGCACTCTTGTTTTAAAGCTACGTTGTCAGTGGGATGTGGCATGTGGAATCCGAATCCTCTGAGGTAACTTAAATTTTTTAGTTTAGATCTGGAGTGTTTGATCAGAAATTTAATTAGAGGCGTAGTCAAAAAAATTATCAGGGATAGACAAAAAAATTTAGTGATACAACTAATATGTATGTTGCAGACTATTGTGAATTAATCAATTCAGACTATGAATTGTTAAGGAGTGAACAATTTTTTTTTCTCAAAAAGTAGACCACAACTCTATTATACATAGATCTATACCTTATTCAAAATTCAGAAGTAGACAGTTGTCTATCCTGATTCAATATGGCTCCACCACTAATTTTGATCAATCTAATTTGAAACAAAATGTGTAAGATTCTTTTAATATTTGTGTCAAAGCAGATCGGGTCTAATAAACTCTCAGCACTTGAGTTACCTTACGTGATTTAAATTCTTAGTCTGTAGAGAGGAGTAAAAGACTATAAAGTAGCATTATAAATAACAATGTGTGGTCGTCAGACGGACAGAGTTCCGCTAAGCGATTAATCAGAAATAATTAGAAATATTCAGTTATAATAAAAAATAATCGACTAATTCGAAAAAATCCATAACAGTATGATTACTGTCAATAACTAATCAATTAATTAATCAATCTCAACCGACGTTTTTTACAACACTCCTACAAAGTGCGGTGCATAATCATAATGAATGAGAGAGTGAAACCAAGTGCGAAGCAAATATTCCTTATAAAAGGTGTGTCCCATGTTCCACATATACAACAAGTGCATGCACATCAGCACATGCTGTTCTTTTTGTTTTTAGGTTATAGCATGTAGCCATGTACGATTGTACCTTTTTTTTCAAAGGATTAGAATATGGGAGAGGGGGGTGTCCAACGCCCATCAGACCAGAGTCTCTCCAATGAGTGATTTCTACTGTCCGATTTACTTTAAGATCTGTGCGCATCACTTTAATATTCGTATTGTTTGCTTTAATATCCGTATGCATAGATTTTGAAGTGGATCGGACGGTGAAAACCACCCATCGAACAGACTCTGGTCCGATGGGCATCGGAAACCCCCCCTCTCCCTTAGAATATATGGCTTATTTTTAAAACTTCTAAGAAATTTTGACATTGTTATATATGTTTCTTTAAAATCCATGGGTCCGATGGGTTTCATCACCGTCCGATTCATTTTAAGATCCATGCGCACGTATATTAAAACGAACACGCACGTATATTAAAGTAGTGCGCACGAATCTTAAAGTAAATTGGACGGTGATAGAATCCATCGGACCCAGTTTAAGTCCGATGGACATAGGACCCAAGCTGCTCCGGTCCCTCAAGAAGATTCTGAAACATCATCTCAAAATGAATGTGACGTTGATAGTTATATTGATATATAGCTGTGTAAATCAACTCCGCAAAGTGAATGATGCTTACAATAGGTAATGCTGAGATTAGGTTATTTATTTATTTATCGACCATAAAGGTTTCGATCAATTAATTATCTACCTAACAAAAGTCTTCCTCAAAAGATATACCTAACAAAACCCTGGCACGCATTTCAGTTTACTAAATGGTCTGATAGGTGTGAGTAATTTTATTGTAATTAAAGCCGGGAACCTTTTTTTTTAAATTGATATTGTTGTCTATGCACCACAAAATTAATTATGTCTCGTCGATCTTAAAATATAAATGTGGGCTTATTATAAAAAAAAAATAATAGAGGGTGCATGCATGTGAAATTTCGAACCATCCTCATTAATTAATAGCAACCTTATTTTTCACATATTGTTTTCATGCACTAGAAATTGTCAGTTTGTGGAGCAATAATTACTTTTTTCCTTTACCACTATTGAGCAACTATTTATTGGTGGTTACCAAGCAGAGGACCAACATACCTCATCCAATCTGGGATCTGATAAGTGTAAATACCAAATACTTAATTGGTTTCTTCTCCTTTCCACAACTTGCCTCAAAAATAAGAAAATAAAAAGGGTTTTGCACCATTAAAGGGTGTGATGATCACTTGAGCGCACTCCTTAAAGTGGGGGTTTCTGTATATAACAAACAAAGGCCTGATGACTGGTGCGTTTATCCTCTATAGTGGATGCAATTTACAAATATAGAAAAAGAAACAACATACTACAAGCTCCTGCACTCAATATTTCTACTTTTTCTAGAGCTAATTAATTAGTTCTCAAGCATTTCTGTGCCACCACTCAGATCCAAACTTCTCACACATATACATGGGCGGATTTACTGTAGCACAGGATAGGAAATCCTGAAAATTCAAAACAAATTTATAAAGATGAAGTTTTGGATCTTTGTCATATCCTGAATAGTTGATTATCTAAAAGTTATGAAGTAAATTGTGTTAGAATACTATTTTGTTATTTTTGTTATTATTTTTTTTTATCTAATACCCAATTATCTAATGAATTTAGATTCAATTATTTATTTAAATATGATTCAATAATTTCTTGTCCTACCCTGATCAGAATCCTACATCCGCCCCTGCGCATATACCTACTACATACATGACCACTAGACCAGTTCATTTCATAATGGCTTAACTGATATTATTTTACTTTTCATATATATATTTTTTGCCTTCTTGGCAAGCTAATTAATTGTAGCATTATGCATAAATTAGAGCTTATTAGGGGTTTTAGGTTACGGCCGAAAAGAATTTCCTTGCTTACGAGCATGTCGCTTGAGTTCAAGTTGTACCATTCAGGTGTCTAGTAATACTTGTCAGTACTCAGTACCAGCTGTAATCACCAAAGAAATGCAAGATTCTGAAACTATTACAGGTGCCAGTTGCTCAAACAGGCTGATACCTAATATATAAAAGTGCAGCTGTGCAGGGTAATTTGACAATTTATCCGATGGTGCTTTTCTGGCTTTCTTAGGTTATTACTGGATTCATCACTAGCTAAATTGATTTCCAGTTGTGGAAGCACTGAGGAAAAGGTACCTCGTTAAATATGTGCCTTTCATGGAAAGAACACCATGACCTAAAATGAAAATAAGAGTTATATATATGGAGGAACTTTTGTATATATAGGATGTTAAACTAATCTTAGCACGTTGCTAAACAATTTACCTACTTACGCCACAAGATGCAGAATATCGATCCACTAGTTCTTTTTTGAATAAAAAATAAACAGAGAAGATGACAGAATTCAGAACAAGCTACAGTGGAATACGCAATAACATGGAAAACAATTTGCAGAGATATATAGGTTCTATTATTCTATAGTAAGTGGAATTCACAGTTGGAATAACTCATCACCTTACCTGAGAACACGCCTGCGCACACATGCACACAAAGGAAAGCTATTAGAAGAGCAAAACTAAAATATCAATAGAAAATGTACTAATTGTAATGAGTTAAATGAGCATGTAAATTTATTCAAGGAAACTAAAAAAAAAAAAACAAATCTAATTGAAAAAATTCCAGATACCGATGTTCACAGTATGAATGGTGATAACATAAAATAGACTAGATGGCCACTTCCTAATATTAATGATATATTATTCTTAATACATAGCACAGCATGCTTACAGTATTGTATCCTAGCTGTTGA
The DNA here is from genome assembly GCA_964058825.1 of Carex arenaria. Lineage (NCBI taxonomy): Eukaryota > Viridiplantae > Streptophyta > Magnoliopsida > Poales > Cyperaceae > Carex > Carex arenaria. The sequence goes on along the minus strand of CAXKVW010000373.1, from coordinate 829,063 downwards.
TTCCATAAAATTGGTCCATATTCGTCCAGAGTCAGGGGGAAAGACAGTATAAAAAAATTTCACCAAGAGGCGATGCAATACCGATGTTCACAGTATGAAGATTTATAGGTCTGGACCAACTTTGTCCCTTCCCCCTTCGGGAAATCTAATTTGTAATAAGAGTTAAAATTTGGATAAATTCATTGAATTCTGATTGGTAATTAGAATTACAAGTTAGAGCATTAGAAATAAGAAATCGGAGTATTAGAAATTAGAAATTAGAAGTTAGAGCATTATTTTCTATCTAATACATGATTAGCTAATGAATTTGAATTCAATTAGTTATTTAAACCTGATTAGCTAATGTCTATCACCTAAGTTAAGTCCAACTAAATTCCAATTTCAAAAGAAAAGACAATAATTAATAGCTATAATCAGCCATTTTTATCTCTCATAAAATTTAAAAAACTAAACACTTTTCTCTGCAATAGAAAAGGTAGACGATTTTTAGCACCCACCAGGCATTATTAACTTGTTTCAAGAAGAAAAACAAAAAAAATTAAGACAAGCATACAGGAAAGGTATTACAAATTCAGACATGCATGAAAAATGTCAAATAAATTCAGAGCTAGCTTGCTTGTGTATTTAATATAATTTTGGGTTCATCTGCTAGTTGTGGATATCCAAACTACAAACATAACCATGTCAGCATTTCTGGTTTCATTCACCAAGCTCTCATAGTGTACAAATCCGGCCCCCTCTACAATTATGTAGAAGAAAGATACAAAAGCTCATTAAATAGTGACAAAGAAGGCATTGGTGCACAAAACCACTGCATCCAGGGGAGGACCCATATGGTCCCGGGGGTGCAGCTGTCGCCCCTTGAATTTTGAATTTTGAGTTTTATGGAGATCGGAACGTTTCGATCGGTTTTGCCCCACTGAAATTTTTTTTGTCCCCCTCTGGATATTTGATTTGTAATTCAGGTTAAATTTAGGGTTAATAAAATAAATATCTTAAATTATAATTAGTAATTAGAATTATAGGTTAAAACAACATAAATTACAAGTTAGAGTATTGGAAAGTATAAATTAAAGTATTTTTTTTTATCGAGCACCTAATTAGTTACTGGGTTTAACCCGATTTGATATTTTTTGCCACCCCATCCCACCCGACGAAAATCCTGGATCCACCCCTGACTGCATCCATAAATAAGATCCATAAATAAGAAAGCACGGAAACACTTACGATTTGTTTGATTTTATGAATTGTGCCTAATAAAGGACATACTGCCATAGTGGCTGAAAATTGTCATAACAATTATCAAATACCGTAATGGTTAACTAGAGTGCCATAATTATTAACTAAAGTGCAGTAATGGTTAAATATAGTCATGACAGTTGATAACCATTATATAGAGACTGTCCTGAGAGGCCATAATGGTTGCCATTATATTGAGGAAATGTTGTAGTCCATCCAGAGAAGCCATAACAATTAAGTGAAGAACCACAACTGTTAACTGAGGGATCACAACAGTTATAATGGTTAATTGTAATTAGATCATTTTCCTTATTGCCCTTCCATAGCCGAATATATACCTCGCGCGGTCAAAAACCTAATCAGAAATGCAACTTGAATGTATAAAAAGATTGCTGTAAAACTGAGAACCACATTTCAGGAAGGAATTATTGGAGTATGTCCAAAGCAATGTTGTTAAGTGCGGTTTTGTTCATGCATGCAGAAGACCACTGCATACCGCATATAAGGATTTTCATGCGGACCTATATATGCTGATTTTAAAATGAGAATTCATATATATATTTATATACGTGCATTTTATACTATATGTATACATAATATCTCACATTCAATACAAACGGATACATAAAATGTATACATAATATCTCACATTCAATACAATGATTTATAATGGTCGGATCTGTTAAATGAATGGTTGAGATCGCCTCTGGACAGATACACCATTCAGTCCCCTAAAATTCAAGGTGCAATTATAGGAGTTATGATATGTATATGTATATGTAGTATATGAAAAACTTCCCTTAAATATATATCTATAATATATATATATATATATATAGAGAGAGAGAGAGAGAGAGAGAGAGAGAGAGAGAGAGAGAGAGAGCGCTCCTTACATGTGGCATATATATTCACATGAAAGCCCAGCGCATGTTCACAAGTATAATAAATAAATGTCCAGCAACTACTTTAATTTGAAGTTCTTTGTAGCCAATCGCCAATAATGGACCATAATTCAGCTGCTCAAATCCTTCGGCCCAAATTAGTAATAAAATAATATAAATACTGAATTCACGTGAATTTCACCCAAAGCGTCCGTCTGGAGTAACCGGTATATTTGCACTTCTTTAGTCCCAACTTTTAAAAATAAAAGAATGAAGCTTTTTGAAAGCCTATAAAAAAAGTCGCATGGACTATGAGAAGCTTGACTTAACTGGATTTGTGTCCGAATGAGTACAAAGAATTGGGTCCGGGTTTTACTACACATCCTATCCTTTTTTTATTATTAATAATAATTTTTTTATCAGAATTTGGATTTTTTTAATTAATTAACATAAACATTTGTATGGACTACATGGTATAATGTGGTCTACTGGTCTGTATGGCAATATGCGGTTGCTTATGTGGACTACTGTATATACAAAACCACATATATAGGACTGCATGAAAATTTTCATGCGTTTTTTGACTGCAAATGCATATGCCGTCCATGCAGCCGCATTTAACAACACTGGTCCAAAGTAAGTGAAGAAAGGAAGGGGGGAAAAGGTAAAGAAAGCAGAGTTTACTTGAAGAGAGTAAAACCTATATAGGCAATTACAAGTTCTAATAATTAAGGATCAGAAGATGCAGCCTCTCTAGTACCAGACCTGAGAAGTGTTCCTGTTTTGAACTTCCTGATGTGTACAGACACCATTTGGAAAAAAAATGATGGACCGAAATGGCATTTTGATTCTTATGGTTTTGTAATAAATAAATAAAAAAATCATGTTGGTTTTATAAGATTATTTTTTTTAATTATGGTTTATAAAAAAAAATTCCAGAGATGGCAAGGTGGTCAGCCATGTTGACTAGATTAATTTGAGCACGATTGAATCAAACTGAGGTACATGTAGATCTGCTGTTATTCCTTGGGAATAACAGGAACCTGTTATTCCGATCTCAACCGTTGGTTTTGGTTGAGATTCGTGCATGAAAAATTACTTCGTTGAGATCCACGTATGGAAAAGTTTGAACGGGTTGAGATTGGAATAACCAATTCCTGTTATTGCCAAGGAATAACGGCAGATTTATTTCCGTGGGGAATTGGCCTGATCCCCAATTGGACAGAAATCACCGGAGGCCATCTGTTTTAGATCAGATGGTCCTGATTGAATCTGATCGTATATCTGTGACACTGTCCATTCCCTGCCCATTCAGCTCATTTTATAGGGTAAAAAATTGGGCTCGATCTAAACCGTCAAATCCACAATGAACGGCTTAAATTTTGCAGGGACCATCCGAATGATGGCCTTATATAAATCTGACATTATACAATCCAGACACTATACAAAAATTATGTTTTTTAGAAAAAAAGTAGGTAAATGATTGATGCGAATGCACTGATATTAGTACGAACTGCTTATAGAGAATTAAATAGTGCCGATTCTGACTGGAAAATGCTGCCAGCGAATTAAGCACGCAACATGAGGAATTACAAAGGCACTGCTCTGACACGCCAGTAACCCGTGTCAGAAGAGAGATACTGCAGCGTGAAGTGCGACAAGCCACCAATGGAGCCCTGTCGAACTGAGAGCTGAGCTCAGCCACCTCGGTGGCGGCAGGAAATTGTCTCACAGCGAGAAAGAATGCGATTCGGCTCCTGTCCAGTTTGGTTACCTAAGAAAATCCAGGTTGTTCATTTAAGATCTAACGGTCAAGATGGATTCTGGCCGCTATGGGCCATCTTTAGATAAGATTTTAGGATCATCAATGAATTTAAAATCCACTATAATTTTGAAAATAAAAGGCAAATAGTTTGTGTACATTTTGGAAAATCCCGAATTGAGGATCTTTAACATTTTCTTTGTTTCTGTTCATATTTTCCCAGCGCAAAGCTCTTGTAATAATGCACAGAACTCTAAAATGAGAAAAGAGAGAAGAGCATACATATTTTTTCCAATTGTAAAGAGTAATTTTTTTTTTCCGCACATCAATAAATTTAACATTTTTTCAAACAATATTATTTCTACAATTCATCTCCATTTTAGTTTGTGAGATTCAACATTTTAATATTTTATTTTACAATTCAGTAATAGATCATATCAACCAATTATAATTCTTAAGTGAAAAAATTCCTTCAAAAATTTCTCTTGTTTTAAAGAAAATCAAGCATTCTGATTTTAAATATTTTTACAAACACTTCTAACAAAATTTCGCTTCCTTCTTCCAAAAATATCTTGTTTTGAAAACGCTCCAAAAATCATATTTATTTCCTAAACGGGCTACAAGGAGATTTCTAACACAATTTAACAGAACATGGAAAAACAGATAAAAGCCTACACGATTTCAATTTGGGCCTCAATATCCTTTACATCTTGGGCCGCTATAAACAATTGGACTCGAGGACGCTTGAAGAAATTGATTATTTCATGTAAGAAAATGAGCAGTGTATTAAGTACCAAAAGCCTGTGATGAGAAATTTTAAAAAATTCTTAAAAAAATTATGAGAGTTGTTAGAAAATGTTTTAAATTAAAATAAGAAAATTTGTTAGATTTTAGAATTTATTTATTTTCCATTCTTAACTCTGAAATGATATAATAAATAAATAAAGATCAACACAATATGAAAAAAAACAGAGGAAATAACAGAAGATTTAAATAACAATGAAACACAAGTCTCCCAATTTTAAATATTCACCAAAAAAAAAAATTAGTCAGCATCTATTCAGGAAGTATTACCTGTAATCACTAAACAAAAAATTAATTCTCAATTTATCACCTAGTTATCCCAACTTATTTTCTTCTATATGGGGCCTTGGAGATATGTAACAATTTATGTTGCACCAGAGAACGGTATTTTCATCAACTAAAATAAATAATGAAAGATCTCACCTTTTAATTAATAATGACTTGTGTTTAAATTTTTTATTTGAAAATTAAAAACTTTGAGAAAAATAAAAAAAGATGAATTGATACGCGTGTCCGGATGAAATGGGGCGAAATTTTTCGGGTCCGGATCCACTAAAGTAACCCAATCTTTGGGTTCTGGATTGAGACCGTCCGATTCAAATCCGTCGCTCAGAATTGTCTCGGAATTCGAATTCATTCTCGGAATGTGTGTGCTCCAGATCCGAATGAATTATCTCGGATTCGAATCGGACGGTCCCTATTTAAAACCCAAAGATTGGGTTACTTCACTGGATCTGAATTCAAATTTTTCTGGGCATGTCAACAAACATTGTTGAAACGGTTAGTATTTTGGCGGGGAGAATCACCAGCTCAGCTCCTCTTCATTTCGAACCAACTATGTTTGGAAACTCCTCTACCCCTCCTTTATTTCTCTTCTCTCGCTCCTCTTTTTTCTTTGTCATTTCATCTCCATTGACGGGGTTGAGAGACCTTATTCATCCCTCTCTTCTCTTCAAAGATGAATAACCTTCTCACGGTATGTATTTCTTCAAATCGTCTCTTCTTTTTTGGTTAATTTGTTACATTTCTAGTTAATATGTTATCTGAATTTATTGAAAATAGGCAGCGTATATAGGCAGGGTATATAGAGGAATTATTGCACCTAAATGAAGGAATCTGCTCTTTAATGGGAACATGGATTTAATGAAATTAATCATCAGTTCGGTGCTATATGAATTAAATGTGGCACAATATATAAGAGTATCATTTCTTAATAAAATTAATACTGTAGCTCTACTTTTCTAGTCTGCAAGAAATCCCTATACACCAAGTGAAATTTCTAACTGCGGCCAATAAATATGTCTATTCAATTCATTTTTATAACTTTATCCCCGGTAATTGTTTGCCTTGTCATAACATTAAATACAACATAAGTACTTAGTTTAGTTCTTATAGATGTACATTATTTTCTCAATGTACGTATACATTCTAATGAATTTTAGAGGAGAAATAGAAATGATGAACAATACCATTGGGCTATTTCCTAATTTACAATGGCAAGATATGTTGCCTCATTCTATCCTATTTACACCTTAATCACAGAAATCAAGCTAGGTACCAATGGTGGATGCTAGCTGATTTGTTGCCTAAAATACACCTATAATGGATATTCTGAGGCTAACAGTCATATTTCTCATCACATTCCTAGCAGAAAAACAAATATATAATAATACTATACAAGAAGTTTAAAAAATGTACAGTTTGTAGCTGCTAACATATAGTTCAAAAAAAAAAAATATTATTGCTTACTTTGATGCTTTCACACCTTACATGTGACATTCACAAAGCCAATCTCTAGGCTGAATATTGGTATTATGATATGAGAGTGTAAATTTGCAAGAATTACAACCTGTTGATTTCTCAGGAATCCTTCGAGAGGATCGTGGGCAGGTATCCCGGAGAAGCAGATGGCGAATCAGGTCGATTTTCATCGGATTCAAGGGATGTAGGGATGGAAAGTTTCTTCAAAAAGGTCCTCTTTCAACAAGGATTCATTATCGATGACTTTGTTTTCTTTTTTTTCTTGACCTGTCAAACTTATTATTTTCCAATCACTAAATCTCTAGGTGGCAGAGATTGAGGCCCAAATTGACAGTATCACCGCTCTACATCATAAACTTGAGGTACTCGAAAAAACTCTTTTAAGTTGAAATGCTGGATTTGGTACTTTTTCAATTGGTCCTCATTTTGATAGTTTATTTGCTAAGCTATCAAAATTATATGTTTGCATAGGCTTCTAATGAGGAATGTCGACAACTGACGAAGGCCTCTGCAATGAAAGGTGCACTTTCATCGATCTCTTGTCTCCTTAACAAAAAAAAAACAAAAAATGTAAATCAGCTTCTATGATGTTTGATAATTTCAACAATTAAAAAATTGTTCGTAAATTCTCAGAAATTAAAAAGCAGATGGAGAAGGATGTAGAAGAAGTCACTAAAATCGCTCACAAAGCAAAGTCTTCCTTGGAGCAACTTGATAGAGAGGTATGCTGTTGACATCATTTTTTTCCCTTTGAATATCAGATCTTATACCATATGAGCAAATGTGAATTTAATTAATACTTAATAATTCTGAAATTATATATTGTATATCTGTATGTATCGTAGAATTTGACAAATAGACAAAGGCCAGGATGTGAGAAGGGGACAGGAGTTGATCGCTCCAGGACATCAATGACAGTGTGAGAGTTTTTGCTTATCACTTGTTCATCTTGAAAACTATAAATATGCTTACAAAACTTGGAACATTCATGGTTATGGAAGGAGGAAATAAGATACCAATTGTTCATGCATCCGTTCCAGGGCTCTGAAAAAGAGGTTAAAAGAACGCATCGCTCAATTTCAGGTTTGAGGAATCTCTTCTTTTTTTTTTGTTCCTTAATATTTTAGAGAGGTAATTATGATTTGTATTACCTACCCAACTAAATTTCCTTGACAAAATATTAATCATCACAGACTCTACGTCAGAATATTCGGAATGAGTACAGGGAAATAATTGAAAGACGAGTTTTTACAGGTATTGCAAAAGACTATTTTTCCAGATTTTATAAAAGCATCACCTCATAACAAATCCGGGACCAAAATTACTTTATAATCTTTTTTGTATATATACTTGCAGTAACAGGGACACAACCGGATGAGGAGGTTCGATATTATTAGAGCATTATATTTTTTTCCTAATTGTACTTTTTATTGAACTTGAGAATAATTCCAATGAACAATATGAATCAGACGATCGATCAGCTGATAGAGACGGGAGACAGTGAACATATATTCTCCCATGCTATTCATGGATATGGCCGCGGACAGGTACATTGACATGTGATTTTAGGAAAATTGCGGAAAAAAAAAAAAGGTTGTAAAATTAGAAAATTTACATGTCGCAACAGTTTGTGGGGACAATTAATTAACTCTGAAAAGAAGTATCTTTTGGGAGAAGGGAATTGGACAATGGAATTATGAAAATGAGTTGCTAAATTTCAGGAAATGGCATATACAATAGAAATTTTAATCTACAACTAAAGATATTAATTTTGGAAACGCTAATTTCCGGGGTTGAGAAAGTAATTTAACTATTAATTGGATAATTAAAAACTCTGCAGATAGTGGAGACAGTTGCCGAAATCCAAGAGCGCCATGATGCATTCCTGGAGTTGGAGAAGAAACTTCAAGAATTGCAACAGGTTGGAACTGTTCATTATTGTGTTAATGAAAAGTAATAAAAACCTATTCCAAGTTTACTGAATTATGACTAGGTTTCCTGAAACATAAACTGTTAATGTTAAGAAGAAGAAAAAAATGAAAAAGCACATCCCTTTCACTAATTTAATTGTTTGGTTTGGATCTTTTAACCTATTTATACCTCATTATTGGCCTTTAAGCGTAATTACCTTCATCCAACCATCCAAATGGAATTTTGTTTTCTTTCACATCCAAATGTAATTTTTTTTCTCAAATTACCAAAAATCGTGGGTTCTTTCTCATATACTGCAATTAATAGCTATCTTATATGCAAAACACCCATTAAAGCACATTTAATTTAATCAATCACACTCCTCAAAAAGATTATTTTTAGCCATTTATAATGGTACAACCATATGAAAACCATACTTGTATACAATTATAAAGGATGCATTTTCAGCAAAAACCTACAGGCAAGAACTGAGATTCATCTTTTTTTTTTCAGATGTTCATGGACATGGCTGTCTTGGTCGAAGCACAAGGGGATATGATTGATGACATCGAGGCACAGGTTGTGAGTCTGTTACAGTATGTCAGTCTGTTACCATAGTAGCAGTCCTAAACTTGTGGTACACTGGTACTTAAATAGTACGGTACCAGTGATATCCGATATTGATAATTCCGCCAGAGTTCACAATTTTTTTCTGATTTTACCATACTGTCATTCCATATAGGTAATACAATCTGTGGATCATGTGCAAAAGGCAACAGAGACACTAAAACAAGCAAAGAAGCTACAGAAGAACACGAGGAAACACATGTGCCTTGCAATAATTATCCTTCTTATTGTCATAATTTGTGCACTTTGGGGAATTCTCAAGCATGAAAAGATTTTCTGATATTTTTGCTGACATGCTTACAACATAAAAAGTCTGTGATTTATGGGATTCCACCTTTTAAATGCTTAAAACTGGGCAACCAAGAAAGTTATGTCTAACCACAGTTCAAACAGTCACATTTCTCAGTTTAGATCCAACCGTGTAATTATGATAATTTTAAAGTTTAAATGGAACTATCAGATCACTAATACAAGGTCAGAATGTTATTTGCTGAAATTTTCCCTTTTTCCCCTCTCGTTTAAATGAGGATAAAGCTGGAGTTATTATGGAAATGTCATTACAGTAAAATTGATATACCATAATAACTTGCATCCAAGCCCCGGAGAAAAATTCAATTGACAAATTTTCGAGCAACCAAATATCTAAAGAACAAAAGCAATCTGAAATTTAGAACACCACAGCATCATTCAGCAATTATCAGATTGTATACATTATGTGAAGCCACCCTTGTAAGAAAAAATGTAAAGAAGACTGCCCGGCACAAAATTTAAAGAGAAAGTAACCAAAATGGCATTCCTTCAATTATTTACCCTTATTATTTATACTAAAACCAATCAACAGCATTCTTCAATAAAAAAAATAGCAATTCTCAAAGCTTCGCAGCATAATATCTCATGAATAATAAAACAAACAGCCATCAGTCTCTGTTGGCTGCCTCAAAAATAATCCTTCACTATTATTTTGCAAAGATTGCAGTGGGAGTTACAGTAAAAACCAGATGAACATCTACAACAATACAAGTAATCTACAGAGCAGATAATACATCTGTGAATAAGATCCAAAACACTGTTCAAATTCAAAAATTTTGGAAGGCGGTGCTCGATGAACTCTTTTACATTCCCTTCACAATTAATCAAGCTTCACGTTGGAATACAGAAGAGTGTCTCTAGTGAGTGGCATGTTCATCAACATGCAGACCTGCTCAATCAGTAATAGTATCGGTATATATATGGGAGTTAAAATTGAAAGAATATAAAAATATGTCCTGGAGATCTTTGTGGGTGTAGAATATCAAAAAGTTCACACATCATATGGACTCTACCAAAACCAAATCAATTCTTGCCAGCTTATACAATGTATATCCACACAATATTGGTATATCTCCTGCATGCAGAAAAGAAAATACCAGGTGCAGGCCAAGACAGGTAAGGTACAGATACATGGTGCAAACATATATGGCAATTTATTGCATGTAATAAAGACTAGGGACAATATGAAAAACAGAAAGAACTGGAATGCCCTCTTACTAACCCCCATTAAAGTTGAAATGAGAAGGATAATGCCAGTAATCCAGGCAAGAGTCCTCCTAACCAGCAACACCTCATAGACTCTGGTGGAATTGATACTGCTTGTGCTTGTTTCTTCTAACCACCTTGAGATACGTGCTGATGAGCTCACCTCCACCATGACTGACTCTTCCTTGTTATATACTATCATCCCAACAATCTTACCTGAATTTTAGCAAAGGGATTTGAAAAACTATAAAATAAGACGAGACACTACAAAGAATGGACAACATCTAAGTATTACAATCACTAGCTACACTACATTTTTTTCTCAATTGAGCCAAATCAGATGGGAGCTCTAAGAGACGTAAAATGAAGATGTCGGGAAAAAAAAAGGGCCAGTTGAGTGCAACATTCTGAATAGTTTTGGTACAAAGAATCAACTTCAAATGTAAGGCACCCTTGAATACTATAATTGTGCAGAAACTAGCTCAGCATAAACTTTTGACATTGCAAGGTTAAGAAAGGAGACCTTCATAAGATCTGTGCAAAAGATCAAACAGCTTAGAGATTGTTATCTGCAATATTTCCGCTCCTTGTTGAATAATATCAGAGTTCCCATACTCTTCTATAAGAGCCTACATTATAAAATATTTTATATTAGGGTGTGTGCTTTACACTCCCATCAGGGTCTTGCTATTAAACTATGTAAATTAATTGATCAAGAATTAAAGAAAAAATAAGTAGTGTTTTTATGATTTGAATCTCAGCAGCAGTGATCTAGCCAACAAACACATAACATAACAATTTTTCATCTTTAAAGATAATAGTGCTTGTCCTTCATATTTACTTATTTATATAAGAAAAGAAAAAGAAAAAACACATATTTATAAATTATAATACTACTTTAACCACCACAAGATGTATAAAATTACAATAAATATGTACATAAAAACCAAAATATAATTAAAAAAGTAACTAAATTAAAATCACATTAACTACCACGAGCAATGTAAACTACAAAAAATATGTCGTAAAACCAAATTATAGAAGGAAAAAAGTAAAATGTACCTTGAAGCCTGTGAAACGACCTGTGATCAACTCAGCAGGGTTGAAACCAATACCAGAGAGGTCTCCATGAAATTTGACACCGCTATTGATGCCTCTTACAAGGGCTGCAAGACTCGATGCAAAGTGTAGCTCAGCTTCCTGTAAATTACCTAGGATATCACTACAAAATGCAATTTCTTTTTGCCTTTTTAAGTTTTTGACTCTTCCTTTATTAGACTTTAACATTTTGTAGGCACATAACATAACATCCAGTGCACAGATTTGAACACCAATCATAATTCAAGAGGAAGGAAAATTAGTTATACAATAGATCCAACCAGAAAGCACTATTCAGGAAACAAGGCAATATTTTGGTTTACCTATTTCAACATGCCAATTAACCGACTAATAAAGCATAGAGATGAGAGAGGGAGAGGGAGAGAGAGAGAGACCCTGGCAACATGAAGATGAACTGCCCCATCACGTGTCAATGGAAGAGTTAATTTTCCATCCTTGGTTGCTACACTGCCTGAGTATGATCCCTCCAACAACTTTGACTGTATCAAAACTCATAACAAATTCCTTATAGCTTCAGAGAGCAGGGAGAGAGATCTAAACATATTCTACAGAATAAATTGACCAAATAACTTACAAGATATGTGAACTCCTTATCGAGACAAGCAGCGTTACAATCTCCGTCCAATGATTCTTCTATCTTTGTAACAAGAACCTCTTCCTCACCTAACCAAGGAACAAAAGATAATAATTATACACGTCTGCAAAGGTTCTTCATCACGCACTTCGAAACCTCAAAAGGATCCTAAACACCTTTGGAAACATGAAGCCATAAATCCATATCATTGATGACCATTAGTCACAAACTAATTTCTTCTTCTACCCAGTCCTCTCCAGAAGCATAATTAGGAAAATAGGAATAACTTAGGCCATCTTTGGAAATGAAAAAAATACAAGGAACAATGTTTTAACAGTCATGTTCTACAATTTTCCTTCTTTTGTAAGAATACAAGGGACTTCGGACATTTTACAGCATCACAAGGAAACTATCCAGGTATTCCTAGGTAAACTGTGACATGTTAATTGAACTACCTGGAAGATCCATTGAAGCTTTAGAACCCACAAGCTTGTATTTGCGAACAGTTTGAACCTGAAGTTTTGAGTGGTCAATATCTGTGAGAAAAAAAAAAATGAATGAGATATATGGAAATGAACCAAACATTATATATATATAAAAAAAAAGTAATCAAAGCAAATTACCATCCAATCCACTGACTTCTAGCAAGAATACAGCATGAGGTCGGCCAAAGGGGTTAGGCATCAGAATCTCGTTTAACTGTTATTGTGGTGATTTCAAATTGTCAGCTTATTTTTGCAGATAATAATTGCTGATACTAAAAAGCTATGGAGTTCCAGAGGCATACTTTTGAGGAAGACTCAGTTGCAAGGGAGGAATCAGGTGCAAAGCCAAGTAACACCGATGCCACTCCAGTGACTTCAGGTACTGTAATCGGTGTAATCTGTTTACAAAAAATAACCAATTATTTTTAATAACTACTGCAAGGCTGAGTACTATATAATAAATTTAATAATGTTGTTTGCAAATAAAAGTTCTTCTAGATGCAACTATATTTTATCATCAACTCATGATCATACACTGTAAACAGAGTGCTGATTGTAATCAGCCTTAGGTAACACTATCTACTGAGATACTCGCACATACTATGGTTGCATTCCGACAAAATAAATTGTGATCACAACAAGCCAAAATGACTGTCTTCTGAATTCTATAGAGAATGGAAATTTCTTTGAAAGAAAAAAAAAGGTTTTGCTGATATGACATTGAACAAATTAATTTTAAGAAAAATCTTACCTCATCATCGGTATCCAAAGGCTGATTACGCAGATATTTACTGGAAGAATCTTCTATAAAAACAATAGAACCACTGCTTCCCACCTGTATGCAAAATAGAGACGAAAAATTCATTAATATAAGTAAGATCTAACACCAACGCACAATTTCCGTGCTGAATCTGAAATCAGAGGTCTAATTGGGGGAGAAAAGAGAAAGAATGCAAACAAACCGTAGGTTTAAGGCAGAAGGATGTAAACAGTGCGAGTAGCAAGGAATTGAGAATAAGGCGAAAGCCCATGGCGAGATACAGAGGATTGGGATTTTCCTTCGCTTTTGGTACAATCTCCCAGCCTTTGAAGATCGGGACGAAAGGAGAAGATCGAGAAAGTCAGCCAGAGGAACAAAATTACATGATGAGTTCCAATTTTTGAAGTCCCCATTTTCTGAGGTAGCAGAATATTTGAAATTACATCTGGAACGTCCGATCAGAATCCGGGCCAATCCGGCTTGAGGTGGAATGTAGGTGGCCCTTTTAATATCAGACCAAAGAAGATTGGACGTTCCGGATGTAAACACAAAATTTCTGTTACCTCAGGTATTGTGAATTCCTATTTTTGTGGCTGCTGTTGTGCGATAATTCATGTAACGAACTCTATATTGTGGCCTCCGGCCCACTGGGTAATTTTTTGCTAAAAGCCCAAAGTGCAACTACACTGAGGTCGGACAGTTGCTGTTTTGAAAGAAAGCTTTTTTTTTCTTTTTTTTTTCTTTTTTTTTTCTTTTTATGAGGTTTTGAAAAAAAGCTGGGTGCGTTTAGACTTTAGAGAAAGAAATTTATCACGGCATGACTAGTCAAGTCAAGTGTGTCGATTACATGACGTAACCGCATTCGAACGAAAATTACATGTCACGTCACGTCACGCGAACCAGTCACACCGCATCACATCACGTAATCATGTCACAGTATGAAACATAGAGTATCCAACTTTTTTATATGTATAGAGTATTCAGATTTTTCTTTTAGTGTAGGTTCTGTGATATCGGTACTCATGTAGTACTGATTTTTATTTTCTTTGGTTTAGTTCTAATTAATGTTTGTAATTTAAATTTTTAAAGTAATGTCAGATGCCCGACAGCATTTTCTAAAAAAATAATCTTTGCAACATTATTTACTTATTTTAGAATTTTTCATTTTTTTTTCTAAATTTCAACAATTTAAATTAAAATATAAAAAAATTAACATGACTAATTTACGTCACGTCACGTATGGTCACGGCGTGACAATGCGTGACGTGACCATTCGCGTAACGTGGCCATCCGCCACCATTTTGGTCATGTCACGTCACGTCACGTCACGTGAAAAAAAAAGTTGATCACGTCACGTTACGGCGTGTCACATATTTCCTTCTCTAGGTGCGTCCCATGGACACTAAGACTGTGCTCCAGATGGGGGTAGGGGAGGGGAGGGGAAGTGAAAAATTAAAATTTGTGAAATCTGTACCGTTCGATTTTTAGATCTGTGACTCCTGTCTCTTCTCCTCCCCTCCCGTTCCCTCCCCTACCCCCAAGTGGAGCACAGCCTAAACTATGTATGATATCTGTTCAGAACTGACCGATTCATTTTGTTATTCATGCGTGTTTAATTTATACGAATATTAAAGTGGATTGTGGCGAATCAGACGATTACGAACATATATTGAACTGATTTGAGTCTGATGTTCAAATAATGTGCCCCACTCCTGTTTTGAAGATGCTCCTATAAAATATTTGTGTCATTATAAAAAAAAAGTTTTAAACTCGAGCTCTCATGTTGCTTGCATTGTGTACCGTGTGTGTCTTGATACTTTAAATAAAATAATATCATATTTATCGTAACTGAAATATAATTTGGTTTTTTTTCTTTAAATTAAAATTAGATGTCAAATCACCTAATTATTTAATATCGACAAAAAATTATCTTTTCAGGTTTTAAATTTGCGATCCCATACACAAAAAAATATTATCTTTATCACTCCATCAAAAATTATCCCTTAACTGAAATATAGAATGTGATATTTTACATGTTCATATATTTATGTGCCAAAATAAAAGTGAAGCAAAAAATATTATATGAAATTCATTTAATATAGACTTAAGAGTGCACAATGATGTTTTAATTAAAGCAAGTCAGGAGTATTTAAGAGAGCTTTCGTATAAAGATGAGATTTGTGTCTGATTTACTATAAAGGAAATACGACAAAGAACACATAAAGGGCAAAGAAGAGGAAGAGGAAGAAGAGAGGGGAAAGAAGAAGAAGGAAAGAGAAGGGAAAGGAGACAACATCACTGTCTTCAAATCATAAATACGTATCTTATTTATATATAGAGATAGTAGATACTACAGGAGTGGTGGAGCGAATACACAGCATCCATATCCGAACTCAGAGAGTCGAAGCGGAGTAGCGAGGCGAAGCGAAGAGCCAAATCTATTAGATAGAAGCACCTACTCGAACGAAAGAGTAGTGAAGCAAAACAATGAGCGGTGGCCAAATCCACTAGACGGAAGTCCCTATTCGGACGAAGTAGTGAGACGGAGCGATGAGCCGTGACTAAATCTACTAAACGAAAACATCTGTCCAGACGGAGTGAGGCGGAGAAGCAACAAGACAAGACTACGAGTGGTGGCCAAATCCCTAATGCCTTGTTTGGATGGAGAGTAGAGGAAGAAAGGGAATGGAAAGAAAAGAAAAAGTTTCTTTCGAATCGTGTTTGGTTGGTAAAATTATGTCAGAGGTGAAGGGCACTGGAGGTTAAAGATTTAACCTTACATAATTATAATTAATAGAATTGATTTTCCTCCCGATTTGAAGTGTAACGGATGGAAAGAAATTTTGTTGCAAATATTTTCAGAAAAAATGACAGAAATAGCCAACCCTATATCTTACCTATATAATTTTCATCGAAGTTTATTTGTCCTAAATCTACAACCACCAACAAATTTTTTTATTAACCTTCTAAATTTTAATTAACCAATCAATAATAAATAAGACAAAAAAAAATTTATCTTTCCTCATTAATCATTCAAACATAAAGAGATTAAATATATTAATCTTCTTTTCTATTTCGTTCCATTTCCTTCCAAGTGAAAGCATGCAGATAAACTATAGTTTATATCTTAACATGTTCATAAATTTACTAAACTACGCGAACGACAAAAAATGTGTAAAATTCATTCTTCATCTAAAATACATTGACGGTGTCTCTTGGAAGTTTTTATAAAATATATACGTCACATTTAAATCACCAAAAGTAGCTATAACTTCATGTTTTATTTTGCATGTTCATAAATTTATCCATGCCAGAACAAATGAAAATAATAAGAGGAGGATTCAAATATCTCCATTTTTGTATCTCTATTATTAAATATTGTAATTACAAAAAAAATTAAAATTCATATGTTAAAATAAAACTATTGGATGTAATATATATCATTTCCTCTACATGCACATAAATAATTATCACTTATTTATTGTAATTTTATATGAATCGATAAGTTGAAAAAACAATATCTATAATTAAGCAACATCGGTTTATTTTTGCAAGCTCTTTATAGTAATAAAAAAAAAATCAAAATATCATGATCTTTTACATGTTCATAGATAAAACGATACAAATCATATTTAATGTTTTTATTTTGACATTTAACTTTTAAATATTAAATTATTATAATTCTAAAAATAAAGACATAAAAAAGACCTGAAAAGAGACATTTGAATCCACCTCAAATAACAATTTTTAAGCATAAAATTAATATATTTATAGTGTGTTGGACTTAGTCTCTTAATGTTTTGAATTAAAAAGGATTGCATGAAGTCTTAAAAATTAAGTTGAAGTTTCTGAACTCCAGAAGTTATGTATTTTCATTTAATTTGAAATCAAAACGGTTATTTTAAGAAAATTTAATCAGGGAAAATGATAGTTATGTATTTTCATATATATATAATTAAAGACATCAATAGTAATTTAATTTCAAAGAAATACCGATAGGTTGATATTGACACACAACAGTTTTATAAATCGACCTAATGTACTGACTATTCAAAGCTACACCATAAAAAACAAAGAGAAATCTATTGGTTTTTTTTAGGATAAGAAATCTATTGTTGTGTTACATCAAATCGACATCAGCTTTAATTTAATTTATTAAGTATATATTACGGTCCATCGGTCAGATACAGTAAAAAGATCAGCTTCATACCCCGACTGACAAAAATAAATCAATTTTAACATATATGTATGCAGAGTAGAGCTAGACTTTCGAATTATAAAAATAAAAAATATATAAAAATCAATCATACAAAAATTTTGTATAAAAAATAAAAATTAATTTTACCGTAATATGATATTTTACTCTAAATTACATACAAAATCATACATAAATATATAAAAAAATAAAGATCAATTAACTCATTGGTGCTTCTTACCTCCGCCCCCATCTGTATGTATCAGACTGTCAGTACCTAATGAAACTGACATCTGATGCAATGGCCAAAATGCTACATCTATAGACATGTTCTCCTTCTAGAATCTAGATATTTTACTACGCAAACTCTCAAATTTATTACCTAGTGTACTTATCTTGTACTTATCTGAAAATTATTGCAGGATTACAACAGCAGTGTCACTTTTTTATATATATGTTTTCTCAATGCTACAGATAAAAAAAAAAAAAAAAAAAAAAAAGTCGGCATGAACTTTTTTTTTGGTCTAAAATTGTCGGCATGAACTTTGACTAAGAACGCGAGGACTATACGTGGCTACGGTAAAACCGAAGGAAGATGTGACGGAGATAAATGGAAAAAATAATGGGCTGAAATGGAAAGCACCCAAAGCCCAATCCGAAGAAGAGATGCTGCTAATACTACCGACTAGAATTCTTATGACCTAAGGTACCTCATTTTATTTGTTTAAATCTGATCCGTTCATTATTTACTAATACGAATCTTAAATTGTACCCTGCATTACGGGTTTCGACCGGATTGACCGGATTCTGATCGGACGGACTTTATTAAAACTCAAATGGTGCATTACCTCGTAGAGGTTCCGGACTCCTCGAACTACGCGGCCTCACGGCTCACGCCTTTTATACATCAGTCATTTCCTCAAATAAAAGTAAAACTCGTTTATTTCCTCTGTAGCCTGTACCCGCGACTGGAGAGCAGCAATGGCAATGGCAATTGCATCTCTATTCCCAAACCCATCTCTCTTCTGCTCCTCCTCCTCCTCTTCTTGTTCTTCCTCGTCGTCGTTTTCTTCCCGTACTCCGTTATTATTTAATTTTCCCAGAACTTACCATGGTCGCACTCTGATAAGAGTAAGACAAGGTCCAATTGAGCGGAGGCAAAAGAGTCGTTCTGCCGCAGAGGATGTGGCTTCAGATGTTGCTTCAGATGTGGCAGATGCGGCTCAAGTTGTCAGCGAGTCGTTTCCAGGTCGCGTCGCTTCTTTAAAGCTCAATTTGCTGGTTGGTTCAGCTTTATCTTTCTTTCCATTTTGTGGCTATTTTTTTTCTTCTGTATATTCGATATTCCCTTCCAATTAATTAGAGTAATGAGCTTCCAAGAGTTTCTTCATTGTCCTAAACTTGTAATATGTCTCGAAATGTCACCCTATGTGAAATAGAGGAAATAAATTACTATTATAGGAGTGGTCGAGTGGATATGGAATATCAAGGGCACAGAGGAAATATGTTACTTGCATATAGATTCATGCAAATTTGATACAGTATCTAAAACTTTCAAATGATGCTTGTACATGAGTCGGGTTATTTTGGAAATGGCAAAAAAAATTTAGTAAAGGGCATATATATTAGTTGGAGTGAGTATCCCCTAAGGCACCTGGCCGTGTAGAATACCCACAGCCAGGCCAAAATCAATTCGGTCCTATTTGGAATATAGGGGGGTGGCTTTGAGATTTGTGCCAGATTAAAATGGATGACTTAGATCGCATTCTATACGGTCAGGTATTGCACTGGATCTGAATTCTATTAGTTTTAGGAAAAAGATATCCATGAGAAGAGCTATTAAAGGAAAAAGTAAGAGTGCCTGAATTTGCATATTGTTCATTATAAACTTATTCGCAAAAATACAAGTTCAAGTTGTGGGTTAATCTAGTGTTTATGTAAAAGGAATTAAAAATTGCACGGGAGAAAATGGAGAATTTTTTATTCATAGAAATTATAAAAAAATAAGAGAGAAATAGAAAGAGTACTTCACTTGTTTCATCTATAGAAAGATAGGAGTCTCATCCAAAAATTTGATTATTTTTTTGCCAAAATATGAGCCCATCTCAAGGCCATCGTTCTTCCTCTCGATGCAAGCATTACAAGAAACATCCACTTTGATAAATTTTCCCTTCCTTTTGGTTCTAACAAGCTTTCTCCTTGATCTTTTGTCAACAATATGATTTCTATATGCTCATGTGGTATTGCAGAGCGCCATTTCGGGGTTGAATAGAGGCCTGGCAGCGAGTGAAGAAGATCTCAAGAAAGCCGAATCAGCAGCAAAGGAGCTGGAGGCAGAGGGAGGCGTAGTGGATCTAACAAAAGACCTAGATAAATTACAGGGGAGATGGAAGCTGATTTATAGCAGTGCTTTTTCGTCTAGAACTCTTGGTGGCAGCCGTCCGGGTCCGCCTATTGGGCGCCTGATCCCTATTACTCTTGGCCTGGTAATAATCATTTATGTTTCCTTTTTATTACAAAGTCATAAGAAGAAATGCTTTCACTGACAACTCATGATTGTCATATTTAAGAAGAGAAGGTATTTTGTATGCACGTTTGTCTTTTTTATATTATCAACGAGGTAATAATTGGAAAAAAATAACTCAAAACATGATCTAGTATGAGAAAGTTCTGGTACATCATTATAGCATGCCCTTTTGATCATGACGTGTCATACTGTCATGGTTCTTAAAATAAAAATAAAAAGTTGAGGCATGAAAATTTAAGGCATTTAAACCCTCTTTATAATATGTATAATTGTGTGTGATGATCATCTTATGGTTTAGAAATGATGCTAACCAGGTCTTCCAACGAATTGATGTTCTCAGTAAAGACTTTGACAACATTGTGGAGCTTCAATTTGCGACTCCTTGGCCAATTCCACCAATAGTGGCAACAGCAACTTTGGCCCACAAGTTTGAAATTATTGGTGAGTATTTGTCATCTCTTGCTCTTGTTAATTAAAAAAATCTTTAATATTTCCTGATGCAGACATATATAGCATATGCATAGATAGGGTTCATTGAAGTAAGAAGTCACAGAGTATTGAATTTTGGATTTCTGCATGAGGTGGTAAGGGGGTTGTGGTTCTGTTATTCATTGGTTCCTATACGTGTTTGCTTATATACTGAGTTCACTTTTCCTTGTAGTTTTGGTTCCTATATATACCCCTTTGTTTTAGTTTAATGTTTATGCAATTTTATAAATAAATTACAGCAGGTCAGGAACATTTGTTTCAGCAAAACAATGATGTTATGCCATTCAGGTTGGGTCTGGTCAGGCCAGTTTAGCCTTTGTACCTATTTAAGCCAGGCTTTGCCTAGTTAACCTTTTTAGTGCATTTAGTGAGTTAACTGGCCTGACCAAAGTCACCAAATCCTTCTTTACTTGATTAGTTTTTAACTGCTTTAATTACCTTTTCAGTCAAACTACAATTATCCACTGGCATATTCTTTTACCTTTTCAGTCATACAAGGAAGTTTGTATTGGAAAGGATAACTGACACTTATGAGAATAAAAATTTTAAATGACAAGACCTCTTTTTCGTAACAGGGACTTCAAACATAAAGATAACCTTTGAGAAAACAACAGTTAAGCCCACTGGAAGCTTTTCTCAGTTGCCGCCTCTTGATATCCCTCGCCTCCCTGATGCTTTGCGGTCTTCTTCAAACACTGGAAGTGGTGAATTTGAAGTAACATATTTTGATTCTGATTTTCGGATAACTCGAGGTGACAAAGGGGAGCTCAGAGTCTTTGTCATTTCTTGAGTTGCCTTTCTGGTTCTTTTACATAATTTCTTTGTAAATTTCAGCTGTTACTTTTTCAAAACTGAGCTGATTATAATAGTTCCATAACCAAAATAGGCATTTTCTTTTGTGATTTGTAAACAATAAATGCGGATGAATGTAAGTACAAATAACTAATTTGTTATGGCTGTTCTTCGTGACTTTATATGAACTTACTGATGTTATCATCTAGGAACATTTGGAGATTAAGCAAGAGATCTTTTTATGATTACAAAATATGGGCAAATTGTGTTTTCTTTTTAGGCGAGTTAAACCGAAGCCTGTTTTCCCGGCATGGAAGTTGGAATGATTATTACATTACTGCAGATACGACAGGCTACACTGTGAATAAACTGTGTTTTATCTGAAAAGGGTTTAAATGTCTCCATTTATTTCATCGTGTTTCTATTTTTAAAACTTCAATAACTCAAAATTTTAAATTTAAAAGTCTAAATAAAACTGTTAGATATAGTTTACATTATCTATGCACATATAAACAAATTATGATATTTCAACTTTGTTATGTTTGTCATCAAGAGTTTGTAAAAATATACTTATATAATTTCTATAATTAGACATTTATTTTTCAACTTATTAAATTACACAAAAACAAAATTAAAATGTGATATTTTTTTATGAGTAAGTAGTAAAAATCATATAAATTATATATAATGTTGATGTTTATGTTTTAAATTTTAAATTATTAACAATTTAAAAATAAAAACACGATTTAGATATAAAAAATGAAGAAATTTGAACCTTCCTCGTTTTATTTTGATATCTTAATATGCATGATTGCAATATCAAGAGGTTGGCAGTTGTCTGTTACTCTAAAAACTAACTGATTCTTTATGGGCTGTAGACTTCTACAAAGTTATGAACCTTTAGCCGGAAAGATTTGTGAAAACTATTTGTTTTTATTTTACATGGAGATGCAAGCAAAGATGTTTGAATATATGGTTTTTACAGCTTATAATTACGGCTCTTCGTCAGACCTTATCCGTTATTTTATGGAAAGGATAGGAGTCAATTCGGGTCAAGATTTAAGAGCAGGGTTGGCTACATGCAGCGCACAAGTTATAGAATTAAAATAGCTAACGGTTCAAGCATTGTATAAAGCCAAAATTGTTATGTTAAAATCTCGTGGAGGATTCCAATACCTTATGTCTTTCATGTTTATGTTTTACATCTTGGTTTTCAAAATCTAAATTGTCGATCCGAACTATTCAACATGATATCCATACGAAAATATATTTGGAGATTAAGTTTTATAATTTTTAGAAACTTTTACTGTTTTTTAAGATATATACAAAATCAATGCTTTTGGACCGTTTAAAAACAGTGATTTTTGTATCCATCTTAAAAATTAGTAAAAAGTTTCTAAAAATTATAAAATTTGGTCACCAAAAATATTTTAGTATAAATATCATATTGAGCAGCTCAAATTGATAGTTTAAACTTTAAAAATGAAAATATGGAACGTAATAAAGTATGAAAAACATGAGTATTTGATCCCTCCTCTCAAATCTTTACCCGTCAATTCAACATTTGTTCATTCCCTTCGTTCATTTTGCACATCTTCATTTTCTTATAACAAATTAGGTATTGATAACATTTAGCTAAATGTCAAGAACGAAGATCAAATTGTAAAATGGACGAAAAATTGTGTAATGTTACAATTAGCAACTTTTAAAGCTAATAAAAAAATTGTACTCTAAAAATATATAAATGTTATTGACGAAAATTTTGACTTAATTATGTAGTCGCTCTTAAGTCTTAACATTTAACATTTAAGAAAATATAATAAGTATATGGCTAGCTATTAAAGCTACTTAAAAATCAATGATAAAATGGCTGATGTGAAATACAGGAGTTGCCTGATTGGTAATAATTGTGTGCCGAATAAGCATGTAATAACAATTGCATTTCTACCATCTTTAAAAAAAAAAAATTGCATCTCTACCTGTATTCACACAAACAAGTTGAAAACCTCCGTCGTTAACAGTAATTAATATAAGAACAACCTTTTTTACTTGACAGGTGAACGAATGGTGGAGTGATTGGGAAGTCGAGTTTTGGTCGATCCGAGTTGATTCAAGATTTAATTCTTAAATTATTCCCAAAACGAACGTACATGATTTGACCGCAATACTCCCCAGACCTTACAACAGGCTACAGCCTGTCTCCACCTCGTTCATTCCCTCTTAGAAAATGAGAAAATCCCACTGCCGGTTCCACGACCGCGAGGTCCCGACGGCCGACGCCCCTGCCGAACTAACTAAATCATTATCCTGCTCCGCGTGACAAATACTACGAATATAGATAGTATTTTGCACTAGGAGAAGCTGCTCTCAATAACGTGAAAATTTTGGGTCCGATGCCCATCGGACTCAAATGTGGGTCGATGGGTTCCATAACCGTCCGATCTGCTTTAGGATCCGTAAGCACGGATATTAAAGCAATTTCGCACGGATATTAAATCTATGGCACAGATCTTAAAGAAAATCGGACGGTTATGGATCCCATAGAACTCAGTTTGAGTCCGATGGGCATCGGACCCAAGCTACTCTCCTAACCATTCTATAACTCGCTCATGTGCGTTTGAAGGAGAGAGTAGACCATCTGCATCAAGATACGTGCCCTCTCTACTCAAATTAGTTGGATTGGTCGCCTCCTGGCCGTTTCAACTATTCTTTCTCTCTTATTTTAGATCATTTTAGACTTTGAGAATCCCTCTCTCTCTCTCTCTCTCTCTCTCTCTCTCAGATTAGAGATTTTACAATAAAAGTAAAATCACCTTCCTGCATTGAAAGTTGATCCCCAATCATAAGAACTTTTACAAAGGTTCATCGCTTTATCGACCGATCGATCAAATTGAATGCGACAACGAATCTCCAATCTAATTTGACAATTGCAGCGTTGGCAGAAGAGTACTTGATTGAATTTTTTGGTCGCATTTACTGGTCGTTATATGAGATAGGAGTAGATATTAGGAATGGGAGCTATGGATGCCGAAATGGGTAGGGATGTGTCGATCCTTAATCCAGAACTGTTGCAGATCGCTGAGCTTTCTCCATCCGCCATGAAAGAGAAACCCCATATTGTTGAAAATCTCTATGCTCAATGGCTTTCTCTTCCCGATACCAATAAGCTGGTATTCATTTCTTTTGTTCTCTTCGTATTGACTTTCTTTTTCTCTCATTTTTGTATTGCTGTCTTGGTTGTCTGATCTCATTTGTAATCCAGAATTTAACGGTAACATTTGGTACGGTGTTAAAAGTTCAAATAGTTTTGCTAAAATGATGAATCAATAATTCTGGATTGTGCTGAATTGGGTCATATTAATTGGATCTGGTATACAAAATTATGTTAGAAATTTGAATTGCCAGAACCACAATTGGCAATTTATATTACAATTGTTGATGCATCACCTTAAGAATCTTGATAGAATTGTTCATTTGAAGTTGTATAGAATTTAATCACACATAAATAAGAACAATTATTGATATTGGGTAATATATAGTTGAGAAATCAGACACACTGTTGATGCCTAAAGTTGCATTGACTTTTTTGGTTTTTGGACTAACTGCATTGTGCTGAATGTTTGGATTTGTCAACTTTTTATCCATCAGGAGTACAGCATTATGTCATGGTAATGATTGTACTCAATTTACTATTCTTCTTTCAGGTGAAAACGATGGCTGACAAGGTAAAAGCAGGTGTACCAGCAAATGATACCTTAACTACTCACAGTCCAAAAGCTGGCTCACCTTCTTCTATGTTTGGGTCTGTACCTCCCCTCTCACCCAGAAGCTCATCAGGGTCACCTCGACTTAGCAGACGTGGGTCAGGTGTGGGTCCCTCCAAATTGAGCTCTCCCCTCAAAGTCATCAGTAGTGAGCCCATTACAGAAGTCATTCCTCAGGTATCTCTCAAATATTAATAATGAGAAGCCAAATTGTCTATTACTGATTTTTTTTATTCTAACGAAGCTCTAATAAACTTCTTTTTAAGTGCAAATTACAAGCTCTTGAAATTGTGATTTAAGAGAATGACTGGGCCAATGTTCTCAAGACATGGATAAGAAATGTACCTAGTTGCAAACTAGGTTAGAACTTGAAGAATAAAAAACAAATATCCGCCAGTTCCCATAGCAGTCATTATTGTTAAAGTTAAACCTTAGATCTGTCTTGGTTTTGAAAAGGTTAATTTACTGTTGCAGTTTTATTTCATAAATGGGCGTCCAGCACCCCATGAGCTGAAGGAGCATTGCCTAATTGCTATCAATGAGCTTTTTACTGGCCATGAGGATGGCCTTCAACTTCAAGGTTGGTCCCTGTTGTCATCTTGAAATAGTAAGCGAGAATTACAGTCTTATGTGTAGGTACATAATGAAGTGTGGAAAGCTAGAATTTAATGTTGTGCCTTGTTTTTGTTTGATTTTCTTTTTTTGGATTTTATGTGCTTAAATATCTATGTAGTATATACCTTTAATAATGTACTCTAAACTGGTATCTGCATTGTGTTGGTGAGGTTCTGTGGTGCTATGTAATAAAACTAGCCTCGTTATTTGACGTACATAACCTTTCCAATAGAGCGTGGTATTGGCATGAAGCGGCTGATTAACAAAGTAGTTTACCTTGTATAATTGTTCCTTAGCATGAGCAGCATTTTGATTTTTTTTTTCAGATTTCAAGACTGCAACTAAGGAGATATGCAAGCTCCCTTCCTTCTTTTCCCCAGTTCTTTTCAAAAAGATAGACGTGGAATCTCGTGGTTTAGTAACAAGGTTCCTTCCCTGTTTATCAGCTAAAAATCTATGGTACTATGCATAGCGCCATTTGTACTATGGATGCATATCTCTATTTTCAAAGTCCAAACAGTCGATCCGTTCCGCTCAACATGATGTCCCTATGAAAATGTGCTTGGATGCCAAATATTACATTTTTTATAATTTTTTTCCACCTATCTAAAAAAAATAGTAAAAAAATTATAAAAATGTAAAATTTGGTCTCCAAGTACATTTTCATACGGAGCTCACGGTGAACTGTTCGGATCAACTATTTAGACTTTGAAAATAAAAATATGAATCTGTAATACAGACCAAAGTGTGCTATGCACAGTACTGTAGCCTCACTCAGACCTTATTATTCGTGTTTGTTTTATTTTTCTTTAAAATTGTTTTGTGAATAAACATGTTTTTCAGGGATGCCTTCATTGATTACTGGATCAATAAAAACATGATAACTCTGGACATTGCTACTCAAATATATACAATTATGAAACAGCCAAATCAGAAGTACCTTGTTCAGGTTTGTAGCATTCATTTAAAAGATTGCTTTTATATAAAGGGGTCGCTTATATTATCCGTAATTTACTGCTCCTTTAACATTTGTAAGTTCATTGACTGCTCCTTGAACCTTTTAGTAGTTGAACATGTACGTCTCGTATGTTATTTATTTTAGCTCTTTTGTTCGATTGGACCATGAAGTATTGTCTTTTCATCTAACTATATTCTCTTATGTGTTCTTGGATTTCTCAAAGCATCAACAGGTTTAGGGCGACATGGAACACATTGGTTATGTTGACTTAATAATAACAAATAGTATTAGTGTCCAAACTAAATTATCTTAAATTTGAACATTTACATTGAACCAAGTATTATTGTTCATGGACCATTATCAGATCTTGATCCTGATTTAAGCTCATGTTTCTTACATATTTAGTGCTTTCTTCTTCTTTTTTATCCACCAAAATAGGAGGATTTCAAGCCGATTCTCAAGGAACTATTGCTTACTCATCCTGGCTTGGAATTTCTTCAGAACACGCCTGAATTTCAAGAAAGATATGGTAAGCCTGTGTTGTATAAGCAGATTATTATAGCAAAATAGCGATAAAATTGAAATATCAAGCAGCATTGTTTTCTTGTGGAGAATGGTCAGAAATGAATGATCATAAAGTAGGGAATTTTCTTTTCCAGTTCCAATTAACAGTGTGTCTACTAGCTAGCTGATTAACACAACAGTCACCTGATAAGTAAAGTCTTGAGATTGGTACTGTAATGGTCAGAGGTAGGCATTCCCATAAGACTTGAAACCTGAAAATAGTGGGTTTCTGGTAAGACTGACTGTTATCCAGAATCTCTGGAGCCTGGATTGTTCAAACTATAGAAATTAATTGAATACATGAGGGTAAAGCAGTAGAATATTTGCTTGGTAGCTTTAGGTGATAGAAACAGAGTAAAACTATCTAAACTTTGCAATTGTGATTTTGAATTAATGCATAGAAATTAATTTTGTAAATAAATAATTTGTTCAGCGGAGACGGTGATATACAGAATATTTTATTACATGAATAGAGCCGGAAATGGGCATCTCACTCTGAGGGAGCTCAAACATGGTAATTTAATTGCTGCTATGCAACAGGCTGATGACGAAGAGGATATAAACAAAGTCCTAAGGTGCTTATGATTTTTTTTCTCAGTTTAATTGTATACCTTATATTGTCATGATTTTTCAGTATAGATTATTCCTAGGATTAGGACCTAATTGGACTGCCATATGTCTTGCAGATACTTTTCGTATGAGCACTTCTACGTGATATACTGCCGATTCTGGGAGCTAGATACAGATCATGATTTTTTCATCGGCAAAGAAAATCTTATCAAATATGGGAATCATTCACTCACCTATAGGATTGTTGACCGGATCTTTTGCCAGGTTTATTGTGATTCACACTTTTTGGAAAAAAGTTTTCATTTGTACCTATCTATATATCCCTGAAAAAGACGTATGCTTTCCATATAGACCTACAAAACATGCACATTATTCCTCTCGCCATTTATTCATGGAGAAAAAGAATTATTGATCAGTTTCGGTAGTAAAAGTTTTATTTTTTTTCTTTCTTTCTTGGGAGGGGGAGGGATGGTGGTGGTATGTATGAGGTTGTCACTTTTTTTTCTTGCCTTAATATTTTTGGTTCATTCATAAAGTTTTAAATTGGCTACTGATAGGTTCCGAGGAAATTTGTAAGCAAGGTCGAAGGAAAGATGGGTTATGAGGATTTTGTGTACTTTATATTAGCCGAGGAAGACAAACCATCTGAGCCGAGTCTTGAGTATTGGTAATTTTATGTTCTAACAATAATCTTTGTTAGCATATTATCAAGGATTAATTTATGATATTTTTTATGGTAGACTCGTTACTATGATGTCCCTGACCTCACTTTCAGTAAAAATGTTCTTACATATTTGGTTTCGCCATTCTGTATTTATTTAGTTTGCGAGTATGAAATTAACTGGGTCTTTAAGGGAATCTCTAAACATGACCTTCTGCTAATAAAGAGAGAGAAATCCAACTGCTGCTCAAACCTACTCATGTTGTGAACTGACCTCTGTCTCGTATATTCACTTGCAGTTGTTTCATAGGACTCCGTAATTAGCTTGATGTAATTATAAAAAAGATATTTAACGTACATAACAGTAACATTTTTGATAATTTTACAGGTTTAAATGTGTAGATTTAGATGGAAATGGTATTCTGACACCAAATGAATTGCAATTCTTCTATGAGGAGCAGTTGCATCGCATGGAGTGCATGACGCAGGAGCCTGTACTTTTCGAGGACATTCTATGCCAGATGATTGATATGATTAACCCTGAGGTTTCCCTTTTTCTTAATTTTGTACCCATATTTTAGTTCCCGCCTTTCACTCCTACACAACAAACATGCACATACATCAAAAGAAAGTATTAAATTTTGGCAGGATGAGAGCCATCTCAAATTAAAGGACTTCAAGAGATGCAAGCTTGCTGGGCACGTTTTCAACATACTCTTTAATCTCAATAAGTTCATGGCCTTTGAAAGCCGTGATCCTTTCCTTATTCGGCAGGTTTGTGCTCAGATATGTGCCATGTGTTTATTTGCTCCTTTACTAAATTATGGGTAGTTCTTTGCTATTTATCTGGTTTTACAACCATTGTTTACCATTGTGTGGTTAATCCTGAATATGCAGGAGAGAGAGGAACCGACACTGACAGAGTGGGACCGTTTCGCCAGAAGAGAGTACATCCGTCTTTCAATGGAAGAAGATGCCGAAGATGCCTCCAATGGAAGTGCTGACGTCTGGGATGAGTCCCTTGAATCCCCTTTCTAGTCTTGAAAGGTCTGTTTTCTACTTTTGCCATCTAAACTCCACATATAGAGATCTTCTAGTAGTCTAGTCTGATATTTGGATTTTCCTTTCAGAGCATTTCATGAAGCAGCTAGTTTAGATGTGTGAAGTACCTTGAGGAAACTCTTTTTGGTGATGATAAGGATGTGGTATATGGATATTGATGATGATTTATACATTACACATTTTCCACATCAGGAGTTGCTTTGGATCAAACCACCACTGGTGCAGGAGCAAAACTATCATAATCTACAAGGTACCAAATGTATAACAGGGTGATCACGGTTGAATTTAGTCTTGAGAATAATAATACTCTTATTTTATTTATTCGCTATTTTTTTTTTGGGGTTGCACCTTTTGATTGATAGGTATATCATTCCTTCTGTAGTGTTTTGGTTAGACAGTTGCCTTACAAATACTTCTCTTTGATTTCTTTTCCTTTTCTGATTTTGTTTATGGAAAGCAGAGGAATGTTAATTTGCTATTTGTTATTTAGTTTATTGTATGTTGTCCCTAGGGGAAATTAGTCTTCACTCCATAAATAAGTATACTGTGTAAATTATAGCATATGCTGTTTGCTATTTACTTCATTATATTGTCCCTAGATTATAACTGAGTTCACTCTATACAAGTGTACTGTGTTAATATCTTAAGATCCCGCTTGGTACTTGTACTTGTTTCGAATAAGGTGAAAGAAGAAATTTTCTTTCGCTTTAACTTTTGAAATGTTTGGTATTGGATATTTTGTAAAAAAGTAAAAAAAAGAAATCGTAATTTACATTTTTTTTTTGCAGTGGTTATTATCGTACGATGATTAAAAAATAACAGAAGAATAATAAACAACGGCAATGCCAATGGCATCATCGTCATAGTAATACAAAATGCTATTATATTATGACAGGAAACTATAATATAAAACTTATTAATACTTAAAATTAAGCTAGACCAATTAAGCATTGTTTGTTATTTCAGCTGATATTTTTTCGATTTGAGCCTCTCGATGTAACAAAAGTGAAAAGGTTCACATCACAGAAAATTCCAATTTTTAATAGGTTCACATGACAGAAAATTTGTTCGGAGTTGATAATTTGAATCTGCATTTGGAGTTAAAATGTGGCTTGTTTTGATAATGGACAACCAGGGACGAAAATGCCTCCAACCACAGAGAAACCCTTTCCTTTTCCTTTTTAAGAGCCTGTTCGGTGGCTCCCTAGAAGCTACTGTTCACGTGAGCGGATTTTTTTTTCCCCATATGAACAGTAAAAACCAGCTCCTGTATCTATTTCTCTGCTTACTGTGCAGCCGAACACAATCCTGCACGAATGGTCAAAAAGAAGCATCACACATGGACATATATTATATGAAATTGAATGAAGCTACCATCAAAAGTACCCCCTATCACGCAGATAACCCTTTTCTCTATCACCAATCAACAAACTATCCCAGTGCTTAGGGGTGTTCATTGGGTCCAGTTTAATTGGTTTTGGACTAAACCGAATTAGATCGGTTCCAACGGTTCGGTTTTTTTGTTTAATGGTTCGATTCGGTTTGAAAATTTTCAAAACCAAAATAACCGAACCGACTGAATTTTTATATATTATGAATTTGATCTAGACCGCTCCGGTTATTTCTTAATACCCCGATTTATTTCTTAATAAATTGTGTTAAATACTTTGGTTTATTTCTTAATATCCCGGTTTATTTCTCAATACTCCGATTTATTTCTTAATATACTTCGGTTTATTACAAAATAATTGCTTTAAATAAAAAATTAATATATTTCGGTTTGAACCGAACAAACCAAAATAAAACTTTGGTTCGGTTCAGTTCGGTTCTATTTTTGAAACCAAATTATAACTTTTGTTTGCCTAATTCAGTTTGGTTTCAACCGATGAACACACCTACCAGTGGTTATTTGATTACAAATTTATTGAAAATGTACGTTGAAATAATTGACAATTTTTTTTGTCATATTTGGGTTTTGGAAGGATAGAGCTGATTTTTTTTTATTGATAGCATTAAAATTATAAATTAAATTGTTGACCTCGTATCGGTAGGTTTTGGAAGGTCAGGTTTACCCGGAACCAAAAAAAAAAAAAGGAATGGGAAAATGGCAAGGGTTCACATGCCTCGTATATTTCATACTTCATTCGTGTCAAGCACACTTTAATATGAAGATCATGTCAAACTGTTTGAATTAACTGTTTAAATTTTCAAGCAAAAGTAAGAATGTGAGATACGGAGCATGACTGCATGAGGCATTTTGAACCTTACTCTGCCATTAATCCTTTTTTTTCTTGGGTGTTTTTTCCAACAATTATTCCGCAAAGAACAACAATAGATATATTTTTTCTAAGTGCTTTAATTTCTCCTCTTTCACTATTTCTGATAATAGTAGCGGGTAAATAAAGCAGTTCGCAATGATCTAATTAAATTTCCTCATTGCCCATTTGATGTGCTATAATAATCTGGAGGAAATTAGCAAATTTTCTAAGAAAAACTTTTGTTGAACTTAAATATTTTATTTGCAAATTTAATTTCTACAAAAATTAGATCGTTTCTTAGTTTTCTTACATTTTATAGTAAATCAAACAGAAAGAAATGGGAAAAAAAATATGAAAAAACTAAAATGGTGTAGAATAGTTTCTAGAATTTTTTAATAAATCTTTATTTTTATAGCACATCAAAATAAACCCTAAACCCTAAACTCTAAACACCGAATAGGCTATTCCGAATAGCCTAATCCCAAGAATAGTTTATTCTTGATGCGTCCAAACGTACCATTTATAGGTTTTGAATCCATGACCTCTCACATGAGAGTCATGTGCATTTGTCACTAGATCAAAGACAAGTTCTTTTACTGTTTGCAATATATATTATTTGCTTTCAGATTGTTCTCTTTTAGAATTAAATGAACATTTGTTGCCATGATGTATTAGAGCAATAGTTCCATTTTTAAATTGAAGTTGAATTCCTCTTATGATCCTATCTATTCTTCTTTAAAGAATAATAAAGACTTGAACTATAAATTATTCTACCTAAGAAAGGCACAATGTTAATTAGTGACATGAAGAAAAAGAGATTAATATAGTTAACTATAAATAACACATTTTAATTACCTATTAATTAGTCAACATGAAAAAAAAAACTACCTGATAAGATAGTGCACCTATATAATAATTTAAAGAAGAAACCAAGAAATAAATTAAATGCTCTATAAAAAACCCAGTAAAATCTGCCCTCTTTTCATCTATCTTTTCAACTTGATTTGATCAAAAGATACATAGGACAAACACAAAGAACATTTTCTCTTTAAATATCTCGTCAAAAGCGAATAATGAGACAAGATATGTTGGATTTGCTCAATCTAGTAATAGCCTCCTCAGCTAAACACTCTGCTGCCTTTTGAGCATCCTCTATATGCCCCAACAAATGCACTGCTTCTTGGTACCCTAGCACCTGTACACAAAATCAAAGGAAAAATTTGTGAAGACATATAGCAATTGATACTTTGTATTGTCATTTTTTGTCTCAAGGTTTGGAAAAAAAATTGTTTTGACTTTTAAGATAGATATTAATTGTGGACTAAACTGCTTACCTCCCATATGCCATTACTAGCCAATATGATAAATCTGGTATCAGGCTCCAGATTTCTAGTTGTTATCATCAGCTTCTCCTTTGGTTCCTTGTTTGCTTCTTTATGCGCAATGCACGGCATCAGTATTAAATCTACTAAATGCAATGTGTACCATGTTTTAGGTTTATTTCAAGTTAGTTCAAACTTCTCCCCCTTCCATGTGAGTTGTAAAAGATAAACTAAACAAGTAACAGAGAATGCTAGCTGTAAAAATCAATGTTGCTGTTGCTGTTGCTTTATTCATTTAAATCTTTGTGCTTATTGGAAATGCTTATTGCTTTTACCATGTAGAGGTAAATATTTTTCAACAATTATCAACCAACTAGTCCAGTTTTAATTTGATTTTGAATGCTAAAATTTATTTCAGAATTTTCTAATACGACATTGGAATGGTTCGGTTCTGTTCTGTCATAAATATCGATCTTTTTGGGATAAACAGCCAGAAGTAAATGAAATTTCATCTGTGAGTCACTCAATCTCAATTTTAGGAATTCATAGTAGGTCCGATGGACATCGGACCTACCCTACTTCGATGGGTAAAATGACTATTATATTGCATCAAGATTCGTGCAAAGTACATTAAAACCCGTGCAAGTCTGTTTCAATTTCTGTTAGAGATAATTGAACCTAAAAGTAGGTCCGATGGGCATCGGACCTACTCCTTTCTCCAATTTTAGAAATGGATATCACCTGAGACTGACTTGAGTGTACCAACCGGAGTTGCAGTACCGCCATTGCATAGTATAATTTCAAATCCACCAGAACTTGCCACCACAATCTTTCTATTACTTGACAAAAGCAAAGTGGCAAACCCTCCATTTTTATCTCCTCTGTGGCCATTTCCCTGCTTTGCCTTTGATTTTTTGTAGGCATTCCTGATTGCTTTTTTGGTGCTTCTCCTAACTTTACTCTGACAATGTAGAAGTCAAACTTACAAGTTAACAGACCATAAAATGGCAAGTATTGATTTTTTTTTTTTTATTCAAAAACAAAATTTTCAGCTGGTGCATAGGCAGCTAGAAAAAATACCAGCTTTGTCAAAAACAAAATCAATCTCAAGAAGTTGAAGATAAGAAGCAAAAGAAATAAATTTGTATCTACCGGTATAAATTTTGTAAATTTGTCAAGACTGAATGGTAGGGCTATCCTAATCTCCAAAAGAAATTACTTTACAATTAATTGGGTTATGAGAATTTATCACAAAGGAAAATAGTTAGTGAAGAATAAAAGAAAGAATTCCATCAAAACTCACCCCTGACAAGAAGAAGAAAAAAAATAATAGCAAAAGGTTTAAATTTTGTACCTCATTAAGATTCTTGGTGTTGGAAAGAAAATGAGACTGGAGATGACCAGCGGTGAGACCTTCATTTTGTTGATCAAAAACACCAAATAGGCGCATGGATATGCTATCCGTCTCCACCTTTTGCGCCACCACAGATCCTTCAGAACCGTCCCGGTTCTCTACACAGTAAAACCCATATGAAATTCTTACACCTCTCCTACTTTTCTCCATCTCACCGTGCTTCTTCATGATTTCCAAGAATAAGTGAGCTTAGCTTACTAGAGATTGCACTGGGCAAGAAAAGAAGAAAAGAAATCCGAAAGAGTAGTAGTATCTTGCAATACTGATCCCTTAAGAAAATATTAGTGCCTTCATCAAATTAATGGCGGAGCACCATGGAAATGGAAGCCATAGCCTAATTTGTTTGCATGCTTTGGTTCCTACGTACTCTGCTGCGCTGCCACAAGATATCTTTCTTGAATTCAGCAAAAAAAAAATAGGGGGAATAATTTAAGAGGAGTATTTTGAGTTTATTGTTTTCTAATTTTGGCAGCCGATTTATATCATATTTGGATTTATTCTTTGTGAAATCCGGAGTCGAAGTTAATGCCACACGATTTTCTTGATTTTAGTCTCATCAGATCAGACTTTGAATTTGCCACGTGGCACTCCGTCGCCAACGCTGAATCCATATGTAACTGCCCAACAATGTTTCCTTCTTTTTATGATTTTTGTAACCGTTTTTTTTTATTAATCGAAATTAAATAAAAAAATATCGAAAAAGAGGAGAGATTTCAGAAAATTTTGAAATATTAGTAGAACAGGTTAAAAAATCCCGTCCCGTGAAAAGGGTTAAATTATCTCGTCTCATTTAATCACTCGATCTACTAATTAAACGAACTAAACAGCAAAAAAAAATCTGGGACGGGTTAAACCAGCCAATCCGGCAATCCAAAAAAAAAAAAGAATAGAAAAACTAACCTCCTAAGAAAAAGTAGCTCGTATTTTTTTTATGTGAGCCGGACGGAATGGTTTAACCCATCTGGACTTTTATTTTTTTTTACTGTTTAGTTCGTTTAGTTAGTAGACTGAGGGTGTGTTTGGATAAATCAAGAATAGTGTAAGGATAGTAGCTATTATAATTTGAGAATAGTAGCTATTCCAATATTTTGTAGGATTAGTAGAATAGTGAACTATTTCACAAAAAACAAACAAAGAATAATGGCTATTCGCTAATCCAAACACATCCAAACGTAGATTAGTAGTTCGGACTTCGGAATAGTGCTAATCCGGAATATTAACTATTTTTCACCCACCCAAACGCACCCTGAGTGATTAAGTAGAACGATATTGTTTAACATGTTCTACTTATATTTCGAAATTTTCTGGAATCTCTTTTCCAATATTTTTTTTTATTTAATTTCGATTAATAAAAATTTCGGTTTTTGTAATGTTCCCATTATAAGCAATGATTGAGTGGGCCCGGATTGTTGAATCCATTTTCTCTCAGGTAATAAAATATTTATGTTTAGATGACGGTCGTCCAATCGGAATCAAGCCGGATAAAACGCACAGATCAGCTTTAATAGTCGTGCGGATGCTGATTGGAGGTCCAGATCCAAACAGAAATATTCCTTTTGCACTATATCAGTCAACATCTAACGGTAAAATTAAAGAATTCATATCACCTTAACTCAAAACTTTTGAGTTTGAATTCGAATTTGCTTTGATACGAATATTAAAAGAACTTTTAACATTGAACTAACCATTGGTTATTGTCAAATATAAGTATGACTAAAAGCTCTTTAATTAAATGTTGAATAAGGCTGGCGTGCTACCTGTAGCATAGCGACATGTCGTGCTACCTCTTCAAAAACCTAATGAGTATACTTCAAACGACAAATTCAAACCGTTGAAACTGGTCTACTTCACGAGTGATGTATTTACATATAAAATTTATAAATTTTTACATTGATTTAGTATAAGATCAAGCAGTCAAAAAATTGATGAAAAATGAATGTATTAAAATTAACTTATAATTCTTATTTTTTGACCGCTTGACATTATACCAAATGAATTCAAAACATTATAATTTTGACATATAAATACATCACTTATGTAGTAGATTGGTTTCAACGGTTTGGATTAGTCATTAAAACATATCTAATAAGTTTTTGAAGGAGTAGCACAACATGTCACTATGCCACAGGTAGCACGCTAGCATTTGTTCATCAATAAGCAAGGTATTTCTAATTTAATGTATGAAATTTATCATAGCGATCAATTATTAAAATATTTATATAAATTTCATATTGCATTCTATTTGATAGTAATTATCTCAATTTAAAAAATAATTAATTTCTCCTACACGTATTATTTCAAAACTGACAAAATCCGAAAAAATCATAATTAAATTATTCAAAATTATCAAGTGTAATAGAGCCATAAAATATCCAAAATTATTAAAAATCAGTTTATATGTGAAATTAAATAGAAAATTACTTAATGATCTTTTTATGACTCTCTCTCATCTAACCATATATTTTTTTTATTAGGGCAAACTTTCAAAAAATATCATTCCTAAATTCTTAATCATAGTTTTATATCCGTTAGCTTATGTTTGCAGCACACGAAGTCAAAATTGTTCCTTTAATTTTTAATTAAAAAAGGGTTCCAAACCACAAAAATTGTCTAATTGCCTTTTTTTTTATTAATGTCTATTAGTAGAGTTTTTTTTTTTGTAACTAATTTAATATATAGGTATTGCCAGTGTTGTTAAATGCGGCCTCATGGACCGCATATGCGGCCGCATATGCGTTTGCAGTCAAAAACCGCATGAAAATTTTCATGCAGTCTCAGATATGCGGTTTTGCATATGCGGCTGCATATTGGGCCGCATATTTCCGCATATTTCCGCATATTTCCGCATATTGGTCTGCATATGTGCGATTGAGCTGCATATGTCCGCATATTGGTCCGTATATGTGCGAATTTATTGTTTGAATGATTTTAATGGGAATATATTGCATGTTTTGAGTGGAAATAAATTAATATATAGTTTAAAATCCGCATATATAAGTCCGCATGAAATTCCGCATATGCGGCCGCATACCGCATATGCGGTATGCAGTGGCCTTCCGCATGCATGAACAAAACCGCATTTTACAACATTGGGTATTGCAATTAAATTTTCAGTTTGCAGTTAAGACTATTTGTCTGTTTGTTAAATTGAGATATCAATTATAAATTAAAACAAAAGCATTTAGTTCTCCTGTCAACAAATATATGTTAATAATGATATATATAATAGCATGCTTCTGCTTTTTTAAATATTTTTTTAAAAGTGCACATAAAGATTTTTTTTTTAATACTTAATAGAGACTACCAAGTAAATATAAAAAAAAAAAGTTAATACACACTCATAGCCGCCTCATATCCTCTAATAACAAATCATAGTTACGTTCATACCAGTATGAATTTGAGTTTTGGTTTTGTTTTTATTATCAAGAGCTTATAAAAATACACTGGTATGAATAAATTCAACACATTAAAATTTTAACTTATTGTTTCATATAAAATAAATCAAAAACTATTTTTTTATGTGGATGTAGAGAATATAATATATATTATATTTAATAATTTTATTTTGACATTTAAATTTAAAAATGTTTGTAATTAAAAATTTTAAAAGTTAAAACACAATGCAAACTAAAAAAAATAAAGATATTTGAACCTCCTCTTTATATTAAGAGCATCTACATCTCTGAAACTCTTAGAATTTATAAGTAACTGTTAATTGATTTTTAGAAATTTTAGACTTTCTGGATTTCTAAACCTCCACATCCCTGAAATTAAAATTAGAGTTTCTTAATTGTCATATCAATATTTAATTAAGATTACAGTTTCTCCACCTCCACCTCCACATCCCTGAAGTTAATTTCAGCGAATGATCTTGTCACGTCAGAGTTTAGAAATGATTTCATATTACAAAACTATTAGACAAAGTTGCTAAATAAGAAATACATCTACATCTCTGAAACTAATTTAGAAACTGCTAAGTTAGCTTAGAAACTCTAAGAATTTCAAAGATGTAGATGCGGACGCTGCACATTAGTAACCGATTCATAGATAACTGAAGTAGCAGATGTGAATTCAGCAAAATCAACATACTGCCTCTCTGCTACCACCAAAATTAAAATCTCAATTCAATTACAGTTAATTTTTTTTTTAAAGTTCCGTACATATTGCGAAATTGTAAAAGAGGTTCGAACTCTCGACCTTTGAATATCTAGATATCTTAGGATTTTTCCCAATTGACTGTGCTACCATTCAATTTTCAATGAAAGTTAATGTACCGTTTTCAGTTAATTTATGAACTGTAGAATCATAATTCGTATCAATCCGACCTACGGTTATAACGCACGGGGTCTTTAAGTATTGGTGCGGATATAAATCGGACAGTTCAGATCAACTCAAAAATTTACAATGAGTTAATGCAAAGGAATGATTCCACCAAAGTACCAACTCCCCTCCCCCCTTCTTATTTGAACGAGCAAAGCAGTTATGTAACTTCTAGGAAATTTTTGTCCTACGTATTAGTGCATTTAAATGCACTGTTATGTAAAATGAGATGATTCCAACTGTTTTTTTTTAATAAGGCACGAATCTTAAAGAAAATCTTTATAGTCTAAATAAATACAGATTGAGTTTAATCTGCCTGAAAATAAATTTCAACAGTAAAATTGTGACCCCACCATAATGTACTAATAAGTGAACTTCTACGAACAAAAGGCTGATATTAGATATGGAATAAGATTTGGTCCAAATGGCTTAGGACCGGACACCGTCCAAAACTTCTAAAAATCATACGATTAAAGTCTGAACAGTCGATCCGAACAATTCAACATGATTTCCATATTAAAATGTGCTCAGCGATCAAATTTTATATTTTTTTTTTGAAATTGTTTACTATTTTTTTTTAGATACGTACAACATCGGTCCAAAAACAGTGATTTTGTATGTATCTAAAAAATCTAAAAAAATAGTAAAAAAATTCAAAAAAAGATAAAATTTAGTATCTGAGCATATTTTAATATGAAAATTATATTGAGCTGTTCAGATCGACTGTTCAGATTTTAATTGTACAATTTTTAGAGACTTTGGACAGTGTCCGGTCCAAAGCTATTTGGACCAAACCTCATCCCATTAGATATTCCTCTCTTTGTTTGCCAGAAAAAGACTGCAAGCATGTCGGGCCGGGTGTATATGAATTATTTTGATCTCAATTCTGTTTGTAGAAAGAAAAAGGCCCAAGGCCCAAGTTCAGCTCGTACGAAATTAGTTCTCCCGACTCCCGAGTCCCCATTTTGGTCATTACTCTTTCCCTTCTCGAATCGCCTCTCTCTCTCTCTCTCTCTCGAATGTCACATGATCTTTTCATCTTTTCTTCGCATGACTATTACCAAAACGCTAACCCTAGATCCGAACCAGCAGATAGACCACGCTACCTTTCTCCTCGAATCACATTAATTCGCTTGAAGCGCTTCTTCCTTACCCGAGTTGACTTGACCGGAAGCTGGGGCCTGTCGAGTCCTCTAGACCTCCGCTTCGCCACGAGGGGCGTAACTCGACCCGTTTGACTGATTCGAAATCCGTTGTGGTTTGTAGCCGACTCGTTGACTAGGTATTGGGAACAGCTTTTTAATGTATTACAAATTTACAATGATTAGGCTGAAAGGGAACTATGGCTTTTTGTTGAGATGTTCATTAATGTGCTTAATTTGTGAAATTAGGAAATTATGATCGGTCAATTTCATGTTATAATATCAATTGTTTACCCGGAGTTCATTCAAGAGGGTTTAGGGTCTGGGGGAGTCAATGTGCTGGATTGACTGTAGTAGCACCTTCATTTTTACAATAGTCAGGGATCCTTTTTACTTTTGAATTAAATTCTTCTTGTCAGCCTTGATGTTGGTAATTCAAATATGTATAACTCAGGCCTAGTCAGAAATGAGTCATATCTTATGGTAAAACAAAATGGGTTTATTCTACCTGAGCATTGAATTGGATTATTATAATCTTTTGAATATTCAGAGATAGAACTTTTGAACTTTGGGGACCAAAAAAGCAACGGAGGATGAATAGTTTACTCGAGAAATATGAAAAAGAAAAGTTGATCCATACTCATCCTGGAAGGCTCAAGTACTTAAAAATTGATATGTGTAGATACCTGAACCAATAATCTGATAAATTTCTTGTAGTTCTACATGGCTTCAACAATATCTACACCCAGAGGCATACCACAATCAGGTCGTCTTGGATCATTGGATTCGCCACGATCATGGCCATCAACGGTTCCTTTTAACGAGCCTGAAATCGACAATACAAGTAACACTGATGAAGGAGCGGAGCTATTGTCTGTTTCCTGGAACCAGGATTATGGATGCATTGCTGTCGGGACAACCAGCGGCTTCAGGATCTACAATTGTGACCCCTTTAAGGAAACATTCAGGTGCTGTTCATTATGGGGTTTTGCAATTTACACTTAGTTTCCTTTTGATGGTGTATTTGCTAGTAATGTCAGGTGCTTTTATATTTTTTGCAAGCTCCGCTATTAGATTTCATTGATGGACAAATTTTATTCTACTAAAGGTGAACTACATTTGTGCAACCTCTGTGATCTTTCTTTTTTTCTAAAACCTGACAAATATAGGTTATGGTTTTATTTCTTGGATTAAATTCTGAACACTATATTTGTAAGCGACCAGAAAGTGTGGAGTATTTTACTGGCAAATGGGAGATGTATTTGTAACCTGCCTACATGACAAATTTGGTTATAATTTACAAGATTCACCTCGGGAACTATGCATTCTGGTTTTAGCATAGTATCAAACTAGTACTGTTTGCCTGATCACCCAATTGTGGGATCATTTGAACAGGAGGGACCTGCAAGGTGGTGGATTTGGAATAGTTGAGATGCTGTTCCGTTGCAA
This sequence comes from Carex arenaria, assembly GCA_964058825.1. NCBI lineage: Eukaryota > Viridiplantae > Streptophyta > Magnoliopsida > Poales > Cyperaceae > Carex > Carex arenaria. The sequence goes on along the minus strand of CAXKVW010000373.1, from coordinate 787,523 downwards.
CATACTTGCCCTGGTGGGTGGTGGGTCCCACCCACAGTACCCACCTAACAAAGTGATGATCTGGGATGATCACCAGAGCCGTTGCATTGGCGAGTTTGTGTTCCGCTCTGAGGTCCGTGCTGTGAAGCTCCGCCGTGACCTTATAGTGGTTGTCTTAGAACACAAGATCTATGTATACAACTTCACCGACCTAAAATTGCTTCATCAAATAGAGACTCTGGCAAACCCGAGGGGTCTGTGCTGTCTCTCATATGACCCCAACACATCAGTTCTGGCATGCTCTGGGTTGCGCAAGGGAGAGATGAGAGTAGAGCACTTCGGACTGAAGGTCACTAAGTTTATCAGTGCACATGATTCAAATATTGCTTGTGCAACTTTGACTGTGGATGGGCTGCTTCTCGCTACTGCAAGTACAAAGGGTACACTGATTAGGATTTTTAACACCTTGGATGGAACCCGGTTGCAAGAGGTAATTTTTTCATTTTCTTTTTTTGCCCTTTTATTATATTTTGAGCATTAAATATACATAAATCTTTAGTTTATGAGCAAGTAGGGATGGGTCGTGTAATGAAATGATTTATCTTACTAAATTATCTTGTTAGCTTATTTTATTCTTGGGCAGCAACTAATTTTCTGTTGATTTAAGGGCTTATATCAGAAATCATCTATTACAGGCTTGGATGGTACTTGGACTTAACTAACCCTAGTACACCCCTCTCTAATGATTTTTTGAATGACTAAACTTCATACAGGTAAGAAGAGGATTGGACAGAGCAGATATATATAGCATTGCACTGTCTCAAAACGTGCAGTGGTTGGCAGTGTCTAGTGACAAAGGAACGGTGCATGTTTTCAGCCTCAGAGTTAGAGTAGCTGGAGATGATGCCTCCAACCAAAATGCAACTCCTACCATGGCTCATTCTCCAGTGATGACTCATCAAAACTCCTCCAGTTCACTTGATGCTCTCATGCCTCAAAATATCGGGACCAATACCAGCTCATCCCTGTCCTTCATGCGAGGTCAATTTTTGTCTTAATGCATTTTTTCTTATTTGAGGAAAATTTTGCTGGATGCCTTGTGCCTGAAAACTATGGTCATAAAAAGGCAACACCTCAACATGTTGAAAATTCTTGTGTTGATTGTGGGTACAGAGGTAAGCAACCTCTTATTAGGGGTCTTGTATGCTCTTATCTGTTTTTAATGCTATGTGGATAGTTTTGAGTTGCATACAAGGCAATTTTTCTTCTCGCGTCTTTGATTAAGAGGCTTTGGATGTCTTGTTTGATAAAAAAAACTTGTACTAGCTAATTTAAAATTGCAATCTGACATGTCTCTTTTATGATATGTTAGGTGTATTGCCAAAGTATTTTAGTTCAGAATGGTCCTTTGCACAGTTTCACTTGCCAGAAACTACACGGTATAAGACTGCTTTTGGAGCTCAGAACACTGTGATGGTCATTAGCATGGATGGAAGGTACATTTTATCTCAATTTTACATCACAAGCCACTACAGTATCTTCTAATAGCCCTTTTTTGTACTCTGCCAAGAGCAATATAGCCGCGATTATAAAATACCAACATGATGTTTGCAAGACTCTCCACCCTGAACCTCAAAAGAATCCTTTCTCTTGTCATAATCCATTCAAATGAATGAATTGGAAAGGATTGTAACTTTGAATTCATAAGAAATAAGGAATATCAGATATTCTACCCTTTAGGAAACATGTGAAGTTGAATGTACAAGCTATATTGACTCCATTGATTCATTAAAATTTTATTCATTTAATATTTAATGTACAAGCCCATGTGTTTTTCCACCTCCAGTTTCTACAGGTGCTCTTTTGATCCAGTGAATGGTGGGCAGATGGTCCAGAGAGAATTCATCCGGTTTCTTAATTCTGACATCCAGCGACCAAAGCCTATGCCCTGATATAAATTCAAAATGATGCATTACAATCCTTGTAAATAGAAAGCAGACGACTAAGTATGTGTACATATGAGAACTAGTCTTTGGTCTAGTGGCTAAGGCACATGATCTCTATGCGAGAGGTCATGAGTTCGAAACCTAGATGGGAAAAATCCTTTGTTATAATAACAGAGGTATTAAATAGTTGGATGGTTTGACCTCCAGCCTTTACTCAAAAAGTATGTGTGCATATATATTGTGGATAACTGTAAATTACATGCATCAGTTTATTGACTTGGTATTTAGTTTTGGGAATTGATTTAAAAATTCATTTGGTTGTTTGAGGTTTCTTTCATCATCTCAGGTCCTTTGCAAGCTTGCAGACCTATCCTTCTTTCTAAGACGTGAGTCAGGGGCTTAAGTTTGACAAATTCAGTACATTATCGTATATTTGTATAAACTGATTCAAAAATTCAAGAGGCAATATTTCGGCATTTCAATGTGCAACTTAGTGTAAAATCCATCTAACGTGTCAAGAGAGCTCAGCGTTTAGATGTAAGATAATTTTAGTCAGTTCAGTACTTCAGTTCAACGTTCAATTCACAGGTAATAATCAGTTCTTGTTGATAATGATATGTTAAACGGGATAAATAAAAGGTAACTGTCGAACTGTCAATACATTCAGTCAATCTGTCACTCTCCATTTGAATTACAGAAAAAAAAAATTTCTAACCGCGTGAAAACTTCAATTAATTTAGATGACTAGACCGATTGCTATAAATGATGTTAGTGGGTTGATAAGACGCGTTTACTTAAGATCAGACACTGTCACGCTGCAAATTAAAAAAATTGATTATGACATGTGGTTCTGGAATAACAATATATTGCTATATACGGACTTTTAAATTATCAGGTAAAAATACGGAGAATTTTTTATTCCTAGAAATTATTATAAAATAAGAGAAAGAATAGTACCTCAATTTTTCGGACTGTAGAAAGACTGGAGGAAAATTTTCCATCCAAAGTATTTTTATTCATAGAAATTATTATAAAATAAGAGAGAAAAAAAGTACCTCAGTTTTTCGGACATAGAACAACCGGAGCAATAAAATTCCGGTTCAAATGGAAAAAAAATTCTCCGGTCTTTCTAGAATCCAAATAACTGTGATACTCTCTCTTTTCTTCTCTTATTTTATAATAATTTCTATGGATAATTGCTGAATGCGTTTTAAGTTTTATGGACTTACCAGTTACATTTTGTAAATTTTCGGTAGAGCAAAATTACTTATAATATTTTATTTTAATTTAATTTAAAAGTTAATTCGACAATTCTTCAATCATAAATCTATCCTGACCAGTCAATCTGATCGGATCCTTAATTTACAAGTATCGCATTGAAAAATGCTTGATCCATGACCCTATAACTCCACTTGATAGCAGGTCATCTGATTAGATTCGGTATTTAAAATAAAAATGAAATACAAGTGACTAGCTCAATATTTTTTTTGACAGTGAATGTGTTATTTTAATAATTATAATTAGATAGTTCAAAGCAGATTTAATACGAATCATTGAAAGTGATTGGTCCAACGACTCGTATAAATGAAATTTCTGCTTTTATCACAACGTTGCCAATGTAGGATTCGTATCCTCTCAAGTATTGTAGAGGATTTCCCTCACTTTACGGTTTCAGAATAAATTTCAGTCGGCAGTATTATTGGGCTTTGAGATTCGTGCCGAGTTAAAAGGAATGGTCCGGATCCACTAATTGTAAAAGATCTCCTTTTCAGGTACCTCTGGGAAGATGTGAATTCGCCAACGCATACCTGATTACCTCTGCGCGCGCGCTCTCTCTCTGTTTTTTTTTATTTTTTTATTCCAAGCCCATAGGCAGCATACCTACTCTTATTATAGTACAAAGGGTGTATGCAAGTGGGCCCATAAATTAATATATCTACGGGTTCAGCTACTTACAGCACGGTAATGAACACTTGACAAGGCCACAGAAGATATCTGTAAGAACGTAAGGTCAAGCGCAACGTGGTCGGCAACAGTTTCATATCACCTATGGTAACTCCAAATTTGAATTTAGATCCAAACCATTCGATCTACTTTGGACGATGTTCCGATTCTGATCGAACGGTTGGGATTTGAACTCAAAATTTGATTTATCTCAGAATCCGGAGTCTTCCCGCCCCGGTCCGCAAGTCACTTTAGCAACCATGCTTTCTCTCATTTTTTTCGTTTTTCTTTCTAGAATACACGGTAAGAAACGGGTGCGTATCCTCTGAGATATCTCAATTTTTGCGTGACCGACGTGTCCGGTGCCTATTCGGGGGGATGTAGGGGGCCAGTTTTATTTGAGCTTTGAGATTCGTGCAGAACGTATTTAAGCGATTGAGATATTCCAAAAAGTCACGCAAAGTTTGAGATATCTCAGAGGATGCGAATTCGTAAGAAACTGTCCGTTACATCCAGTGAATTCCGTACGAGCGGAGAAGACCTGAAAGTCTTCAGAAAGAATTCAGAAAGGTTTTGTGCGAAGTCTTTTCCCTCGCATACATCACATCCTTAATCCCTACACCGAAAGTGAAACAAAAAAATTAAATCATATAAAATACCAAGGGTTCGCGCGAGTGAGGGAGATTCTAGACCTATCTACCTTTCTAATACCCCTTTTGCTCGTCTCTCTTCTAACAAATAATTCTTAGTTATCCCCTCCTCAAATTAAGAAATAAACTGTCATCTCTGCAAGCCTTTCAGTTTGTTTGGAGGTAACGTTTATGCTTTTTTTTTCTTTCTTTTCTTTTTTATATCTCCATCGGAAAAGAATCCGTTTTACTTCCTAAATTGGCAAAGAAAGCATATAAACTTCGTAGTAACAATACTAGCTTGTGTTATTATTTATGCCTCTGTAAGAATATCAATCTCTGTTTTTTTTTTTCCTTGAAATGACACTTGGGTTTCTCTTTTCCTTGCAACTATTTTCTAGAAACAAAGAAGAAAATTCAGTAAGGGAATTGCCATTGATGGGATCAGATGGACCAGAGGGATCAGCGCTTGGCCCCTCTTTGGAGGCGGCGAAGTATGTCAGATCAGAGAATGGAGAGATGCTGACAAAACCATTCCTTGATGTGTGCAGACTTCTCTTCCCTGTCATTGGTACAATCTTTGGTTCCAATTTGATTGTTCCTTTTTTGAATTAGTAATTGTACTGTGCTCATCCACATCCTCATGATGATCATGTTTGAATTTGTAGTTGTGTAATTTTTTTTTTTTTTTTTTTTTTGACACAAAAGTGGGTTAGTTAGACCCCCCCAGTTTCATTAAGAAACTGATACTGTTTTTTACCAGTTCCGTGGTCCTTATCGTAGATTGATTATTCTAATTTTTGTTGTGTATTAAACAAAGAATAAATTACTCTTGCTAGCCATGTAGCTTGCTTGTTTACTATTGTCTAGTTTATCTTGTTTGATTAATTAATGTTTGGTAGACTTCGTGTTGTCATAATTAGATAAGGATTTTTATTGATATTTAAAAGTTAGTTTTGAAGATTCCCAAATTTGTCTTACACAAAGTACAAGTAATCATATCAAGCAACTTATGTATCATGTTTCATTGATCAGGATGGTTTTGTTTACCAACAATTTTAGTTATAAATTTGAAAACCTGGTCATCATAGTAGCTTGTACCCAATTAACTGCAATTTTATTTTTATTTGGAATAGAATGATATTTGTTTTGTCGGATCAATAAATTAAATGCAGCACAGTCTCTCTTGCAATTCAGCTCTTTGTGATATTTGATAAATTAAAAATTCTATTTTTTTTAAAACAGTCTTGAAACTTGGCTAGTTATTATGTGATCATTATTTTTTCAAAATTTGAGGCATGATTCTACCTTCCTTTGCTTCTGTTCATTGGTACATTATAGGATATTTTGTACATTTTCGAATTGCTCACCAGTTAAAATAACTAGCCTACATGATACTTCTCTATGCAATTGTGTAAACTCTATCATTATAGTGATTATGAGATTGATTAAGATTCTGCTATTTAGATAAGCTTGGACCAACTTTGTCTGCTGTGAAGTGTGATGTAGGAAGCAACCTATCGGTATGAGCTCAAAAACACGTTTGCTGTAATAATTAGTAATTTGCTCATATGATGATGCTATTTAGCAACTGTTCAAATGGTACTTTTTCAGAGGCTGGATTCGATATACAATTCTGATCCTTTAAGATACACATACCTACAAAGTATCGTGCAAGCAGAGATTCAGGCCAAAACAGCCAAAAAACCTTCCAGTTGCAGTAATGGACTGCTCTGGTTAACAAGGTAAGACATTGAAGCATATGTTGCTAGCTTTTGAAAGGTATTTTGTTGCATGCAAGTGCAAATATACCTCAGATAGAAAAAAGAAAGATTTTAGGAAATGTACCTCAGATATAGGAAAGAAAGAAAAAAGAAAAAAAAATCTTCTTCGTACAATTAAGTATTACAGTAACTATGTCTGTGCTGATATGCGCTGGCTATAATCTGTCTTATTTGTCAAATTGCAAAGCAGCTCCTCAATCCTCAGTGCTCATAATTCACAAGTAATTATTTGGACTTTCCAAATTGTTCCTGTTGTTCTTTTGCTTAACAAAATTAACAAGAAATTATTCTGGTGAAATAACAGAAATGAGCTGACTATGTATTTTGAAACAAAAATTTAAGAAACTAGACATATATATTCCAGTTCTACAAGTATTTTCTTTTGCAATTTTCCCGGAGTATGCTGAAGTGAAATCATGCAAAACATCAAGCTTGTAAATTGAGTTCAGTTTTGTCGTCCAAATATTTTTTTTTACAATCTTTGGAGGAAGGATTATTCTCCTAATAGTTTCTTGCACACTGGGGAATTCCATTAAATTTCTTTCCTGCAAAACTTTCTTTAGAACAAACATTAATAGTTATAATTTGGATCATTAAAGCTTGGTTCTGTTGTCAGGGCAATGGATTTCATGGTTGAGCTTCTGAGAAATGTGGCAGCAAATCCTGAATGGAGCATGACACATGCATGCACCATTTCTTATAACAAGACTCTGAAGAGGTGGCATGGTTGGTTGACAAGTTCTAGCTTTATGGTAAATTATTTTTGTTAGGGTTCAAATAGCTTCGCTTTGCTTCAAACCCTTTTAGTTATTGCTGTGATAATACACTAGTGTTAAGCAATTGATGGCATACAACAGCCAACTCTTTAATTTTTGAGTTTTTGCATTTACTGGTTCTTTATTGCGGCGAATTTGTACATATTTACAAAATTGAGTAAATTGCAGTTGCATTGTACAGTACTGTTTTTTCGGAACTCCAACAATTTATTGGATTCTATGTGTCAGAGTTTAAGCAACTGAGGAATAACTGTTTGCAGGTTGCACTGAAAGTAGTTCCTCACAGGACAAAAGTGATAGAGATATTGGGGGGTCCAGATGCAAATACAGAGATTCAGAGGTTTTGTGCAGAGTTTGTTCCTTTGTTGGAATCTAACCACAAGTTATTGGTAAGTTAGCTCTTTTTTGTTATTTGTAATTTTTTCTTTCGGCTTTAAAAGAGACTGAATTTCTCATGAAAGATATTTCCATGTATCTTCTGATTTGTCTTAGCTGCTACCTGTTCCGGGCCTAACTGGTTTGGAACTTCCTGTTTTAAGCCGCCTGAATGTTTGTTTTTGTTCTCCTTGCAACAAATATTAAGAATTTAAGATTGTGAGTATAGTTATCAAGAGGCTTTATGATCATCTAACCGAAAAAACTTGACTGATCAACTTCAAGTGACAAACTCAAAATAGTTGATAAGAGTTTCTTCATGAATCATGGATGATGTGTTTACATTGCAAAATTCATTTGTCAACAAATTTCAGCTTCTTGTTTTAAACCAGATGAACTTCCAAATTATACAAATTTGAAATGTAAACGTGTCAACTCGTGAAAGGATCAACATGACCAATTAGGAAAATCCTTTAGTGTTTTTAAGATCACGAGCCTGCTTGGTAAATCTCGTAACCCAACTCGGCTCATCTGAAGAGAACTTTCTATTTGTTACCTGTTAGTTTTGGAATTAGAATGGTCCCAATTGAAAATGAAAGCCTTGATTTAATGCTGAACAGCTGACTCTCACCTTTCTTTTTCAGGCTAGTTTTGGTCTTGATAACCTCAAGTCAATTTGATGCAACATGACATGATAAATCATAAATGCCATTAATCAAAAGAGTTAACCAATTAGTCTGGGTTATATTGTACAGGCTTATATTTAATTGGTACTTCATATTCTGTAAAGTATTCAATGAGTAATGATTATTTTAGATTAAAATAGCAATATTGTTATTATAATTATAAGATTTTTCACAACAAAATTAACAAAGGAGACTTGAGTGGAACGCCATAACTAAGTTGGAAGAATTTAACTTGACGGGTGTAATTAGAATTAGTAAAGGAAAGATCTTGATGTGATAAATACTAGGGAAAATTGATTATTTGTCACTCCAAAATCTTTAAATTTGAAAAATACCATCACAAAACTATAAATTTGAAAAATATTACTCTAAACTTAGTTAATTCTTAAATTTGCCATAAATACAAAAAAATTATACTTTTTTTTATTAAAAACTAACTGAAAATACAATTTTGAGATACCCTTCAGATCCCTCATTATACGTCTCTCAAAATTGTAGTTTTCAGTTAATTTTTAATAAAAAAAAGTACAAAAATTATGTATTTGTGGTAAGTTTAAGAATTAACTAAGTTTAGAGTTTGACATTTTTCAGATTTATAGTTTTGTAACAGTATTCTTGAAATTTGAAGGTTTTGGAGTGGCAAATAACCAGTTTTCTCTAAATACTATGATTTGGTTGCATCACAGGTGGAGAACAATGATATGTAGCATTGAAGAAACAAATCAAAAGAATTGGAAGTATAAAATGTAAGAAGAACTTTGAAAAATAAGTGGCAGTGGTTCTTTGCTTTTCTGTATAATTAAAAAAAATTCCATCAATTACTTGATTTGTCAACGACAACACCGCAATTTTTTTATTTACCATATTAAAAATAAAAATAACAATCAACTCTTTTTCTGAAAAATTCATATCAGAATTGCAGTTTAAAACTGCAGTGCATTAAATAAAGTTAAATAGATTATTTTTTGTATGATGTAAAGAAAAAAAGAGTGAGTCTATGGTACTATGCATATTACGGGTTGGTCCATAATATGGATCAATATTTCTGTTTTCAAAATTATAGCGGTCAATCCGAACCGTTTAATATGATTCCTATAAGAATATGTATTTGCAGACAAAATTTTATATTTTTTAGAATTATTTTACTATTATTTAAGATAGGTAGAAAATAACTTGATATGAAAATTCTAGACCATCCAAAAACAGTGATTTTCTATCTATTTTAGAAAATAGTAAAAAAATTCTAAAAAATATAAAATTTGGTATGCAAGTATATATTCATATGAAAATCATTTTGAACGGTTCGGATCAACCGTTAGAATATCGAAAATGAAAATAGTAATCTGTATTACGGACCAAATTGTGATGTGCATAGTACCATAGGCTCACTCATAAAAAAATATCGGACGAGAACAACTCGATGTTTTGGGATCTAGACATCTAGTCATATGGCGAACGCGTATCCTCAACATTAACTCAAAAAAGAATCTTTTGAGTTAATGAATCTCAACCGTTTGATTTTAAACGGAGCTAATTTGGCTCCGGCCTATGACATAGGGGACTTTTCAATATTAGTGCGGGTCTAATTTACACGAATCTTGAAACAAATCAGATGGTTGAGATTTATTAACTCAAAAAGATTCCCTTTTGAGTTAATGCAGAGGATACGCGTTCGTCATAAGGCCTAGTTATACGGCCACGGAATTTATAGACCTAGTCTATCCAATATAAACAGAGTCCAATTCCAAATGGGCCTTCCAAATGGGCCTTACAGCTTTCCAAGAGTCCAATTCGACCCAAGGAGGATAGCCGCCACAGAATAGAAAACCCAAGCGCGACATAATTTAGTAGCGCGAGAGCGAGGACAAGGAATTCTATTAAATCCATCGTTTCTTCTAAAACCCTAAACCTAAGGAGGCGTGTCGTGTCTATTCGTTCGATCCTCTTTCGGTGAGTTGATAATCTCCTACTTAAGTTTCTTTATATGTTGAAGCGTTTGTTGTTTTGTTTCCAATTCGTTGATTAAAATTTTTCTTTTTATTTCCGTTGCTAAATCCTTTGCAAAAAGGAAAAAAAAATTGTGGAAGGTAAGGCATGGCAAGTTATGGGGAAGACTGATCGAGAGGTGGGGGAAGTGGATTTTTTAGTACATAAAATACCTTTTTAACCATCATGATTATAAAGAAAGAATTATAATTAGAAGGGTAGTAGCTCATCAGGGTAAAATTTATAGCCTACTACCTTCTTCTTTGTCCAATTTGTGCACGTTTTAAAGAAATTACAATCTCGTTTTCTTTGTCTAATCAATTTTTTTTTCATTTTATATATTTGCTCATAGTTGTCATTTAATGTAAATTCTTTTGCCTTTTATTTTTTGGTCGAAACTAGGAATTTGAAACAGCAGGATGTATCTACAATATTACATCAACGAAAATGGAGACAAAGTTTACACCACCAAGGTACCTGTCCACCCAATACTGTGCTATATTTCCTTATGACAGTTGCATGCTCCTCCAAATAAAAATATATATACCTTAATAGTGCCGAAGTTTAGTGTTGTAGAAAAGGCTGTTTTTATAACTTTGTAATTATATAGAAAATAAAAATTTCTAGCTATTGAGCCCTCTTATTACCATTTGGTTGAAACCTGAACCAAAAAAATTGAGGTTATGATGCTATATGAATGTTTGGGTAATGATCGAATGATTCTTTTGCCTAACTATTGTAAGGTTATATCTAGCTTTGTTGTAGTAATGATTATTATATCAGTTTGGTTATTTTACTTGACTTGATTTTTAGCATTTGTGTTTTTCTTCAAATAAATACAAAGGGTTGTGTTTGGCTAAAGTGAGAAGAATTGGTTTTATTTGCAATATTCAGTAAAATATTGGAAACTGTCATGCCAATATTTCCTCCACAGTAGTAACAATTGATTTAAGGTGCTTTAAATGTATTAACTTGTATCCTTTTTCTAATGTTTATTCACCACTTTGTATTGCAGAAAGAGTCTCCTCTTGGGGCTGCAACAGAATCAGCTCATCCTGGTAAAAAGAGTTCTTTATGAGATGTTGTTTAAATGCCCTGGTCTTGTTTATACTTGAGCAATGACTTGGTCAAATTTCCTGCAAATATTGGTATTCAACCAAAACTAGTCATCGTGCCTGGTGTACAGGACATCAAACCAAGCAATACCCGTTATTTTAGGGTTATTCTTAGTTTGTGACTGGGAGCTTGAAGAGCATCAGAAGCTCCAAAATTAAGTATACAATATGGAATGACATATTTTACCTTTGAAGATTAGTAAATATGGATGTGTTTTTGTATTTTCCATATAGTCTCATGTGACAATTCTGACTCACTCAACTGCAAATCATTGATATACATGTTCCTCAAAACAACTGAGATAATAACATCCATTAAAAGGATTTGCCAGCCCAGTCTGTGAACCTAACAGAGAATCCTCACCATTCATCAACTGAAGTAAACATAAAGAAATAATAAAAATATCAGTGCACGAGTGAATAAATAAAATCACTAATGATAGGGTGTGAAGTACACAGGGACATCAAGTTTGTGATATTATGATTTCTTTTGTATTGCTAACACATATTGTGTTGATGTTTTACTCATTTTTCTTCTTCTCATCTTGTTGCCCTTCATTGCATTTCTGATGTATATATAATGGTACTAAGAAATTCTGTAATTTGTTGTGCAGCTCGATTTTCTCCAGACGACCCCTATTCCAGGCAGCGTGTTCTCCTTAAGAGAAGGTTTGGCTTGCTTCCCACACAGCAAAGCCCGCTTAAGTACTGAAAGTATTGGCCATCACCACACCAAAATCCACCGAACACCTTTTTAAAATTTAATATCATGCAGTGTTATCTTATATATTAGAACTGTTATGAGATCTTATATGTTGTTGGGTGATTGAGAGATTAGCATGTTGGTGATTTGGTTATATGCTTTTGGTGTAGTACAAATCTATTTAGTTTGGAGTTAAAAACTGTAATGAGCAATGAACTATGGTAGTGTTTCTGTTGCTTTTATTATTGTAGCGTTTTGTTCTTTTGAAGCAGTGGTTCTTTGTTATCTCGTATTCTTATTACGAGATGTGCACTAAATTTTATTATTGGTTCATTTTATGGCCTCAAAAGTTATTATATATTGTTATTTATTTGTATTATTTATTGCCTCCATAGCTATGTTATTAGAACCGGACTGCGGGAGTTTCAGGTAGACTGGTCAGACTGGTGGCTCAATCTGTTGAATTGTTGGTTGAATCGGTTCCGTGTAATTGGTGGCTCAATCTGTGTTTTGCAATTTGATAAAGTGACCTTCCAAATTTTTAATCATATGAAAGCCATATTATATCCGAGTTATACGTTGGCATCAGATGTGATGTCGAATTTACCAATTATGAGTTATGAGTTATGACTGACGACCTATGATCTTTGGAGACCTTTCAAAGTTGGAAGCCGTGTTCTTTTTCTTTTTGTTAAGTAGAGTATTCATTATTTCCTTCTTAACGGTATGTGCTTCGATCAGCTAAAATTTTTTTAGTTACCACTTCATTAATTTGGAATTAATCAATCACCATCCAAATCCATTGAATTTTAAAATTGCAACCCACGCACTTCCAGGGTGCACACCAAATTTAGCCGATGTGCACCCTGGAGGAGAGCACCAGTTTGATGCGCTAACGGTGAGACACACCAACTGGTGAATTTGCATCCTCTGAGATATCTCAAAGTTTGCGTGACTATTTGGAATATCTCAATCGTTCAAATACATTCTCAAAGCTCAAATAATACTAGCCCCCTACGGTTCCCTGAATAGACACCGGACGCGCCGGTCACGCAAAAATTGAGATATCTCAGAAGATACGCACCCCCAACTAGTGCCCCAGCTGAGAGTGCACACTAGTTTTTTCTTTGGTTTTTTTGGTACCGAGTCACTCATCCCTTGTGTCATTCACTCTCTACTAGGGGTGTTCAAATGGTTCGATTTATTTGGTTTTGAACCGAATTGGTAATTTTCGGTTTAAATGGGTCAGTTTTTTGGTTTGAATGGGTCGGTTCGGTTGATTTTATGAATTAGATCTGTTTAAATGGATCGGTTCAGTTTTGATTTTTCAAAACCGACTAAACCGAACCGACCGGTTTATAACAGTCAGTACGCACGTTTAGAGCGACGCCTAACCTATGCCCTGTCGCATCGCTCTCCCTCCCTAGTCGCCTGACCTAATCGTCGAACACCTGTCAAATCGCCGAATGCCTCAGCCTCTGCACTGCACAATGTCTTCGAATCTCTGTCTCTCTCCCCCTGGGTTCCCTAATCTCTCTCTTTCCTCCGAACCCTAAGCTCCAACTCCCAACCCAATTTGAATTTCTGTCTCTCTTCTCTTTTCAAACTATTTTCTCACAACTCACAAGGATCATAGATTTTCAAAGAAAGACAACCATAGACTCCGGTCCAATCAAATTGAAAGACGAAGTTAGTATTTTTCTCTCTCATTTATTTTGAATTTGCAACTGTGATGTCTGTTTTTTTGTTCTTAACAAAAATACCTTTTGATTAATCTCTTGCAGACATTAAAGAGCAACAAATAAAGGTGCTTAGAACTTTGATAGTCGGCGTCGGCCATTGTGTTTTTTCCCTAAAATTCTAAATTGTGAGTCTTACATGTACTTGTATGTGTTTGTTTCAATTTCACACACACTCACTGAATTACAAAGTACCAGTATAATGAAAAATTAAAATTGAAGTTTTTAGCAGTAATTAAATATTGTTAATGTAGTTGCTTTGTGCATCCCAATCAATGATATGTAGAAAGTTAGTTGCTCTATTCTCATCTAATCAGCACCTCCTGTGTGATATGGAATTTCAAGGCCTTTATTTTCAAGAAATTTTAGGCATTTATTTCGTAAATTTCTATATTTTTGTCTCTGGTTAAAAAGACTTGGCTATTTTACAAGGTTAGTTGATCTTGGTATTTGTTATTTTACAAGGTTTTAAATTTGTACTTATTGAATTGTGCATTTTACCTTCAGGTTTCAAATGTCTGAACAAGGGTCCAGATTGGAGCATTTACAGGTAAGGCAAAGATACCTCAGATTTAGAGATTTTATACTTTATTTATTTGTTAGAAACATAGAATTCTTGTGCTAATTCAATTCTTGTTGTGAATCTGAATATTGGATTGTGCCTTTTCTGCATATCAGAACAACTGCTACCTGTTGCTAATTAGTTCATATAAAGTTTCAGTTCAGAATACACATTTGTTAGGAACATAAATTAACACAAGCAAAACTATATTTTGCCCCATCTTTCTAACTTCATTAATTGTTTAATTTTGGATGAGGAAGAAATAACACTAAAATTGTGGTAAAGTTGGTAATATATGACCAAGCATATGTTTCTAATCACAAGAACCTCAATTTTAGGTTTGTTGGAAACTATGTGAACAAATCTTCTTTTGCAAATATGATATTATAGTGCTTTTATTTGCAACAAGGTAATTTCAAATTTATTAGCATGCTCTGCTTTTACTGGATTATTTTTTTATGTGATATCTTTGATTGGATTAAGATCAAATGTTATCTTTTTAACAGGTTAATGCTTTAGTTTGTGAGGAACTCCCATTATAGTGTTTTCTTGCTTTACATCTCTTATGTACCCTTTATGTATGTTATGTAAATTTTAGAGGTTAATTATGTACCCTTTATGTATGTTAATTTTGGATGTTAGACACTGTTCTTATTTTTTTTTGGGACTTAAAAATCAAGAACAAATATTGATCTGGACCTTTGGATATTTTAGAACATCAATGTATTTGTATAAAATTGAACCATGTGTAATGGTATTTTGATTTTCATTTATATGAAATTATGAATGTATTGACTTATGTATTGAGTTTTGATTTTTTAAGATTGAATTTCTCTATTCGGTTCAACCGAATAAACTGAAGTTTAATTTGGTTTAACCGGTTCGGTTTTAGTTCGGTTTGATATTTTAATTCAGTCGGTTCGGTTGGGTTTTTAAAAAACGAAAAAAAAATTCAATTTGACTAGTTCGGTTTGAACTCAACCGATTGTTTGAACACCCTATTACACTATTTGCTTAAATCCATCAACTGCAGAGAATATATATTCTATGATGCAGTCAGAAGGAATCCAGATTTGTTGTGGAAAATCTGCACTGTACATAAATGTGCCGAGTCACTGAGATTCAGTTACTCGCTACACCATTTGAATTTAATTCATTGATACAGAGAATATAGATTCTATGATGTAATGATTGAGACAGTTCACTATAAAAGGGACTCCAGGGCCCAGGGGCCTAAAATTTTACAAAATATCTCCATCTTTATCGCTTGTCTTCCGTGAGAGTGACAAAACAAAAAAAAATTGGTGCGCACCACCAGTTAGTGTGCCTTCCCAGCGCCCACTAAATTGGTGTTCTCTTTTGAACGCGTATCCTCTGCATTAACTCAAAAGAGATTTTCAACCGTCTGATTTTAAACGGAGTCAATCCAGCTCCTACTTATGATATAAGAGGTCTTTCAATATTAGTGCGAATCTAGTTTGCACAAATCTTGAGACAAATTAGACATTTGGGATTTATTAACTCAAAAGATTCTCTTTTGAGTTAATGCAGCGGATACGAATTCCCCTCTCTCATAGCGTGCACCGGTCAGGTTTGATGCGTACTCTGAAAATACGTGAGTGATAACTTTAGAATTTTATGAATTTGGATGGTAATTAATTAATTCCAAATTAATAAGGTCGTAACTAAAATAATTATGGTTAGATTAGATAGAAATTCCCTTTCTGAAATGATGTGGATCCAGATTCCAGACTGCTTGATACTAATCGGAGGCTCAAATAAAATTATCACTTGATTCTGAATTTGAGACTGCTTGATTCTGAAATGAAATGAGGTGTGTGGGTGGTAACTTTAGAATTCTATAACTTTGGATGATAATTGATTAATTCTGAATTAATCAAGCCGTAACTAACAAAATTATGGGTGGATTAGATAGAAATTTCCTTTCTGAAATAATGTGGATTCAGATTTCAGATTGCTTGATACTAATCGGAATCGGAGGCTCAAATAAAATTATCGCACACAAATAAAACTGCAGTGAAAATGTTGCACACAAATAATCTAGGATTTGTGGTTGTAAACAATTATATTAATACATTCTTGGTAGCCCCTATCAAGTTTTCAAAAAAAAAAAAAAAAAGGAGTCTGTATCCTCTACTGTACTACATTAGCTCTCACCTTAGCAATTAAATTTCAGTACCTATTCGCGTAGGATCTAGGGCTGCAAACGAATCAAACCAAATCGAATATGGATAGGTTTGAATTCGAGTTCGTTCAAGTTCAAATCGAATTGGTTCGAAATGAAGACGCAGGTTCGAATTCGATTCGGTTCAATTCGAACTAGATTCGATTCGATTCGATTCGTTAAGGTTCGAAATTAAGGCAGAGGAGAGACGGCCGGAGGAGCAGAGGTGACAGGCGGAGGAGACATTCAAATGAGTTAGGCGGAGGAGTGGTGGTCAGCAACGGAGAGGAGAGCGAGGAGGCATGGAGGTCTGAGGGAGAGGAGAGTGAGGAGGCAGGGAGGAGGCGTGAGTGAGAGCGAGACTTTTTGGTCACCGAAGCTTTGCATCTATGACATAAGAGCTTAAGGCTCCATGGCGTAAGAGCTTAAAGAGGGAGACAGAGAGAAAGAGATGATAAAAATAAAATAGAGGGATACAGGGAGACAGGGTCAAATACGTTGTGCGTGACCTTTTGGAATCCTCAATCATTCAAATGAGTTGTCCACCGCTCCACAGATCTCAAAGCTCAAATAATGCTGGCTGACGAATCTCAAAGCTCAAAAATAAAATAGCAACGTGAATCCACGAACCCATTTCGAACGAACTTGCCTGGGTTTGAATTCGGTTCGTTCCAGTTTGAATCAAACCTAATTTCGAATCGATTTTTTTCGAATCAAACTCGAATCAAATTACGAACCACAAATATTTTGTGCAGCCTTAGTAGGATACAAATCTGCTGCTATTCTTCACATGTGAACAGTACCCTAAAATTTATGTTTTTCCAAATCCAGTCATTCAACATTTTCTGTGCACATATCTCGATACAATTTAACAGTTGGATTTGGAAAAACACAAATTTTATGATACCGTTCACAATGCGGATCGCAGCAAATTTGAATCCATCCGCGTAGGGTCCTGTTTTTGAAATTTTGAAATTCGCGCCATAGTTTAACGGTCTGGATTTAGTAACGAACATACTGGGGTTGATCCGAATTCCGAACTAACACGGGTGGTCAGCAAAAGAAATTTATTTCATATTTGGGCCGAAAAACTGAACAGGACTCTCTATAGTCTACAATTTGGGCCGGAAAGAATTCGTCTGGAACCAATTGCCTAATAAAATTAACTTAATCCCACAAATAAGCCCTCGATCTCCTCTCCTCTCCTCTCCTCTCCTCTCTTCTCTCGTCTCCCACATCAATCGATCAAGCAGCTGAGAGAGAAAGTGTGAGAAGGAACAAGGGTTAGTTTACAGCGGAGGCATCATGACGGAGACGTTGGTGAGAAAGAAGCCGGGAATGGTGAGCGTCAGAGACATGCCGCTCCTCCAGGACGGACCGCCGCCGGGGGGTTTCGCACCGGTGAGGTACGCGCGGCGGATCCCTAACAGTGGGCCCAGCGCCACCGCAATGTTCCTTACCGCTTTTGGCGCCTTTGCCTGGGGCATGTACCAGGTCGGCAAGGGAAACGAGATCCGTCGGTTAGTTACATCATCACTTTCCAATCTCTTAACAGTTTTTTTGTTCTTTTTATTAATTGGAAATGTTTAGCTATGGGTTAATAGATGTCGATCTGTCCACATTCTTCCTTTCTGAGAATTTGATTGTTGCTACTGTAATTACAATTAGGACTTATTGTTTGTCTTGTGGAGGTAATGATTCGTTTACTTCGAGAAATCTTTCACCTTTTCTGATTTGGACGAGGATTTTTATTTATGCTAGCTGGGATACTGTCTGATGGGAGGGGCATAAATACTTGAAGAATAAAGTTAGTTCTGTGTAAATTTCATAGAATTTTTCTGATTAGTCACAACATAATTCAGCGGTGCCTTTATATTGCGATAATTTTTTAGGAGGTTTCTGAAGAGATTTTGTCAAAAATATTGACATAATAATATTATTTGGTTGTGCTAGTGCAGTAACTTATTATTTCACGAGTATTTCACCGAGACTCCTGGTATGAGCAAACAGCTCACCATACATCTTGGATAGACTTAAGATTGTTATCAGCATTCTCAATGTTGAATAGTTTCATAGTTGTGCTGTAGTTCCAGAAACCGTATGGCGTACTTTGATGATGATGAATAGTTTATCCCTTCTCCACAAGAACTGAAATAATGGCCTCCTACTAGCAATACTTTATATTCTTGATTATTGTTGTTTGGGGATCTACCTATGTATGTATATATTGGCCTCCTACTTGTGAAATCTTCTGGTGGACATATGACATGGCTAACATTATTGTTTTCATGTGTTTTAAACAAATTCAGTGCTTATAAGGAAGAGAAACTTGCTGCTCGTAGTGCTATAGTTCCTATACTTCAAGCTGAAGAAGATGAAAGGTGCAATCATTTTATTCTAACCATTTTTTCTTTTTGCAAAATAACACCCAACATTTGTGGTATTTTAAAAGTATACCCAATGAGGTATTAATAAATAACACTCAACCTTTTGTTGGTATGATGGCTAAGGTATTCCCGTTTAATAGTGAAATACTTGCCAGCAACTTTAGTAGTCTCTGTTTTTCAGTTTAGACAAACTGAATTGTTTTGTAGTTAAATATACTTACATAATGGGTTTGTGAGTTGCACAAAGGCTGTATGAAGAGATTTTAGTTAATATGGAATAATTACAGAGATTCAGTGCATTTTTTGTAT
Source organism: Carex arenaria (assembly GCA_964058825.1). Classification (NCBI taxonomy): domain Eukaryota; kingdom Viridiplantae; phylum Streptophyta; class Magnoliopsida; order Poales; family Cyperaceae; genus Carex; species Carex arenaria. The sequence continues at coordinate 768,418 of CAXKVW010000373.1, read as the reverse complement.
CTTCTTTATTAAGAGAAACATTATTGGCCACTGGCCTTGAACACATTTGCTGTATTTGAAATCATGAGAAACATTTCATTTTATTACCATAAAAGATGAAATATTGGGTCTGATTGACCAGAAATTCTCTATGTCAGCAATGATTATAGTCTTATATTGGCTGCTAGCTAGTTGTAATATTGCATGTTAACCTGTCAATTTGAATTGTAGGTTTGTGAAAGAATGGAACAAGTATCTGGATGACGAGGCGAGAATCATGAAAGATGTGCCAGGCTGGAAGGTAGGGGAGAGCGTGTATAACTCTGGTAAATGGATGCCTCCAGCATCTGGGGAGCTCCGGCCTGATGTGTGGTAAAGCTGCTTTTGAGTTTGAAGAGGTGCTTTTTTAGTCTCTCTTATTCTCAAACGAATCAGAGCACACCTTAAAACTTTAACGTTGTTTTTTTCTTCTGTGGTTTCTTTGTAATAATTGTCGAGCTTGTCTATTGGAACCTTTGATGATTATGTCAATTAAATGTTGCTCATGATGTCGGCTTGTAATGACCACTGGGCTTCTGTTGCTTTTACATCTTCAGAATAATTGTGTTATACATGTACTTTCAAAAAAAGACTTTCATTTGAGTCTGCGCAAGATTTTTTTCGTGTCTTTTTATTTGCATATTTGCTACTTGCATTTTTGTAAGATTGTTAAAACAAAATAGTTTGGTATAGTTGCGCAAGTAATCCGTTAATTGACCCGCTGCACTAAAAATTGGCTCCAATGCAATGGTTGAGACTTGAACTGTCAAAAAATATATTGCTATCTTTGCTAAAGTAGGGTGTGAAATCTAGTATTCAATTGGGGCACCTAGTTTATAATATATATTTGATGTGAAGTACTTAATCATGAATCGTCGATATTTGAGAGTAAATTAGACTAGTCAGTATTTATGGTCTAGACCCCTAAGGAGATGAACTTAATCATGAAACTCAAATGATTTAGGCACAATATCAGTGTGCAAAAGTGAACATGAGAAACCCCATAATATTAAACGTGAGCATGAGAAACTAACTGAGCGAATTGATTGACTAACCGAATAGTGAGCCGAAAGCCCTTAGACTTTCCCAACTTGATCACAAAACTCTTTTGTTTTAATTGTTTGTTTAATTTGTTACAAGTATGTTTTATTTTAGTTAGATTATGTAAGAGCATTTTCTTACATAAAAAAATGCCAAACATCCCTGCAATGTACCATTTTTACCACTGTTCACTGGATGTATGAGCAATATCATGTTCAGCTTTGGGCTTTCAGGGTTAACTAACTTGTAATTAAGAAAAGTTGGGTGGTTTTTACTTAGGTGCAAGTACACTCAATATAGGTATTTGAATGGGAGCTTTTTTAATTATTAGTCAAGGGGGGATCTAAGGCTTAGCCAAAGGTGGCTAAGCCATCCTATGATTTGAAAATTTTAATTATACGTATAGAAATTTAATTTAATTAACTTTTCTAAACTTTTTATATAGTCTAGTCACCCTCAATAAATAATAAATATTTAGTTGTAGTCTAGTGGTTAAAGTTCTATTTTGTGATTAAGAGATCTTGGGGTTCAAATCTCACTCATTACAATTTTTCATTTTAATTTTCACCCACCTCTTTCAAAATTTTATATTTCCGCCCTTGTTATTAGTTCTCTTATTTTTGTTAGTTGTATAATAGGTGTGAGTATACTCAATTATTAGTTCTCTTATTTTTGTAAGTACTACAATAAACAATAAGTGAACAAAAGAAGAGGAAAAAAATGTCATCCATATATGCTAACATTTACAAAAGGGGGAATTTCATGTATCCCCCTCAAAAATCTTGAAATTACGTATTTCCCCCTCTAAAATTCATAATATCATATTTACCCTTCTAAAGTTCAAAAACTCACATATTTACCCAAATTATTGAATTTTCTAATAAAACTCATTTTGAATTTATAAATTACCCATTCTACCCTTTCTTCATCTTTTCTTTTACTCCTTTCTCTTCGTTCCCAGAGATATCCAAGCTCTGATTTTTTATGTAGACTTATTTAATGATTGATGGGAATTTAGGTTTGAGTTGGAAATATTTCTATAACCTCATATTCTCTGAATTGATATAAATCTGGTATGCCATGTTTGTTGTGCCTGACAGATAGGCCCCAATCAGTAAATAGAAGTGCTCAAGGTACACGATATGTAATGCCAGTAATTAACTTGCTACATAATGCGGCAGTTTACACCTGATATACTTACACATAGGATTCTAACGAACATTATATAAAATCCTTTTGCTAAGCCACCTAATTTAAGTTCTTCTCCGATTAACTTTTATCAGGATGCAAAGGCACTGCCAAATCTCTTTTCATGGCCACCGGAGAACTAGCTTGCACATACGCCACTCTAATCCTCCAGGACGATGGCATCACCATTACGTCTGAGAAGATATCCATGTCAAGGCAACGAACTTGAAGATCAATTCATATTGGCCGGCTCTATTTTCGAAACTACTTGAGAGGAGAAGCGTTGAAGACCTCATCCTCATTGCAGAATCAGGTGGCAGCGATGCACTTGTGAATGTATCTACTGCTCTTGTTGCGCCGGCAGTTGAAGAGAAAAAGGAGGAACCCAAGGAAGAGAGTGATGATGACATGGGATTTAGTTTGTTTGATTAGGGAGAATTTGGGGTTTATGAAATTTTTCATGGTTTCTTCCTTTAGACGGGCTTGATTAGTTGGAGATTTTGTTACAACTTTGAGGTTCTGATTTATGAAATGGTCAACATGGATTGATCTATTATGTTGCTCATTGGTGTGGCATATCCCTGTTTCTTTTCACCTTTTACTATTACGAGTAGCATTTAGAAGAATAATGCAAAGAATTTTATTATTCAGTTAGGTACTGCTAGAAGTTTAATTTTGTCGGATTATAGTTGGTTCTTCAGATTTTGTGACGGATAATATTTTCTTAGATGATTCAAAAGGAATAGTACTCGTATTTTGCTATGTAACAAGTGGAAGACATATTTCAGAAACAAAATAGTCTTTCAAATGATAGTGTTTCTTTTTTTCTCTGGTCAGTTGTCCCTTTCGAAATTCTGACAAACTTTCTTCCTCTCCATTTAATCAAACATAGGATTCTAGCTTTTTTTTGTATTGTAAGGTATACTGGCACATAACTTGCTACATAAATTTCTAACATGGTAGGGAGCTTGAGATTTATGGGGGAACAAAGAGAGAGGAGAAAATGAAAAGATGGAGAAAGGGTAAAATGGGTAATTTATAAATTTAAAATGAGTCTTATTAGAAAATTCAATAATTTGGGTAAATTTGTGAGTTTTTTTAACTTTAGAAGGGTAAATATGATATCATGAATTTTAGAGGGGGAAATGCGTAATTTCAAGGTTTTTGAGGGGGATACATGAAATTCCCCCTTTACAAAAAATAACGGTTGCGGCATAACAGCAACATGACGCACCTAGTGTGTCTTCAAATAAAAATCAAAGAATAAACTACAGGTTAGATAAGAATCGGTTTATTGTGTTATCTTCTAAAGAGTTTGGTTAAGCTACTTGTATAAGCATATATGGATATATAAGCTATATATGCACATTCAAAGTCCAAATATACGATTTGAACCATTAAACATGATCGTCATATTAAAATGTGCTTGGAGATAAAATTTTACATTTATTGAAAAAAATTTACTATTTTTTTTTTTAGAATTTTTGAAAATGAAGTTCAGAATGCATTAAGATGCATGCAAGAACCTTCACTTTTACCGTCCGACTTGATACTAAATAAGTTTGAAAATTTTAAAAATTTATATGTAATGAAGCTCTCAAGAAGGAGATCGATTTGAACAGTTTGAATTTTTCATTTGGATTTTGAAAACATATATATGACTTGTAAGAATATGCAATGATATGCTTATATAAGTAGCATAGCCAGACTCATCTTCTAATTACTGAACTAATTTAAGAGTCTTGCTAAAACTAGTAAAGTAAACGGCAATACTATGAGAGATCGTGGGTTCGAAACTCAAATAAGAAGTCTTTCATAAACAATTAAATAGAAGTTGGTAGGTTAGACCTTCATTTTTCTATTTAAAAAAAGTATCCTCAACTTCAATATCTTTTAATATTTTTGCATATATCAAACATTATAAATGTAACTCTTTGCAGGAAGATTTATTATTAGGTTTCTCATTATTTATATTGAACATGAAGTTCATAATATAATAATTATTAAAATGACGTTATCTAGAACTCTCTTCTATATATATATTTAAAAATATCTGATTGATGTAATACTAAAAAAAAAAAAAAATTAAACGCATAAACATGCATGTGACGTAATTAACGTGTTGAAATTTGGTTTGCCTCTCCAATGTCATTTCTCTATTCCCACACAGCAACGAAAAACCATTAGATAAAGTACTGTGCTCTATATCATCTGAGTCCGCATCCTGAGTTAACATAATATTTAAGTTTAGATTCATAACGTTCGATTAAAATCTACACCAACCTGGTTCGTGTTGGAATACCCGGAACCCTTTAATATTCGTATCATCGGACGGTCTGAATCTAATAAACTCAGAAATTCTGTTACCTCAGATGATATGAATTCATCTCCCCTAAACTTTAGACCTAGGATCTTGCCCTTTAAAGCATGTTCAATTTATAAAATAATATTTTAAAAAACATGCTTCAGAGTATTAGAAAAGGCTTTGTTGGGCCGTCCTGACTCCGACCGCTGTGCGTTTCGCCTCCTCGGTCCGACCGCCTGGGAGATCTCTCAATCGAGAGCAGTTTGGGTCCGATGCCCAACGGACTCAAATTGAGTTCGATGGGCTCCATAACCGTCGAAACTGCTTTAAGAGCCGTGCTTTCGCTTTAATATTGATGCACGTGCGAACGGATCTTAAAGCGGACCGGATGGTTATGGAAACTCAATTTAAGTTCGATGGCATCGGACCCAAACTGCTCTCCTATTTTAATGGTTTTAAAGCATTCATCTTACGGATGAAATTAAAAGCTTTTCCTATTGTCTTTGCGCTTGAGTCCTGACATCACATCGTTTACAGAAGCGGTAAGGCCTAATCTGTACCTTCCGACCCGAAAGGACGGCAGTCACGGGCTCACGGCCCGGATTTCATATACCTCGGAATTGTTCCTCCCCTGTCCCTTCCCGGCGTGGATCGGTCCGACGTTCCCTACCTACCCGCCTTCTCTCTCTCAGAGCCTCCTTAGTCCCAACATCCCCCCTCTCTCTGAAATTCAGGAATTAGGATAGAGATGGCTGAACCATCTCATTCGAGGAGCAAGAAAAGGAGCCGTTCCGAGTCTGAAGAGGAGCCTGATTTCGATGCAACTTCAATTCAATCCATCCGACTAGGCATAATGCTCTTCCTTTTGTCCACTAAAGACTCTTTTATGTTTTGGTTTAATAGTATCAGTAATGTTGACTAATTTCATGAACCTTGAATTACAGAGAACGACCTTACATTTAGTGATACCTTGGTGGCTCTTCAGATGATGAGGGCGCAATTTCCAAAACTAGATAAGGTATGGATTTAATTCAAAAATGTTTCATGAAGAAGTTGAATTTTCGTTTAGCCCATATGTTGTCAGAAGTGTACTGATTTAATAACATGTCCATTTTAACACAAGCTAAGAGCCACGTGATCATGTATTAATGTTAGAATGACTAAGGATGGTCTTTTCCTTTTAGCTGAAATTCTGACCAGTACATACTGGTACAGGTACACAAACCAAAGGGTCTCTGCTGTAGGTATGCCAGTACCTACATTTTAGATATCAAACAAGAAAAGAGAAAAATTTTAAATCATATAATGAGTAAATTAAAATGGGCTAAAATAATAGAGAAATAGTAAACAGAATAAAAAGAAACTGCTTTAATGATTAAGCAGTTTGTGCAGGGAGCAGCTGTATTGAGGGATGGTAATCGTTGAATATAACATAGAGAGAATTCAATTGCTTTAAACACCCTTGTTATATATGCACCTGATCATTTACTTGACAGGTTGTGGTACGGCCTTTCATCCTGAGGTCGCAACTGTATAGCAGTGTCAAAGACAGGACCCAAGTTGACAGAGACTTGGAGGTTTATTTTTTCATCTTTATTTTCATATATTACTCATCTCTTTGCTTTTCCTTACTTGCATACTAACCTCAATGATGCAGTTTGTGAATGAAATGCTGCGAGCCAAATATTTCTCGAAAATTGCAATATGGATTGAAACCTTCCATTTTTTCTTATTTCTAGTAGTCATTGAAGAAAGAGACGGTTGTACGTGTGTTTAAGCTAAACACTGGGACGGATGACAATGCCATAATGTTCATGGATGATTATTTAATACAGGTTTCTTTTTTATTTTCATCTTATTTTTGTTAATTTAACTCTATTAGTTAATCCTGTTACTGAGCCATGTTGATGTGATTTTTTACTTGTTCTTGGATGCTACTAAATACACCCTTCCTTTCATTCTATGTCCTTTCCTTTCATTTTTTTTTTTTTTGTTTTACTTTTGTTATGTGAGAAATTGTATAGATGGACAATGCTGTGAAGGGACTTGATGTGAAGGACAGGGAGCTTAGTGAAGTTTTTGGTTGGTTCAAGCAATATGTCATTAAATCTAAAACAGATGTTACCATTTCCCATCCTGAGCTGGTAAGCAATATACAATTCTCAGTCAAAGACTTATATTTGGTTTACATTAGATGGAAAAGTTTTATCAGTTTCCTGGCGGAAAGCAATTAGGTTAAGTGCCTTTTTGTGTTTCTTTCCTTTCTGTTGTGGTGGTTCTAAGAGGTATGTTACCTAAAATAATCTGTACTTTGGTGTCATTCTATATAGTACAAGGACCTGAAAAGTTGTAAAAGGACTTTTAAGTATTGCATGGCTTTCCAATTTTTTTAAAGGGTAATATAAAAAATTAGTTCATTTTTCTGACAATCTCGTCTTCCTGAGCAAAATCATAATACATTCCTTGGATGTTCTTGTGCATTGCAGTGTTCCCTTCTAGCAAATGGAGGTGATGTGACAGAGAAACATGTTACCTTACTCATCAATGCCGGTCTCCTTGTGAGTGTATATATCCTTCTGGATAAACAAATTATTGCTTACATACTCATAATTTAAGATGGTTCTATATAAAGGTCTTTTATACAAATCATATAAATCTGCGAGTTCAATTTGTGCTGAGCTAGATAAGAACACAATCCATTTTTGTTTGATAGGAAGCTTATCATCATCATAAACAGCACAACCAAAATCCATGTTCCAAGTATGGGGACAATTGATGTTGAATGGAATTACTGGATCCTTATTTGATTTAAGCTGTACTTTATTTAGAAAAAAAATGTTTGCATTTTGCATCCTTAAATCTTAGTCATACATATAAGATGAACATGCAATGAATATCATATCATAAATTATTTTTTGACTATAGGAAACAATTTGACCTTTTGTAGACTCGTCAATTGATTGATCAGAATTTGTACTGGTTTGCGATTCCAAACATAGGTTCCATATTGAAGGGTCTTTCACAGGTATCTTGTCTATGTCTGACTCAAAATACTTCGAGGGAAATTGCTGAGAAGTCTGAGAATGTTGGAAAAATCCTCGAACTTATTAGGAAAAGAATAAATTGTAGGGAAGGAAGGAGCTTGTATCCCTAATAAATCGTACAAAGTACAAAGAGATGGTGTTAGCTAATTTAGAGAAGAAAAGATTGCGGCTATCCCCACTTGACATTCGCTTCCATATTCGAGATCTTATTGGGTCTGGTCTACTTAAAACTGTCCAGAGCCCTATTGGGATCCTTATTCGCTTGTCCAGAGATTGACAGCTCAGCAGGTTATCTCTTCTATTTAGTTTGTACCCTTTTACTTTAAGTAATTTTTTTTAATATGTGACGTTACTGTTAATGGTATAAATTTTGGTGTTATTGTTAACATTTACTGTGTAATTGTTTGTCAGAGCTTAGAATGTTGGCTTCTTATTCTTTTTCAAGAGCAAAAAGTACACTCAATCTGAGGATTTTGTATTCTTGGATTATGTTTTGAGTTGATAAGGAGAAAAAAACAACTAACTAAATTGGGATTTTTATCTTGATATGGCTGAAAGAGGAAGGACAATTAAAGGGCTAGATTTTGCCACTACCTGCCAGTACTTTTTTGTGAGGTTGGGTTTGATTTGAAGGGGTGATGTAGACTCCATCAGCTGCTCATTGGTGTTTCTTTCTAATGTATCCATTATAGATAAATACGTTATCTCATCACTAGATAGAATTAGGGGATTCCGCTTGATTATCTAGAGACTTCTATATCTTAATTTCAAGAATGAGACCTAAGTAACCAAAGTAAAGAAATAAACTGTGAAATTCTCTAATGACAGAATGTCTTAATTTGAGTGACTTTCTATTTTTTGAGTAAAGTTGGAGGTCAAGCCACCCAACTATTTAATACCATTGTTATTATAACAAAGAATTTCTCCCATCCGGTTTCGAACCCATGACCTCTCATATAGAAACCATGTGTCTTTGCCACTAGATCAAATGCTAGTTCTTGAGTGATTTTTCTATTTATTAAGGATCATGATATCTTTTAAATTATTGTAATCTAATGCTATTGATTGGTTGTGGACTTCCTATGACAAATCTTTTGTCAAAAATCAAGTCACTTCAAAAGAAATATGCTTAGTAGATCAATCAGCATAAGTGCATAACTGGTTAACAGGGAATACCCTTTGATAGTTTGATTGTGTTTCTCGAAATTTCCAAGTTTTATATATGAAGTACATTGAGAATAGGCACAGAGTCACTGTCAACTTGTCAAGGGAATTTTATTCCTTATTTCCTCTGTTTTATTATTTTTCAGAAATAATCAGCCTTTTACCATTTTTGTATTTCCATCTTCTACTGTTTAGTGGTTAGCTTTGTCCTCTCATTCTTTAAATACCATTATATTAGGAGTGTCATGGCATGGACATTTGAATCCATTTACACAGGTAACACAGCTGAACTGGAAGTTTATCTTCTTTGTTCTTCTAGCATATAACAGAATGAAGTTTAAGCATCTAACCTCATGGATGTTTTTTTTTTTTGTAAAATATTGCAAATGTAGAATTATTATTTTATTTACATATATTCCATGTGGTGGTGCATACTGTCTATTAGCCAAATTAAAACTTTTCAAGTTTCCTTGTTGTAACTGAAGCTGACATTGCCTTTTCTTTTTCTTTTTATTTCTTAAAAGGTTGCAAAGCTACCCGTTCCATAACTGAAACAACTGTGTACCTACTATTTTTCTGTTAGTTTGATTGTTACTTTGTTCTCCTTTTTGGTATACTTAGATAGCTGGTAAAACCATTTCTTGGTTATCCTCCACTTCCATTTTCATCAATCCATGATCTCAACTGAATGTATAGTTTCTTGAAATTAATTCATTATTACAATGTAATGCTAACTGAATGCATTGTCAATTTATGATCCCTACAATTACGTTAGCTAACACCTATTTGCTGATTATCAATTGTCATCAGGCAGCAGTAACCTGCAATTGATAATCTTATCCAACCATTTATCCCTAATTACTTTGCTTATTGGTCGACAATATCTCTATTCTTATATTAAGTACGTAGATATTATGACCTGCCAATGACTTTGATTAAAAGATAAAATTTCGGATTGAATATTAACCTTCCGATCAAACATTATGATTCTATGCATTTTTTTAATGTTTTTTTTATGTGTAGAAGTCTAAATCTATTTAGATACGTACTTGTTACATGGAAATTGTATCATCTTTCTGACTGGTCTTGGTTTTCTTTTCTTTTTTTCTTTTTTTGAATGTCATTTAAGATTTTTTTTGAATTGATTGATAATTGATTGGTCATGTCTTCATTTCTTTTTATTTTTTTAATATCTAAGGAATGTTATTTACTATTTAATATATTATTTTGTATGAGTTTTTTTTTTTTTTAAGAAAATATGTCAAAAGATCCAAAAATATATATGAAAATGTGGTTGGAGATCAAATTTTACATTCTTTTAGAATTCTTTTACTATTTTTTAGATAGAAAAATAACTGCTTTCATATGGTCTAGAATTTTTAAAATTAAGTAATTTTCTATCGAAAAAGTTATTAAAAAAAGTTGAGTGGTTCTGATCAATTATTTGAACTTTGAAAACAAATATACGAGTCTATAACACAAGCCGCTCTGTAATTTGCACATTGCTATAACTTCACTCATGTTTGCATCTTATTAATTTTCTTAATTAGCACGGTTTAGGCATCAACCCAATTTTGTTGCATGCAATTATATCATAACCCAAGTTTCATCACATGATGCTGACTTATTTAGACCTGGACCCCTACCAACTGGTAAGACACGGGCCAAATATACTAGTTGCAATTATGTATTAAGCAATTAATATATTAAATTACTTGCTTTGTCTCGTTGGACATGCTCATCTCCTGACACTAATCGTTGTTTTATTATTAACTTATTTTAATTACTTGGCCAATACTTCCATATAAGGAATGTGGGTCAATGTCTAAGCCTAAACAAATCTTGTAGACAACCGTTTTCCCACCTTTACAAGGTATCTATCTGTACACCTATATATCTAGCAATTCTCTTTGTTTAATTTCAGCCATGTAATGTGTAATGCATATTTTGATCATTTTTGTAGCAACAATTAATTAAGAGTTTACTTTGATCAGATGCAAAAGCACGAGCTTCTTTTTTGGACCCATGTACTTATGGGATATTTAAAAGGAGATTAGCTACACTAATTAAACATATGTGAAATCTGTATGGAACTGGGAATCACATCCTCTGCGGAGCTTTTACCTGCGGAGTTTGTGCGATTCTTTTAATCTGGTCCATTCGTTTTGATCGGACGAACCAAATAAGATTATGGCATGAATCTCAAAGCAAAATTAATATTGCCCCCTCCATCATCCCGAGCACTCACCGGCTGAGAATAAATCTGGACCGTCCGATCAGCTCCGCGCTGCAAAACTCCATAGAGGATACTGGTCCCATGGAACTGATCCTTTATAAATTATTATGCAGGTTAAGTACAGGAACTCGAGGTTTGCTAAAATCTTAAGTTCAATTCAAATTAATATACAAGTTACACACACAGAATTAGGCAAGTGATTCCTATAAATTGATCTTTTAATTTTCAACTTTGTTTGGGTTGATATGAGAAAATATTACTATGATTGTCCTGTTTTCCCTCTTCAAATACAAGTATCTCAATTGAAGTACTTACAAACAGTAAATAAAGTCTTAGTTGTTTATATTTTAACTATCAATTCTGAAACCCTCGTTAATTTTGATGAATTGTCAATTTTCTTATACAATTACCAACCAAACTATATAACAATATTAGAGTAGGAGAACTAGGGTGTTCCTAAGTTCACCAATTTTCTTTGTGAACTCAACTCTAAAATCCATCAAATTGACTTCAAATGACGAATCCGAACTGTTGAAACTCATCTATCTTACAAGTGATGCGTCTACATACAAAAAATTTAGACTTTCGAATTAATTTAGTATATAAAGTCAAGCGGTCAAAATTAAAAGGTTCATAACTTAATTTTAATGCATTCATTTTTAAACGTTTTTTTACCACTTGACTCTATACAAAATTAATTCAAATTTTTTAAAATTTTGTATGTTAAAGGTAAATGGGTTTTAACGGTTCGGATTCGTCATTTGAAGTCAGTTTGATGGATTGTAGAGTTGAGTTCACAAAGAAGGTTGGTGAACTTAGGAACACCCTAGTTCTACTCTTAGAGTAGATGAGTAGAACTAGTTATACTCTCAAGCGATAAAAAAATGATGAAAAACAAACGCATTATAATTAACTTATAACCTTTTTTTTTATGGCTTGACTTTATACTAAATTAATTCGAAAAAAATTTAACATATAAACATATTGCTCGTGAAATAAATCAGTTTCAACGGTGTTGATTTGTTTTTTAAAATCAATTCAATAAGTTTTGAAGTCAATCTCACTAGGAGGCTTGATTAGCTCAAGGACACTCTATTTCTACGCTAAATCTCGATGATATTTTATAGACATAATATGTGAATAGATTATGACTATATTGTTAAATTTCAAAATAATTTTTTTAATGGCCATTAAGATTGGCTTTTTTTTTTGTGAAAACCTTCGTAGAGGCTGTAAAATCGTGAGGGAGAATTACCAATAGCCCTACAACTTTTTCTTGACCAACTGTGCTACCTTTTCATTTTCGACCATCTAGGTTGTTAAAAATAAAAAGTTGTCAAATAATCTCCCTCACAAAAACTTGTCAAGTATCAACACATATATGACCTAGGTGTATTGACAAACGCCAACCTTAATTAATTAAATTCCCAATTTGAATAGATAAATGAACTTGAAACATAAAATATACGGAGAAACGTGCCACTATCTAATTGATGGGTGAATAAAAATGAGTGAACCAAATCGTTTTTTACTTTCCAAAAATTTGTCTCGAATGCCTTGCTATTTTCATGATGATCATATTTATCATGTAATTTATTTATTACTTCTACAAATATGGTTAATTGTAGATTGGTATCTCATGTCTGGCTCTCAATAAAGACAAGGTTACCACTAACTTAGCAAAAGGGTCCAAGAGATCATTTTCCATGATGTGCATATATTGTACTCGCAGCAGCTGATGCATGTGTGTGTATTATGAATTTTTTTTTAAACCATAAATAAAAAAAAAAATGGATTTTAGGGAACCAATTGGATTGATGATTTTTTTTTTTTTTAAAAAACCATAAGCATCAAATAAACTATTCAACACCAACAATTTTTTTTTTGTAGTACCGAATAGCCTATTCCGCACCACCATATTTTATAAATTTTCATTCAAACAGTGTGGCATTTTTGTGTGGTGCCAAATAGGCTATTCGGCACCACAAAAAAAAAATAGTTGATACTGAATAGCTTATTTGGAACTTATTTTTTTGTAAAAAAAACAACTAATCAAGTTGGTTCCTATAATATGTTTTTCTGTTTATGGTTTATAAAAAAAAATCGTATATTCTCCCAAGCACTATGTTCAACTTCCAGTTCATATTTTATACCATATATGATGCACCGGGCAATTAGCAACTACATATCGCTTTAAAGTGATTCAAGCCTCAAGAATTAATTATATATATTTTTTAACAATCAATTAAATAAAAATTATACCAAAATATTAGCCTATCTTACATCTATTGAACAATAGAGGTATTTTTTATGCCCAAGTAGTCAAATATTTTGAAAATTAAAATCACTCCTCAATATGTTATTGAATCTGTGATATTTATTCTCATATATGCATGCGGTTTTCTACCTCATTAGTATTTGCAAATTTCATAGACTGGATTGGCAACATTTCAAAATACTCTCTTATTAATATTGAAGCCGCATTGGATGTTAGGATAAACAGAAGAGAAGGTACCTATCTGGTTAGGAAGCGGGGCATGTCCGATGGACATCGAATTTAGTCCGATGCTTGCTCGGAAACATCCAATTCACTTCATTATTCATGCATGCTTGATCCGCTATATTGAAGCGATATATACGAATCACGAAGCGAGTTAGACGGTTCTAAACGGGCATCAAACTTATTGGGTAATAAAGGAAATAAGAAAGGTTTTTTTTTTGTTTGACAATTTTGGAAGATTGAGGAATGAAAATATGCATATTATAGATGAAACTGTGCTATGTATTTACATCTCTATTTCAAATTTCAAGCACTTGAGTTAAACATGATCTTTATAAAAAAAATTTACCATTTTTAAATAAATAGAAAATCATTGTTTTTAAATGGTTTAGAATTTTTAGATCAAGTAATATTTTTTCCTATCTAAAAAAATATTAATTTTGGATAGTTAGTTAACTATTCAATTTAAAATAGATAGTCCCATATATATGCTTGAGACTAGCCATTAATTTTTTTTTTACAATTAGAGGGGCGTCTAATTCCTGCTAATTAGTCTGGATATGGGAAAGGGGATTTGTAAAAAGTTGTCTAGTGGCTTTCATTTACACTAGTTGTACAGTTTTACTGCAATAATTCAGTTTCTGTACATTGTGTGTAAACATGGACTCTATTTCTCGAACAATAATAATAAAGAAAAAGTGATATGAATAAATTTACACTATTTTTAAATAACAACAAAAGTTAGGAAAGATGTTCAACTGTCTAATAATGAAGAAACAATTTATTTTTCTTTACAAAAAAAGTTAGCTTTTAATTCTTCTATCAACCGAATTATTAATTTCTTTCTTTTTGGAATCTCACATTCTCATCCTTTTTTTTTAAAAGGTTGGTTAATTTTCTTTAACTTGCATCTTCACTTGAACTTGTATTAAAAATAATATTTTATATGTGAAAGGTTGTATATTTAAAACTCACTCACAAAAATTTAAATAAGGGATATATATTTAAGTTGAAAAGTTTGACTGTATTTTTATTTCTATTTAAATAATGATCAAGAACACATAATCAAATAGCTAAAAAAAATAGCAAACTGAAGCACAGATCTGACATTTGTAACTAAAAATGTAATTACTAAGTTAGATTAAATAATTTATCAAATAATATCAATTTTATGTAACTTTTTTGTACGTTACTTGCAAGCGAGCTTCATACGAAACAAATTTCTTAGTTAAATGTTACGAAATGTTTATACTTTATAGTGAAGATTTTCTTTTAAAAAGAAGCCGGTATATTAAATTTTATCACCGTCGTAAGTCATATTAATTAAATAAAATACATGTAAAATATTGTTTTTACTCCTGACATAGATTCTTTTTAATATTTGACTATAATATTTAAAAATGAGCTCTAGATGTAATGGATTTTGGCTAAAAATTACGAAAAGTATATTCATTTTGCTTAGAAAGAACCTGCTTGAGTAAATTTTATCACATAAAAAAAAACTAGTCTTTAATCTAGTGACAAAAACACATGATCGATCTCTCATGTAGAAATAAAATCATGGATTCATAAAATAATTCTTTGTTGTACTAATAGAAAATATTAAATAGTTGAGTAGCTTGACCTCTAATATTTATTCGAAAAAAAATTATCACTCCAAAAATTGAGTCAAATAAATATATATCTTTTTATAAGTTAGACCAGTGTTGTAAAAAAACATCCGTTTAAGCTGATTAATTGGCAAATTAGTCTTTAGCGGTGATCAAACTATCACAAATTTTCCGACTAATCGGCCGATTATTCCCCATTATGGCTGATTATTTTCGTTTATTCTCAATTAATCACTTGGCGGTACTCTGTCTGTCCGACGAGCGCATACTGTTATTTACAATACTAAGTGAGACCATGATGATAAGCAAATTAGACATGAGCCCATGGTATGTTTTCAAAGCTTAAACATATTCGAATAATTCAACATGATTCTTATATGAAAATCTACTTGAATGAAAATTTTGATATTTTTTAGAATTTTATACTATTTTTTAATAGATAGAAAATTACTTCATCTAAAAATGTTTAACCATTCGAAAGTGGTGATTTTCAAACTATCTAAAAAATAGTTATAAATTCTAAGAAAATGTAAATTTAGTCTTAAATACATTTTCATACTGAGATATGTTTGAATTTTGAAAACAAAAATATAAAATCAAATCACATATAGATTTGTAAAACTTGTAATATGAATATCACCATAGTCCCATAGCCCCCTCATTTTTCTATAATTTTTTTATAGCGAACACAACTTTTCTAATATATAAAAATAATATATTTTGTAAATAAAACAAGAAAGAATAATTATTTAAATAATTAAATAAATCGATGGAAGCAACACGACAATTCGATTCTAATCAGACTGTAAAATCCTTCATTTCTCGTGGCGTCACAAGAAAACGAGCAAGATATATATGAAGAGGCATACACAACACAAGGCTTTTAAAATGGTTAAACTTAGAAAACAAATCTGGGCCCACAGTTCACCAATGAATTTGTGCCTTGTGGATGAATAAAGTGGACCCACATTCGACCTTTTATGAGATGTCGTTGTTGTTGAGGATACCCTTTGTGTGGGCCCACCTTTTCGTCCCATGGCACGCAATCCTTCTCGGAATTTTTTTTTTCTTATTTAAAGCTATAAAAGGAAATCCATCTAATAAAACAACAACATATGCGACAATGAACAAGAAGAAAATTAATATAAGTATTTAAAATGTAGAAATCAGTGTAGTCTATTCATCTGTATATTCGGCCGAATATTCTTATTCAGTTGCAATCCGAATAGAAAATCTATATTCAGTCAAAATATGATCTAAATATGAAGTTTAGAGCATATTAATTGTTTAGAGTATATTAATAATGATAAAAATACTGGTCTAAAGTATATTAACAGTGATTTATACCACATATTACTAGTTTAGAGTATATTAACAGTGAGTCATATCACATATTACCGTACGCTTGTTTATATATACGAATTCTCATTTAAAATCCGCATATGCCCGCATATTGCATATGCAGTATGTGGTGGCTTTCCTCATACCGTATACAAACCGAATATTAAAACACTGGTAGAAATATATCACCTAACAGAGAATAGAGTAGGTCCGATGGGCATCGAATCTACTTTTAGGTTCAATTAGCTCTAACACCGTACAATTATCATCGAGATTTGTGCGCACGGAAATTGAAAAATACCTACATAGATTTTAATTAGTTCGCACGAATCTTGATGCAGATCTGATGGTCATTACACCCATCGAACCAAAGTCCTACTCTCAATTCCACCTTAACAACGCCTGGTCGCTTCCTACATACGTGTCTTTTTAATAACGAGTAACCGAATGTGTGAGAGAGTTATTTTTGTAAGAGAAAACGAAAAGAGGAGCGTAAAGAATAATTTGGTTTTACAAGAATAAATGTCTTTGATTTATTTGTGGGCCGGTTATCCATGCCATTTATGTCTTTGAATTTCCCTGCACTAGGGGGAATGTTGCAACGATACGGATCCCACGTGAAGAGAGGCAGAGAGCGCAATTTTAAACAAAATTTCTCTCATATGAGGATAAGGGGTCTTCATCATTTCTGTTAGTTAAAATCAAAATAAAATATGTAAACTATATTTTTATTTGGTTTTCAAAAATATAATTGAACCAATTAAAATAAATTTATCAACAAAATTTTGATTTGTCCAGTTTGAACTGAAATAAGAAGATTAGTCATAAAGATAAACATTCTTTCATTTTTATTTATTTGGTTCAGTCTAATCTATTTTAAACTGAACCAAGTAATATACATTATGTCAGTAATTTTTTTTAAATATTTGTGTCGGACGGATGATGATTTCAAAAATTCCAATCGGTTTAGTCTAATCGGTTTTAAAATTTATAAACCGAACAATTAAACTGGTATTATAAATGAACCGAGCCTATCCATGTAATTTACCGAACCATTTATTTTGAATTCTCTTGGTTCAGTTTAAAACCGATTAAACCGGACCTGATAAGAATATCAAGGTCTTTTGACAATCTGATTGTGGGGATGCGATTATACCAATACTAAAGCATAGGATCCTATCGAAATTCCATAGTTAAGCATGCTTGAATAGAAATAGAAGTCTCTGTGTTGCATTCCTTTCAAAATTGCATCAATCAAGTTTAAAAAACAAAAACAAAAAAAATCTGGTTGTGATCGATAATTTGAATTAAACTTTTTTCATCATCATCTCAGATTAAATTATTATATGCATTAATATCGAACGTAGCTATCATAGAAATAATACATAATTACTGAACAAGTTAGTACAGAGGGAAGGCCTGAAACTTTTTTTTAGCGGTACATGTGGCAACGACACATCCCAGTATCCCACAACATTCTGTAAATGTTCGCGCCAAAATTTTTATTTATATCATATTGAAAAAATATAATAAATTAAAAAATCACTTTTTTTTTGTGAAATTTCAAATTTACCATCTCTGTCAATTAAAACTGCGAACCAAAATAAGCAAGTCTGCCGTTCAAAACAGCAGACACCACTTTGTGAACGGTGGACACATTAATTTTTTCCCACTTCCTTAACGCTGAGCCACACAACTTTGATGTATCAAATTATTTTTTTTTGTTCTTCTTTGGCCATGCAATCATTACTTTTCTAAACATCACGTGGCCTATTTTTTTTTTTTTTAAGTTTGTATTTTTACATATTCAACCCTAATAAGAATATTATAATTATGACTAGGTATTTAATCCTCTATTGTATCTATTAATTTATCTGACTTTCGAATATTCGAACATTTTAGAATTTCAAATTAACAACATATATTTCGACATAGCAACTTAAATTATCATGTCCTGCTTAATAAAATGATATATTTCACACAAAAATGCGATTTATTTTACTAAGCAGAACATATGTCATCAATTTCATTTCTTATATAATTTATTTCAAATTAACAAAAATGTGAATATGATTTTAGTAAAATAAATGATATACAAAATGAAATTATTAATATATGTTCTGCTTAGTAAAATAAACCTCATTTTTGTGTGAAATATATCATTTTATTAATCAGGACATGATAATTTAAGTTGCTATGTCGAAATATATGTTGTTAATTTGACATTCTAAAATGTTCGAATATGCGAAAGTCACATAAATTAATAGATACAATAGAGGATTAAATACCTAGTAATAATTATAATATTCTTATTAGTATTTGGACTAATTTGTAAAACTTAGAAAGATAAAGGTTGAATATGTAAAAGTGCAAACTTTAAAAAAAATGACCACGTGAAACAAAGGTGGCTCGGCGCCAAAGAAGAAGAAAAAATTTAACGGGTCTGCCGTTTTGAACTGCGGACCTGCTCCTTTTTGTTATCCCTTTTATTTGAATGGCAGATTTCGAAATTTTCAGAAAAAAAATAGTTTTTGGATTTTTTTTTTTTAATATGGTACAATTAAAAATTCGAATTTTTTTTATTTAACACCCCAAAAAATCGGAATTAAATAAAAACCACTCTGTTTGGGGTTCTATCACAAATACCACCTCCGCACAAGCCTTGTGCGCACCCGAAAAACGGATCCGCACAAAGAATTCGCGCACCCGACGATCCACGGAGAAATTGCGGTTTCAAACGGGTTCGCACAACCATTGTGCGGATCCGGTCGGGTGCGCACAAGCATTGTGCGTTCCCAGTTTTGTCGGGTGGTACTTTAGTAGCTTCTACCAATATTTCAAAAAAAAAAAAAAAATTTCGGGTGCGCACAACCCTTGTGCGTTTCCGTGTTTTCTGGTGCGCACAAGGCTTGTGCGGGGGTGGTATTTGTGATAGAACCCCAAACAGAGTGGTTTTTATTTAATTCCGATTTTTTGGGGTGTTAAATAAAAAAAAAATCCGTTAAAAATTTCGGTATGTTCGCGTAAGAAGTGTAGCAAAGTGAGAGCAACTGCATCTCACTTGTAAACAATAGTAAATGCTCATTTGATACTTAAAATTTTAATTGCAAGAATATACATACTTGCTAAATTAAAATTTTGTCTGAAAAAAATAACATATTTTTTATTACAATTTCCTTAGCAAATGGTACAAGCATTTTTATTTCTACAATTACAAAAACTGCTCTCTTTTCTAAAATTGAACATCAATCATTTTTTTATGTCAGCGAAATTAAAATTGCAAAAATAAAAACATTCTAAATTAAAAAAAAATCTAAACAAATTACTAAATTTTCAATGACAAATAAATTATTTTTCTACACTGTAATAGTTATCCGGTCCCATATATGCATTGTACATGCATTTTCCATTTTTCCTGCTTTGAACAAAGCAGAGGACCGGTCCACATTGTTTTCTCCGTTTTTTCTAGCCAATCATTGCTCCATGATTTAGTTTGTAGAAAAAGGTAGAAGGTAAGGGAATTTAATGAGTTTGTTCAAGCGTATTTCAGCCGCAATTTTTATTGGATGAGTATTGGATATTTGGATTACACTTAAAATTAGCACGAAGTCTTATATTGTAGGAAAAATGAATACAACAATTCAATGATAGATTATTTTTTTCTACATCGTTAATCCTCCAATGAAGCAACCGAGGAGAGAAGAATAGATAATAAATGTGGATATCGCAATTCAAGGGTCATAGAGCTAACTAGATTAGTGTCATATTATTTCTCCCTACGTAAAGAAGAAGCGAATTCATCATGCGCTTGTTGACAATTTCATTAATTACACCGTCATCCTTTTTCCACAAGAAAGTGACCAATTTTTCTTCTGTTCTGCGCGCCTCCGTCTACTTTCTTATCATTATATTATAGCTGGAATTGGGTTTTGTCCAAGGTGATTTCGACAAATTTTATTAAAATCAACTATAAAATTGTTTGATTAAAATTTGCATCGAAATTTGTGTAAGGTATTATTGTTAGGTGTCCCATAAATACAAATTAGAAATTTAATCCATTACACTTTATAATATTTAAAAATAGGGTGATATCTTCATTTTCAAAATGTAAATTTGAACTGTTCGTTATGATCTTTATATGAAAATATACTTGGAAGTCAAATTTTCTGTTTTTTTAGAACTTTTTTACTATATTTTTAGAATTTATTTACTATATTTTTAGATAGGTACAAAATCACTTCTTCGGATGGTCTAGATTCTTTAGATCAAGTAATTATGTACATGTTTAAATAAATAGTAAAATATTTATAAAAAAATGTAAAATTTGGTATCCAATCACATTTTCTTATAGAGATTATGTTGAGTGGTACGGATCTAGCTACTGTTTCGACTTTAAAAATAGAGATGTATATCCATAGTACAAACCAAAGTGCATTATGCATAATATCATAACCTCACTCTGAAAAAGTATTTTTATTGTTTAGCCTCCTAATAAAATGCTAAATGTGTGATTGAATCTTAATGGTCAAAATTCTACTTTATAGCTGTGGAGTCTTGGGTTTAAATCTCGGCTACTATATATATATATAGATTATGTGAGAGGTCATGGGTTCAAAACTCAGATGGGGAAAATATTTTGTTGTTATAACATAAGTATTAAATAGTTGGGTGGCTTGATCTCCAACCTTTACTCGAACAAAATAAAATAAAATAAAAACTACGTACCATTAAGGCACATATAGTTTAATTTGTAACAGAAAAAAGAAAATGAAGCACTGATATTTTCTATATATTTTGCTATCTGAACAACATGAATTAGGATGAGAATGAAATATATTTATTCAATTATTCAATCTGTTTCAAATTTAATAAGATGGTTACGAATAATTTTGTTTCGTTATATTATTGGATGAGGATAGTACGTAGTTAATAAGAAAGACATTTGTGAGTTCGTCATAATAAGATTATATACAATATCAAGATCGAGTTATATTAATTGCATTCCATGACATATTATCTAGTAGTAATTCATAGAAACAGAAACATATATATGATAATTTTCAGTCATTCTTGTGATATATGAAGTTTCATTTTATCACGCGTTAAATGCAGAATTATACGAAGAGGCAATGCAAACGAAAGGAACAAAATATATATATTGAATTCAACATTTTATACCGGTCATTCATGGCAATGAAGATAAAATTAATTTTAAAATTTTTATCTTCAACAAAATATATATAATGAATTAAATAAAATATTATAACGAAATTATTCTAACTAAATAAAGAAATAACGAGAGATAAAAAAAAAATCAGTATTGATGGCACAATAAGTATTAATTTTCTACTTTTAAATGGAAAATGTAAGAAAAAAATTGATTTTTTAATGGACTGTCGAGCACTTTAGTCTTTATTTTGTAATTATACTAATTATATATGTTTCTTTCAATCTTAACGCGTAAGGACCATTTAGCAGTATGGTGTGATCAAAATTTTCAAGAAAGCGTTGGCTAGGTCCTACCTAGAGCGTATAGGTATATATGACATATCGATCATAGACTTTAAAATCACGCGTTAAAAAAAATTTCTTATATATCATTTTATTACTGGAACTACATATAACTTAATTAGGGGTTGAACCGGTCTAGTTATTTTCATTTCTGTATCTTTTAAGGAGTATAGCAATGACAGTACATATGTACTGCACTTACTTTTGTTCCCTTGATTGATTATATATGTTAACAAGTCACTTTGTATACATTAATTAATGATCAGCAGTTTTTTTTTTATATAATAATAAAGATAGTCTTAGTATACATACAACTAGAGCATGAAAAGAAACAAAAAATCTTTTTGGTTATTTTCACAAGTAATAAATAGTGACTAGTAGCAAAGAATAAATATAGTACTGATGGAATAATGTCAGTGAACAATATCCATCCTAGTAAGGAAGGAATGATTGATTTATTAATCATAGAAGGACGTACACATCAAAGAGGATAACTATATATATTTTTTAAATAATTTCGAAAATATAGTTATTAGTTAATTAAGTGTGAAAGAAATGATGGAGATATTTCTTGTGAGCATGGGTTTCCTCCAATCCAAGTTGTTCTTGTTGCACAAGCATGTATCAAAGAAAGAGGGGTCCTCAACCCCTATGTCTCTAGCATCTTCTTCTAGATTATGATAACGATCTTTTCGACTTATTATACAATCCTTTACTCCTTACTTGAACCTTTATATATATCACATATTATGGATCTTTCTTCCAGATTCAATATATATATGCGCCTTTATATATGTATAGTATATCTAGATAACTAACTTACTAAACACAATCAAACACTTTCCTGTTCCTAAATATATTTTTTTGTCTCTCTCCTCTGATTTATTACTTGGAAGTATGGGTCTAAGAGACATAGAGAACACACTCCCACCTGGGTTTAGGTTCCATCCAAGCGATGAAGAGTTGGTGTGCTATTATTTATGCAAAAAGGTGGCCAATGAAAGATTGCTTGGAGCAACTATGGTAGAGGTGGATTTGCACAATGTTGAGCCATGGGAACTGCCAGGTACTTGACAGTTCAACTTAATTCAGCAATTGGTTTGCAATTAAATTAATTATTATGTTAATATATATGTGATCCCCACATACACATGTAGGCTAGTGTGTCATGTATCTACAAGATTATTTTTATATTTCTAAATTGCACTATCTTCTTAATTTTCTTATACAAATAGCTATGGATGAGACCGAGCCTTTAGATTTGAAGTTTAGAACATTGTTTTTCATAGTACAGTAGCCGATCTCTATACATATATAATTTTACCAGAATAGAGTACCATATTTACCATTAATAACACTCAAAATAACTAAAGTTAACATAATTGGATTGTAAACTGGTTATAATAATGAAGATACATCATACATCATACATAGGCCTAGCTACATACATTAAAATGAAAAAAAAGGAATGACAAAACTAATGAAGGCACATGTGAGGAAAGGTTGTAGATTAGAGAGGGGATATTACATATAAGAGCATAATAATGCCCTTCTACTACTAGCGATATATTATATATAACGTAAAACACGATATATACAATAATCTAATCAGACCTGCATATACAATTTTGTGTCCAGATGTGGCAAGGTTAAGCGCAGATGAATGGTACTTCTTCAGTTTCAGAGACCGCAAATACGCTACTGGCTTGCGTACCAATCGTGCAACTAAGTCTGGCTATTGGAAAGCTACTGGAAAAGACCGTACCATTGGAGGTACTCCTTCATGCAACTCAACAGTGATGGGTATGAGAAAAACACTCGTGTTCTACCGGGGCAGAGCTCCCAACGGAATGAAGACTAATTGGGTCATGCACGAGTTCCGACTCGAGAGCCCGCACCATCCACCAAGGGTATCTAAAAATCTTTCATTTTTTTTTTTTTTGACATTTCAATAACATTTCTTTTAAATTGATTGTTCTATTGTTGTTGTAACAGGAGGATTGGGTGCTGTGTAGAGTTTTTAACAAGAGCAAGGGGGATGGCATGGGCTGTTCACTTGAAAGCGAAACCGAGGCACAATCAAGCTATTCGACTTCTCAGTTGGACACAATGCCGCAGTACCAGTACGACCAACAAATGACGAACAGCTTACCGATGTTCACTAACACATCTTATCAACACACTAACAGCTTGAATACCTTCATCAATTCAGGTGGATTAATGCAATATGGGGACAATATCCCACCTATGTTGTGTGTGGATAGAGGAAACAGAGAAGGAGACCGTGACTTTGGGTTTATGCTGGATTTAGGTCTGGATGCCCATGAACTGCTTGCTAATTTATAAGGGGTGTCCGTACGTGTTGTTGATTTAGAAATGGATTTAATTTGATTGCACGATTTAGTTTGTTAGACCTCATCATGAGTTTATTTCATTATTAATTTGTGATTTTTATTTCGTTATTTATATATTCATCTCTGTACATATTACATAATGTTTGTATAAATGAATTAGTTGATTATTGATTACGTTAATGTATTAATTTAGGGAAGACTTATATATATGTATATATGTGTCTATAATTAATTTTGTACTGTACATATATACCAAGTGAAAAGTATCTCATAGCTAGCTAGCGCACTCTTAAGTACTGGTTGTCTTTTTCTACAAGTAGGACAAGTCACAGTTTCCCATATAAGTAGATTTCGTGACAAAACCAAACTTTGGTTACACACCACAATTTTTTGTTTGATGGCAATACAGTTGAAGATTTTCTGTCTATATACAAACCCTGCACGCGCGTTGTTATAGCCGTTGATTTCTGAGGTGCTGTAAGATCGAACGGTTTCTTTGGTGTATTTGCTTGCTATCCTTTCGAAGTTCGCGAGCTACTAAAAAGTGATCGATGTACAAATTAAGAACTAATTAATACGTCGGAAATTTTAATTGCTTTTGCTTGCCACAATCCTCCTCTCCAAATATAATGGTTCCTAATATATTAATTAGTGGCTGCGCTAGCTATATATTGAAAGATTAATCATGAGTGAAGTCATTAATGCTGATTGAATAATTTAATAGGGGAAAATTGCCCACTACATATACCATATATATATCATTGTTCCTGATAACACAAAAGTTATCATATTTAAAAAGCTGCATGAACAATATTGCGCTTTGACGTTTTATATTATCTTTGTAATTTTTGCATTCTTATTCTATCATCATCGTCGTCGTCATTATCATCATCTTCATTTTCATCATAATAGAATCCGTCTACTATATTTTCGCTAGCATATTTAAGCCCAAGTGCTTCCGGCCTCCAAAATTTATCGGATCAGCTTCAAATAATGAATTCAAAATTATTAAACTGATATACTTCAAGAGTGATATGCTTACATACAAAATTTATAGGTTTTCGAATTAGGTATGTTCGGATGAGACAATGAATAGTGTTAATTAATCCATGTTAGGGACTATTCCAAACTACTATTATCACTATTAGAAAAAACGCATTTACTATCGCTCATTTACCATCGTGGCACCAATGGTGTAAGTAACAAGGGACAACATTATATTTACTTGGAACTTTTTACCATCGGGTGGCGTCGAAACAACCGATGGTGTTGACTTGGCCCTCCTTTGCCATCCATTATTTTAATCTTACCATTGGCTCTGAGTAACTCTGCAATATCAGTCGGGTTACTGGGCTGATGGTGTACATGTGGTGATCTTTACCATCCATGATGTAGATGAGCCGTCAGTATCGATTTGATCAATACCAACTCTGGTCTTTTTTTTGAATAGATGACGATGTTCTCAGGATCGCAACGCTGTAAATACTTGGAACCTAGATTTTAGTATAAAATAACTTATCCATGTTCAACTGATGGTTATGTATTGTAGTTATTTTATAAGTTGTTATATATATATATATATATATATATATATATAGAGGTTGGCTAATATACAATCGATTGTTCTTGAGCTCCCGTGCAACCAATTCATTTTCTGATTTTCGAAGTCCAAACGGTCGATCCAAACCGTTAGATGTGATATCTATATTAAAATGTGCTTGGAGACCAAATTTTATATTTTTTGGAATTTTTTTGCTATTTATTAAGCAACTTTGAAAATCGCTCATCCAACGGTGGCTTAACCAAACAGTAAAAACAGAACCCACCGTTGGATCAGCGATTTTCAAAGTGGCTTAATAAATAGCAAAAAAATTCCAAAAAATGTAAAATTTGGTCTCCAAGCATATTTTAATATAGATATCACATCTAACGGTTTGGATCGACCGTTTGGACTTCAAAAATCAGAAAACGACTTGGTTGCATGGGAGCTCAGGAACAATCGATTGTATATTAGCCAACCTATATATATATATATATATTTATTTATTTATTTATTTATACTTTCTTTGACCGCTTGACCTTAGCAAACAAATTCGAAACTTTCAAAATTTTGTATGTATATGCATCACTCATGAAGTATATGGATTTCAACGGTTTATATTCATCGTTTGAAGTCGATATGATATACTTTTGAAGTTGTGCTCACCAAATCCTTCTTGGTGAGCACATCACACCCTAGCTTTGCGCTCTCTCTCTCTCTCTCTCTACATATATATATATATATATATATATATATATATATATATATATATATATATATATATATGCTTAATATTATGATGTTTATATTAATATATATGGAGACTATTCTCTAATACAGACATATATATATATATATATATATATATAGAGATGGGCTATTGTACTTCGCGAAGTAAAGCGGGTGCTTTACTTCGCGCTCGTATCGAGATTTTCAAAGTTCAAAACGTCGATCCGAACCGTTAGATGTGATCTCCATATTGAAATGTGCTTGGAGACCAAATTTTACAATTTTTGGAATTTTTTTGCTATTTATTAAGCCACTTTGAAAATTCCTGATCCAACGGTTTCACTGTTCAAACAGTGAAACCGTTGGATCAGCGATTTTCAAAGTGGCTTAATAAATAGGAAAAAAATTCCAAAAATTGTAAAATTTGGTCTCCAAGCACATTTCAATATGGAGATCAACTTGAACGGTTCGGATCGACGTTTTGAACTTTGAAAATCTCGATACGAGCGCGAAGTAAAGCACCCGCTTTACTTCGCGAAGTACAATAGCCCATCTCTATATATATATATATAGAGTACGGCTAACGCGCTTCCGGAAGTATATCGACGATATACTTCCGGCCTCTAAAACCTATCGAATCGGCTTTAAACGACAAATCCAAACCGTTAGATGTTCAATCTATATTAAAATGTGCTTGGAGACCAAATTTTACATTTTTTGGAATTTTTTTGTTATTTATTAAACCGGTTTGAAAACCGCTGTTTTCAATGCTCCAGAAATTTAATAAAAACAGCGGTTTTCAAACCGATTTAATAAATAGCAAAAAAATTCCAAAAAATGTAAAATTTGGTCTCCAAGCACATTTTAATATAGATTGAACATCTAACGGTTTGGATTTGTCGTTTAAAGCCGATTCAATAGGTCTTAAGAGGCCGGAAGTATATCGTCGATATACTTCCGGAAGCGCGTTAGCCGTACTATATATATATATATATATATATATATATATATAATTAAAATATATATAAATAAATTGTCAACGACCCAAAAATAATAACAGATGACAAACTAGAACCTGCCAACACCAATTCAAACAAAACAGATGGTGTAAGACACTTTTGCAATCGGTTAGTTGTTGAGTATTTTGTGTATAGGGTTTTAGCTATATTTTTGTACTCGTTTCACTTTTAAATTTATAAACCTAAATACTCAAAGAATGGTCGATTGCAAGCGCATAACCTATCATTGTAATATAAAAGGTATCGATCCAAGGGAGAAAGGGAGATTTTAGTTTCAACTCTATTGATTCAAATTCAGAAATTGTTTGTTTTAAAGGTTTATTTGAGAATGTTTTAATTTCTAAAGTCCTAAAATTGGTGGGTTCAATACCCGAGGAGTTGAAGGTTTAAACAAAATTGAAAGAAGAGTAAAATAAAATTAGGATTTTGACAAAGATTGGAGAATCTAGGGGCTTTCGGTCTACAATCCCTTGTTTAATCCTATCTATTTGGTTTGTTTAAACTCATGTTTGATATGATGGGGTTTCTAACCTAATATGTTAAAAAGGGTCACTTCCGTGAATTAATAACGTGCCTAAATAATTCTATTTATCTAGACCATGAAATTATGTGTTAGTCTATCGTCTCTTTAGATATTGGTACTTAATGGTTTAGCTGGCCAAAGCAACTCATACCAATTTCTAAGTTGATTCAAGATGTCCCGACTTAGGGTTTGGTTTTACCGGTTGAGTCTCAACCTAAATCCTAACCTTAATTCCTGTAGTTCCGGCTTAGATTAAAAGATTTATATACTCTTAACCTAAATCCTAATGATTTTGTGACATAATTGATACTATCATATATGATCCATTCTACCTTAAAGTCTAAAAAACCTAAAGCGGGATAACTACAATTCAAGTATAAATTATGAGATCAACAAAGAATAAATCACAGAAATTAACAATCAAATCAAACAATCATCATAAAAACAAAGGACCAAATAGAATAGAATCAAACAAGTTCATGCATTAGACCTACACCCCTAGAGAGGAAGTTAGCCTCTCATGGAGATGCAAAACTTACAAGAGAAATTCATTACAAATCGGCTAAAACAAAGAGAAATTGGAAAAGAAATGATTACAACCCTTACTCCTACGAAGATCTCTTGCCTTGCTTCCTTGCTCTGAAAATTCTGCTCCTCTTCTCCTTGTCTAAGCTCTTAATCTCACTTTTTGCTCTAAGTAGATCTGGAATATCTAATTGAATTGGTAGATGGTGAATTGATTCTCTATTGAGCAGAATTTTTCCTTCTTTTATAGCCTAGAATACACCCTAGAAACGTGGGGAGCAGTGTCCCACATGTTCTCCATGTTTAGAACCACTAACTTGGACAACCGGGCATGATCTGGCCTTCCAAAAATAGCAAAACTGCACTTTTAGTCTGACTGCGGCCCGCACCGGGGTAAATGCGGGTCGCACTGGGGGTTAGTTTCCTTTTTTAACTTCATGCGCCTTCGGAGTGCGGCCCGCACTGGTCTCAGTGCGGGTCGCATTATGCATTTTCTGTTATTTTCTTCGATTTCTGGATTTCCTGAAATTTTGACCAAGTTCTCAGTGCGGGTCGCATTCCCCTCAGTCTGGCATCTGGTTGAGCATAACATAAAGTGCGGACCGCATTACCCTGAGTGCGGGTCGCATTCTTCCTTCTTGTTGAGTGTGGCCCGCACTGAACGCAGTGTGGGTCGCATTGGATTTGTTTCTTCATAAATTCTTCTAAGTTCATAGTGCGGCCCGCACTGACCTCCAGTGCGGGTCGCATTCCCCTTAGTTTGCTCCTCCTCCAGCGCTGAACCTCCAGAATTTGACTAAGTGCTGAGTGCGGTCCACACTAACCACAGTGCGGGTCGCATTGAGGGTTTTTTCGCCGTTTTCTGCATTTTAAAGCAAGAAAATGTAATATTTTGATTCGAGATGCAATCTAAGTCTTTTATATACCAAAATACAAGATATTTAGAGCATTTTTATTGTGAAACTAAGATCAAATCATATCTAAATGTATATATATTTCACGCTTATCATTAGTAAAACCCAATAGACAAAATTAATTACATTTGTCGTCGGTTGCAAAACGAAATAGACGGCATTAGGTGGTCAACACCATATGGCTTGCTGCTGGCATAAGTAATTAACGCCATTAGTTTTGAGCAGATGGCATATGTGTATACCTTCCCAATCGGAGCAATAGCCAATAGTTTGGAACCCGATTGTGGATTGCGATTTGAATCGACGGCGAAGTGTTTTTCTGTAGTAGTGTATGTGTTTGGATGTGTTTGGATTAGCAACTAGGACTATTTTTTGTTTGTCTTTTATGGGTTAGCATGTTATTCTAGAACCCAACTAAAAGTTGGATTATGTACTATTCTCAATCTTTGAGTTTGCGGCTATTCTCGCTAACCCGCACTTTCATCCAAACGCTTTAAAAATGAAAAAAAAAAAAAGTTAATTTTAATACATTTATTTTCCATCATATTTTAATTGCTTGACTTGATACTAAACTAATTCAAAATTTTATAAATTTTTTATGCAAATATTTCACTAGTGAAGTAGATAATTAGTTTGGACAGTTTAAATTTGTTGTTAGCGGAAGCATCAGATATTATTCTTTTCTTGTTCTGTTATTTACATAATACAATAATAACAAAATATGATAGTATAACCCACTGTAAAATCATTATAAATAATTTTATGCTTGAATTTTCATACATTAACCATGTTGCGTTTTTGTTATATAAATTTTGAATTAAAAAAAATATTTATATTAAACATTTACTTATGTAAAATTTTCTCATAGAAATTACCATTAGAAAATTTAATTTCTTCCAAAAAAAAGTATGTTTTTTTTTCTTTGACATAATCCTAATATACAAAATTCTGTTATGTTTGAATGTTTTCTGCCACTCCCTTTATTTGTCCTCTTATATCACGGGCTTCTCACTTATGGGCCCCTGGCCCCTATATTCGAAACTATTAACTAACTTGAATTGCATCCCGGCGGATAAGATTGTAAAAGGAAACAGGTACCGGCCTCTTAAAATCTCTGGCCCGTATAGCATATGACCATGAACCATCGTCCATCGAGAACTTCCATGCTTAAACCCTACGACACCCCTTCATCTTCTTTCAAGCACAAAAAAAACAAAAAGAAAAAGAAAAATGCAGAAGTTCCAACGACAGGATGCACCAGTGAAAAAAAAATTCTGTGGAACTTTTTCTTTTAAAATATCTGTTGAATCTCTTTTCTTCGCTAAATCGTTGGCTTCACCGTGCCGGGTCGCCCCAATTCGCGACTCGAGCCCCCTGTCGAAGGTTTCTGCTACCCTGGAATGACATGTAATTCTTCTTTTGGAATTTCTTGGAAGAATTTAATCGAAGAATCTATCAAATAGAGCTGGTTCCTCACTGGATGGCCTCTCATCTTTATTAGGTTTCTCTCTACATTCTTTTCTCGTTACATTATAGGGTCTACATAATTATGCATTTTCTCAAAAGAAGAATAACATTAAACATTGAAATTTGCAACTTCCTTTTTTGAGGGAAATTAGAAATAACTTACAAGCATAACTTCAAAATCTATCCGATTGGTTTCAAATGACGAATCCAAACTTAACGAGTGATGTATGTACATACAAAATTTTGAAATTTTGAAATTCATTTAGTAAAAAGTCAAGCGGTCAAAAGATGATGAAAAATGAATGCCCTAAAATAACTTATAAAACTTCATTTTTTTTACCGCTTGGCTTTATACTAAATAAGTTCAAAAATTTCAAAATTTTGCATGAATTCGCATCACTCGTAATGTAGATTGGTTTCAACGGTTTGGATTCATCGTTTGAAGCCAATCCTATAGATCCTGGAGTTGTGCTCACCAAGTCCTCTTGGTAAGCATAGCACATGCTAGCTTTACTCTTGATATGGTAAATTGAAAATGCCTTGACAGTTTTTTAATAATATCTTTTGTGCTAATATAATGCTGTTTCAAGATCCACAGCTTGGTAAGGGCACAGTGCTTCAAATTTCAAATTGTTGGGTGAACACTGAGAGTGCATCAGATCACATTGTTCTTTAATTTGCAGAATTTATGAGTCATATATGATCAATTCCATCAAATTTTAAGTTTCAATTTTTTTTATACCCGTTTTCAAGAATGTCAATGGATTTAATGGTAGTAGATTTACTGCATTATGGTATTAACCCAAAAATTCTTATTCTTTGGTGAAGTTGGATAATCTATAGTAACAGTCAAATTTAAGTCAAGCCTAAAAAGTCCCATTGAATTGGGCTGTAATATACAATGTCATTATAGCACACTGGGCTTAACAGAATTGCAATTATATAAACGAGCTTCCGCTTGAGCTTCTAAAGTGACATAACCCTCTTCTCTAGCTATTAGCAACTACAATCTCTTGCCATTCCAACGACAATTTTTTCCTTTTTGTCTAGCAATTTTGAGGAATCCAGGCTACCAAGCAGGTTTGTTTTTCAAGAAATCTATGGTTGTTTTGGCCTAAATCTCGAACTTTTTTTTTCCTTCTTTTCTTTGTCTCTCTATAATTGGGGTTACATCATGTCCTTCTTTCCAAAAATTGTTCCAAAAATTGTTCATGTAAAAGGGACTAGCAGGAATCCAATGCCAATCAAATAAAGAAGGTTATATATGTAGTATGAACATTCTTCTGCATGAAAATCTAGGTCTAATGGGTATTTATTGTCGGATATAACTCTAACCCCTTTTTACAGTTGTGGTCTAGATCCTTATGATAGTTGATTAGATCCTTAAGGATGATAATGACTGTGAGGTAAATCTTTTTTAGCCCAAACCAAGCTTGGGAAATATATGAAAATCTAGAGGGCCGCTTTGTCAATATTTTTGTTAAATCATAGGAAAAGGATATTTGAGTTAATTGCCATAATAAGGCTGTTAGATTCCTTCTTTAATATGATCCTAGTATCTATTAGTTGGAATTTGCAAGATATTAGTTTATTTGTTACCTTTTTTTTCTTTGGTAAGATGGAAGGGGCGATATTACATTGTCTGATTAGTATAAGATTATTGTTACAATTAAGCATGATTCTTTATTTTGTTGCACAATACATTTGCCCTTGTTTTTTTTTTAAAGACATCCTACATATTTTTTAATTTGTTTAAAATTGTGAGTTATTTTCTACTCATGATCATTTTATGAAATATCAGTCTTATATATTAATAAGAACATACTCTGGCATATAGACCTTTCAAACATGAATGAGGATGCTTTGGCAGCTTTCTCTGCCAAAAAGTTCTGTATGATATTTTCGTCACCTTCTTAATTTTTTTTTATTCTTCAGCAGTGATGGAGGACATGCCAGTTCCACCAGGATTCACAAGGCTTACTTCCTTCACTCTGCAGATGGTTCAAAAGGACTCTTCTGTGGCAGCTCCAGTGCAGTCTGTGGAGGATGCTCGTAGAAATAGTGACAAATTGAGGAAGTCACTTCGTGATAGACCATGGGTTAATTACAACGAGACATATACCATCTCTGACTCAGAGGACGAAGAAATACCAGATCAGGTTCTGCTTCTTGTTTTTTTTTTTCTGTATAGTTAGAAAATTAGGGGTGCATTTGGGATCATTTTTGTTGTTGCAGCTTTTGTTTTTCAAAGTAGAAAAATGTTTTCTTTTTGTTATTTTTTGTTATTTTTTTTTACATTTTTTAAATTTAAACCTAGTCAACACCAATACTTAAACAATACACTTCAGAACAAAAAAGCAAATGATATTATATTGTATTCTAAAGCTTGGAATAGAAAGCATCATATGAACCAATATACATAATAGTTCAAGGATGCCATATTAGTTTTGATGTGATTATTTGAATTATAGATAAAGATACATTAGTATTATTTGCATAGTTCCTGATAGCCTCTATCAGAATTTAAAAAAAAAATTATTTGCATATTAGCTAGACAATTGAGCTTTACTATGCAAACTCCATCCGAACCCTCATCTTTTTTTCAAAATGAAGTCCAATAATGACTAAGGAGACTGTTATACGATGAGCTTGTCCAGCCAAAAATCACCGTATCGGGCTCTACAAAACCATGTCCATTTCTTCTCCATATTATAAGCTAATAGTTTGAGGAAGGCAATAGAGGCACAGAAATTGTTGCCATTCCATTTCTTAAATTAAAATAATTTGAGCATTCAAGAAACTATTAAGAATACTTGTAGTCAGTTTTGGGATTGCATCAGTCTTCCTCGGTCGCAATAGTCCAATGCATTCAATTTATTTAATTTGATTATCTAAACCACTCTCCAGTATTGTACCATATTTATCAGCTATAACTTGATCTTTGTCTGCTGGAATTCTTTGTTGATATGCATCATAATCGAGGTAGAAGTGACCTATACAAGACTTGTCTAATCCCAATTTTAGCCAGCTTTCCCTCATTATTAACCATCCATTATACGATTGACCATTGGGTAGGCTTCAGTCATCCATACTAAACCTAGATAGAATGATATCAGAAGTGAGCAATGGGATTCCCTAGTTAGGAAATAAATACTAACTTGAAATGCCACATTACTTGTTGAATGGCCCTAGTTAAGCATCATCAAACAATTTATGGGCACACAGAATCTTGTCTTGAGAGAATGCATGTGCTGCATGCATCACAGGCGCAAAAGTATATTGAAATCATGTGCTAGATTGATTCATGAACTCCACTTGCTCCTATCTCTCTTTCACTATTTTCATTCGACTACACCAAATAAGCACAATGTACCTCAATTTAACTCCTGAGGTAGAAGGTTGTTATGCTCGTTGTCACCGCCACCAAGTTCAACAACTTCACTTAACTCCTGTCATATTTGAAGATCCCTGACAGTCTTGAGCTGCCCATGGCCCATTGTTTTTGGTTTATCTCAGTCTTATTCAGATGTGCTCCATTTTTATGAAATGTGAAAGTACAAAATTCTTTGTATTGTAATCGAATACGGTACCAGATTTTGAAGTACTCAATACTTGATTCGCAGCAGTACAATAATGCTTGATTCGCTCTATACTTGTGTTTTTGCTATTTAACAAACTTGTGTTGTCTTTTCTTATGTAGAGATCTGGGAAGAGTCTACCTCATGGAGTTATCAGGGGATGCGCTGATTGTGAAGACTGCCAGAAGGTCCATTATCTATGGGCAATATTTTTCTCTTTCTTGTTCTTCTTCTATTTGTTTGTGAGTGTTTATGGTTTCCTTGTATACAAGTACTGAGCAGATTGTGGCAAGATGGAGACCTGATGGATTGCGCAGGCCTATACTAGATGAAGCTCCTGTGTTTCACCCTACAAAAGAGGTTATTTAGCTTAATTTTTCCTTTGGCATTTACTGCGGGTTTTAGCTCACTTGTTCTATTTTATATTGGCTTCAGGAGTTTAACGACCCTATCAAGTACATAGAGAGCATACAGGCTGCTGCAAAGCCATATGGCATATGCCGCATTGTACCACCATCCTCCTGGAAGCCCCCTCCTCTCCTACAAGAGAAGAAACAGTGGGAAGGGCGTAAATTTAGCACTCGAGTTCAGCAAATTGACAGGCTTCAAATCCGTGAAACTGGGGATGCCTTGGTGCGAAAGAAAAGGAGAAAGACGGATGCTACAGTTCTAAACCAGGGTGGTGAACGCTTTGGGTTCCATTCTGGCCCAGACTTCACTCTGCAGTCGTATAAAAGATATGCAGATTTGTTTCAAGAAGAGTACTTTCGGTCAGAGGCTGACAGGCTGGAGTCTACTCTCTCCGTCGATGAAATTGAAGGCGAATTTTGGCGAATAGTTGAGAAGCCAACTGAAAGGATTGAGGTAATTATTTAAGAAAAAACAGAATATAACGAGATTAAAAATATGATAAATTTGGCTATCACTCAGATAGGTAGTCCCTTCTTCTGAGTCTTGCCTCTTGGTCAATGTTTTTGTAGGTTTTGTATGGGGCTGACCTGGACACGGCTTCATTTGGAAGTGGTTTTCCCAAGGCTGGAAATTCACAGTATGTCCAGTCTGGATGGAATTTGAACAACATTCCAAATATTCCTCGTTCTATGCTATGCTTTGAGAGCAGCGACATATCTGGGGTGAAGATTCCCTGGCTGTATGTTGGAATGTGCCTCTCTTCTTTTTGCTGGGTATTCCACCTTAACCACCCATTTTTAATTTAGCTTTTACATGTATTGTTAACAACGTGTAGCTGTTTTTATCAATTTGTTTGTTTGTTTGTTTCATCTTTTTGATATTTCTTTACTTATTAGCATGTTGAAGACCACCATCTGTACTCCCTGAATTACATGCACATGGGGGCTCCAAAAGTGTGGTATGGTGTGCCAGAAAAGGATGCCCAGATGTTTGAGCATGTCCTGAGGAAACACCTCCGACATTTATTTGAAGAACAGCAAGATTTGCTCCATAACCTGGTTAGTTGATAATTACTATTGCTGGTGTTATTTATTTTTTGAATTTGTACCCTCGTCAACTCTAAAGTTGGCTGAACTAATTTTGTGGAAGAGTTATTGTTGTTTGTTCCTATTACGTCCCATGTTCTACTATTGTTCGATATAATGACATCGCTTTTTGTCAGGTTACTCAATTTTCGCCATCTGTGTTGAAACAAGAGGGGATCTCAGTCTTTCGATGTGTTCAGAATGAAGGTGAATTTGTTCTGACCTTTCCTGGGGCATATCATTCGGGCTTCAATTGCGGGTTCAATTGTGCAGAGGCGGTGAACTTGGCTCCTATAGACTGGTTTCCTCATGGCCAGAATGCAGTAAAGCAATACCGCAAGGAGAGACGCATGACAACCATCTCCCACGACAAACTATTGATTGGTGCTGCCAATGAGGCCGTAAGAGCCCTCTGGAATATTTTTTTGCTGAATAAATTTACTCCTGGTGACTTGGAGTGGAAACGCCTTTCTGGAGAGGGCAGCGTCCTTACAAAAACTTTCCAGGTAGGTCCACTAGACTTTGTTCAGCCATCTTATATTGCATCAATAGGGTTTTTAGAAGATGTTTGGTTTTAATTGCTTATTCTAACTAGGAGCGTAAGGAGACAGAAAAGCGCGAGAGGGAGCACCTCTGCTCACCCTCTCAGTGTCAAAAGATGGATGCTGGATTTGATGCTGCTGTGAGGGAATGTGTCTTTTGCCACTATGACCTGTATCTGTCTGCTGTTGGTTGTTCCTCATGCCCTGATAAGTATGCCTGTTTGATGCATGCAAAGGAGCTGTGTTTGTGCAACTGGAGGAACAAACACTTTCTGTTCCGGTACAATGATGATGAATTGGATATTCTTCTTGATGCTTTAAGGGCTAAGCTAAGTTCGATCCATCGATGGGGATTAAATCATCTTGGGCTTAGGCTTAGTGCATGCCAATATTCTAAAGTTCAAAAAGAGGCAGAAACTCCTGTCAATAAACCTAATAACACCGGTGAAGAGATGAGGGATGCAGCTTCGGCTGGTATCAGCACACAACAGCAACATAGACAAAATTCTGGTCAAATATCAGGTGGTTGCGAGAATATTGGGACCTCAAAAATTGAAGCAGTTCCAATCAGAAAAGTTGTGGGACTGCAAGAGGGACCAGGCCCGTCAGTAATGCCCCAAGATTCTTCTGATGATAAGGTGGCAACTCCTGTCAATACACCCACCAATGCGATTGAAGAGACAAGGGATGTAGTGGAGAGTAGCGGGGCCCGAGGAATTGCAGCAGCTCCAACCAGAAACAATGTTGTTTTGCAGGAGGGGCCAAGCTCATCAGCAAGGGACCAGAATTCTAATGGTATTCCAGCACAACCACGCAACCTTCCTCGTTTTGTCAAAGTTGGAAAGGAGATAACGGTCGAGGTTGTAGAGTATGGCACCATCATGCCCCATGAACTCTGGTCGACTAAAAAGGCAATATTTCCTAAAGGTAATTGGCTTCTTTGATATGATATTATATTATTTTGAGCTTAGGGCACCCGCACCCTGAAATGTTTTTTTTTTAATCGAATCAAAAAGTACATCTTATAATATTGCCTCATTGTGAAACTTTCAATAACCACTAAACAATGAAGAGTTGTAATAAGCAGTGAACCATTTTCTGATCTATAGAAGTGCTCAAGTAATGAGAAGAATCCAAAAATGATTGGTTAGATTGGATATTAGACCAAAGCAAGAGGAAACTAAAAACACCTTACTCCAACAAAAATTTATCAAGGAACAAACAAAAGCTTGAGGTTACCATCTTTACATAAAACTTAAATTGCAAAGTAGTCTTCTAGTCAAAACAATTGAAGGGCAAACAAGTTTTGAAGTAACATTTGGCAATATAGACAATTTCCAATGAAGCCCATAAACCTAAAATGTTTCTTGTAGTTGCCAAATTACAAATCAGCACTTGTAAGGCCCATTACCACCTCATATTTCTTTATTGGACAACCAGTCACGTAACTGACAAAATTTTGGAAGTTCCCTTCAGTACAGAAATATTAGTACAAACCTTCCATAATGTAGCCCCAGGAACACCAAAGAATGTTTGAAAATCCATTGAGGTGAGAAAACTTCACTAATATCTAGGTGGGTTATTATACGAAAAGCTCCAATGTACAAGGACCTGTCACTATATTAATGTTTGTAAGCAGTATTTATACTTGAAAAAAATCTTTTGTATTTAATTGAATTAAAAGGACCAGTGTTTTTTAAACCGGGCCCTTTCTGGTTTGGTTTGTTTGAAAAAATGTTTCTGCCATTGAACCAGTAAATACCGGGTTAGTTCACTGGTTTTTGAATAATAGGAGGGCTCAAAGTCTATATTTGTGAAGCATTTACAGTGCAAAAAAAATATCATTTACTTTCAAAAATTTATAGAAAATTATCTAGCCATCTAATGAAGAGAGATTACACTTGTTAGCTATGATAAAAATATTGCACCTTAAAAAGTTATCAAGTCTTAATTATTCATAATAGAATGACTCCCCATGACCTGCTTTATTAAGCAGATATTGTGTAAAAGAATCAATGAAATCATAAAATTATTGAACTTTATATGAATATCTAATTGTTTAAAAATTAATATGAAATTAAGTTTGTGAAGTCTAGTTTCTAGTTTCTTAAATTGTCAAATCGCAATTTCGGTGAAAAAGAAATGAACCCAACAAACAATACTGTGCAGTCTGGAAAATTAATCAGCCGCTTAATCAGATTTGGTAGCTGATTAATTGGTTTGGTGGCCAACTAATTGGTTTTGGCGGTTGACTAATCGTTCAGAACCGCAAAATGCCCTTCGAATACACTATGCATGACTTATCAGTCTTGGCAGCAGTTATTTACATTACTGTTCTGGATTACAGGATTCCAGAGTCGTGTGAAATATTGGAGCGTTCTGGAAGCAAACACAAGGTGTGACTATGTCTCTGAAATTCTGGATGCAGGGCGTGTGGGCCCTCTTTTTATGGTAATCTGAATTTGACTTTTCATATTTTCCCTCATCTTTATATCAAATATTTGTATTTAATTTTTCTGTTTGAAAGTAGAGAAAAAGGCAGTTCTTTTGACAACTGGCATTGCAGGTTTCGGTAGAGGCAAACCCCAGCGAGGTGTTTGTTCATGTCAATCCGGAGAGATGCTGGGAGCTTGTGGTCCAAAAAGTTAATACAATCAACAAGATTGCACACCAAGACCTCAAAAAGGGGGGCAGAATTGCACCCAATTTCCCTTTGCTGAAGCCAGGATCCATTGATGGACTTGAGATGTTTGGTCTTCTTGAGTCTTCTGTTCTCCGGGTTTGGAAATTTTCTATCTTCCTATCAATTCTGACTTTGCAAGTTATTCTCACAACATCTTTTGTTGTTGTTTTTCACTGTTTTTGTTGCTATTGCAATCAGGATTTAGAGGCATTAGATACAAGGCGGGTTTCTGAGTACTGTCGCGTCAAGGATCAATCGATGGGAGCGGGAACTTCAAGTTCAGCAGCATCTACAGTGTGCCATCAGAATCCCCTTGTCAGAAGAGCAGCTCCTAGTGCTCCGGCTGACGACCCTAGCCTCATGCTTCAAGAACTCTTTAAGAAGGCCAATCCAGGAGAATTAGGAGCGTTGGAGACTGTGCTTAGAGATGCTGCATCTAGTAGTAATTCCAGACAGGAAGCTGTTTTGCTTCTCTCCAAAGAAATCAGATCCCGGCAATAGGAATAGGATTGTTTTTTTGTCCTTGTGCATTCATTCTAGTCATGTTTGTATTTGCTTTAAGAAAACTATTGTTTTTTTGTATTATGAGAATACTTTTGCTAACATGCACCGGCAGCGTAGGCACAGGCTAGAGTAAAAAAAAAAGTTATATAATTAGCCATGTGTAGGTATTAACCCTTAAAGAACATCAAACTCGTGAACTCTTAGGTATGAGTTTGACTGTTGGGCTGTTCAAAATTTGAAATTACAATTGTTGTTGTTCATTTGCATAATTTATAATTTTTGCAAGGGCAAGATGCTACTATGGCTTGTAAACACATGGTCATCAAATCGTGGCCCTAAATGATTAATCTATGATCTATTAGTTTATTAGATGGTTTATTTTTAACTATTTGATTTAGTATAAAATAAATTATAGAATTTTAAATTTTATG
Source organism: Carex arenaria (assembly GCA_964058825.1). Taxonomy (NCBI): domain Eukaryota; kingdom Viridiplantae; phylum Streptophyta; class Magnoliopsida; order Poales; family Cyperaceae; genus Carex; species Carex arenaria. Next base: position 728,155 of record CAXKVW010000373.1, on the reverse strand, counting down.
TAGACATAAATGTGAACTGATTTTAGCATTAAGGTTTGAATTTTGAAATGTAAAGATAAAAAAAAGTGATGTTGTAACGTGAAACCCTCTTAAGATTTTAATTTATATAAATATTAACTACATTTAAAATTAGAATTGGCGAAATTTTGTGTAGTCAATTGAGTGGTCATCTGTTTCAACTTTTAAGGAGGATGTTTACTGGGTCCCAAGAGCCAGACAAGGTAAGCTTCAAGACCAGAGACATGAGACGAAACCCCAACGGAGACCTAGTGGTGCGGGTTGTCTGCAACATAGCTTGCTGAGTCAGATCCACTGTGATGATGGTTGGTGGTGCGGAAACAGAAGAGCGAGCTACTGCCCATCGTAGCAACATTACCCGCTTCACAGACGCCTCTAAATCCGAGAGAGCATACCTCCTGGATAGAAGTCAATCCTGGGCCTGAAGACCTTTTCTAGGCCCATTCTTGAAGTTTTCGTAGTGGATTGAGGCGACCTTGAGCGAGACGAGAGATGCTAGCTTGGGCCATCACAAAAGGAATCCAAAAATTTAGCGAAGACAAAAGAGCAAACTGCAAAGGGATTATTGTTACTCGTCCGTCTGATTCGTTTTAAGATCTATGAGCACAAAATATTAAAATTGACATGCACAATTATGGAAGTAGTGTGCACAGATCTTAAAACAGATCGTACAGACGTGAAACTCATCGGATCTAAATTGGTCCCTACCTCTTGAGCTTGAAAAATTAGCAGGGCCCTCAAATTTGCTCAAGTAATTAGCGTTAACATAATGCAATCTATGCATTTTTTTTTTAATTTACTTTTAGCAATATTATATATAAAATTACAAAGAAATAAAAACATAATCGGAGATGATATTTTTTTAGTTAGAAAGATCGAATTTGTTGTCTGCAAACCTCTCTTATGTTTTGTAGAAACTGCATGCGCGCCTAAATATATATACAGCAGTTGGCGAAAATATATGCCATCCTGCAAATTGATGGTGGGCGTCAGTACTTAGTACTGACAATAATACGTCACCTGTTATGATAGCCACAAAAGTTGGACAGCATTATATACCATAAGGAGTGTTCGGATAATATTATATTAGGAGTAGAACTAGGGTGCTCCTAAGTTCATCCAATTTCTTGTGAACTTGATTCTAAAATATATCGAATTGACTTTAAACGATGAATTCAAACTGTTGAAATCCTTCTACCTAATGATTGATGCATCTACATGTGAAAATTTTAAAGTTTAAAATTAATTTAATATAGAGTCAAGTGGTCAAAGGAGTCCAAAAAATGAATGCATTAAAATTAATTTATAAACCTTAAACTTTTGACTACTTGACTCTATATTAAATTAATTCGAAACTTTAAAATTTTTACATGTAGACGCATCACTCATTAGGTAGAAGGATTTCAACGGTTTGGATTCATCGTTTAAAGTCGATTCGATATATTTTAAAGTCAAGTTCACAAGAGGTTTGGTGAACTTAGGAGCACCCTAGTTCTACTCATTATATTAGTATCATTTCAATTTATATAACATTAATTTTAAAAATCTATCAAATCAACTTTAAATGGTGAATCTAAACTGTTCAAACTAATCTACTTCATTAGTTTGCATTCACATGCAAAATTTATATATTTTTTTAATTTAATTAGTATTAAGTCAAGCGATTAAATGTGAGAGTTTTTAACTTAATTTTAATACATTCATTTTCGAACATTTTTAACCACTTGACTTAATGCTAAAATAACTAAAAAAAAAATTGCATTAAAAATTAAATACATCACTAATAAATAATTAGTTTTAACAGTTTGAATTAGTCATTTAAAGTCTATCTAATCAGTTTTGGAGTTGGTATTATATGACACTAATGTCGTATTAGCCCCGGACTCTACAATAAGATGGAATCAGTAATTGTAAAAATGGTTCAATTTTTATTCAATGAAACAGCAGGAATATGTACTTTCTTGCGGTGACTAATGTAAGTTAGTGTTGTGAAACTAATTACAGGATTTCAGTCGTGTCGAGCATTATATATGTAACCAAAATGCATGGTGGGGCTACAGCTCTGCAATTTAATTAATCTGGATGCAGAACATCTGGGCCCTCTATTTATGGAAATCTGAATTTAACTTCACATTTTGCTCTTTTTTATTTTGAAAAACTTGTAGAATTGTATTTAATTTATTCTGTTTATAAGTTAGAAAGGCAGTCCTTTTGACAACTGGAGAACGCAGCTAGGTTTCTGGAGAAGTAAATCACAGCAAGCCAGCAAGGTGTTAATTAATTAATTTGTCCATGTCAGTCTGAAGAGATGTTGGGATCTTGCGGTACAAAAAGTAAATGCACTAAAAAAAAAAGCATTTCTACGAAGCCAACAAAAGCATAGGGAGGCAAACCCACCAATACTTTTCATGTGCTGAGGCCAGGGTCAATTGATGGACGTTAATTCGGCCCTTTGCATCTGCTGTTTTCAGGCTAGAACTTCTTTATAGATTCATATCAGTGTTGTAAATAACAGTATGCGCTTATTGGACAGATGTAGTACAATCAAATTATTAATTGGTATGCGGTTGATTAATTAGAATTATGCTGCCGATTAATTAATTGTTTTCTTTAATTATTTGTATATATTTATAATTTATTAAAATAATTTATTTAACTCATCAAACTTATCAAATAAACTTAATATAACTTAGTTTTACTATTATAACACTACGTTTATTTCTTCTTAACAACATATACACAATTTCTTGTGTAAGTAACACATTTATTTAATGCAAAAATAAATTCGAAAATTAAGCTTTGTCAAATACTAATATCATATTATTTGAAGGAAATCAGACATTCCAACATAAAATCACTAATTTTATTTTGCGATAACAACTAAATTTCATATATAAACATATCGTAAGTGAAAAAAATTACATTAGTAAGAAAAATATATGTTATATAAATAATAGAAGAATTAATCAATTTCAAAGTAAGAAGGAAAAACATATATAAAAAATATTGGATGTATATCTAAGTACAAATAAAAGTACAATAAATGATCTATGAAACTTATTATCACACAGTCACAGAAAAAGAAAACATGCGAAAATAAATATTCACTGGAATAAACATAAATAAAGGGGAATAAACAAGAATAAACAAAATAATAGGCCGATTAATCGGAAAAATCAATTAACATACCTCCAATTAGTGTATTCGTAACGGCTTAGCCGCCGTTAACGATTAAACGGGCATTTAATCGGCCTTAAGACTGATTTTTACAACATTGGTTCATATCAATCCCCACTTAAATACTTTGTCTTTTAACAACAACATGATCTTTTGTTGTTAGTTATTGTTTATGTTGTTATTACATTTAGGCTTATGAGGTATTCTTCTAGGGAAAATTTAAGGGGAGGGGACTTCAAGTGTAGTGGCATCGATCTGAAGTGCATGGGAAATTGAGAATAGTTGTGATCTTTAATTATCTGACTCTTAGTACTCCTCTCCACTTTTCTCTTCTTCTCTAGTCCGTTTCTCTCACTCTTCTAGATCTCATCTTCAATATAGTTTCTTCTCTCTCTTGACTCTACTTCCTCGAGTGCAGAGGAGAAAGAGAGAGAAGGGAGGGACCAGACGTGAGCGGAGCCGAGAGTGCAGTATCGTCGGAGCATAAAGCATTGAGCATCTACGCCATCTCGATCAGAATGTGGGTGAGTCGATCCGGACGTCAAAGCGCGGCAACAGTCAAAAAAAGTAGATCCGATCGTAGAGAGCGATAGAGATTAAGATGATAATAGAGTAATTATGAGTGTGTATAAGTGATATTGGAAAATTAGAGTTAGAGTAATTTGGAAGATTTTGTAAGAATAAAAGAGTAGATTTAGTGTTGGAGTCATTTGACTTGTTGTAAGTTTGTTTTTCTATCAATAAAATTGTTAGTTGGCATTAAAAGCCACTAACCTTAAAAAAAAAGATATTGATAAGGCCATGTATAAAAGGCCTCATAAAATTCACCTTGAATTGAATACTAAGACTCAGATAACAAGCCCAAAAAAATGGTTCGGTCGAGTTTCCATTCGAGACACAAACCGACATATCAGCTTGCGAGAATGGTTCGGCTGAGTTTTCGTACGAGATTCAAACCGCCAGGGGCGGACCCATGTGCATCCAGGGGGGCAGCTGCCCCCCTGGATTTTGCGTTTTAGTAGAGGTTGGGACGTTTCGATCGACTCTGCCCCTCCCTAGAAAAAATTTGCCTCCCGCTGGATATTTAATTTATAGTTCGGGTTAAATTTAGAGTTAAAATTAAAATAAATTTCTTCAATTATAATTAATGATTAGAATTACATATTAAAATATCAGAAAATCCTGGGTCTGCCCCTGCAAACCGCCATATTGACCTATAAATACCCCGAAGTTTACTGAGCCCAGGGTCTAGGCTCTCAGCACTAAAGGATACGAAAGAGGATAGAGTTACGTACCACCAGAGCTGCAATCAGTTTGACCCAGACATGCAATAAAGTCACTTCCACAAACATGAATTAACCTCTCTAAAATTTGGACGTGTTTTGGATCACCTCGACTTAATCTTATTTGAGAAGGGTCATAAATGTTAGTAGCAATGTCAGACATAATTTAGTCTTCTCTTTGAAGAAATCAGATTCTGCACTGCTGAAAAAATAATGCCCTGGTTCACATTGAAATTTGAATTGTTGTGCATTTGACATGTAACGAAGAATATAGTTAGGCAATGAAGTAGTACACGTAAACTAAATGAACTCTTAGCTAGCGTAATTGTCTTGATACATAAGCATTTCATATTATGAATTTGTTTTGAATTCGTCTCATTGTTAAAATTGTATATGTTGTTTCTCTAGTTTGCTGATTTGCTTTTGTGATACTAAAGTATTTCATAAAGCGAACTTCTATTTATGTTGCTTGAGTGAATTATATTGTCTCTAGTTGTTTGAATCTTAAATTATTATTGTAGTCTATATTGTTGGTGCTCTGTGTTGTTTTGGTTTCAGTTGGTTGGATTTGGAAATTACTGAAACTGAATACTGCACTAGGAGATTTTTCAATCTCTCACCATTCCACTTTGTAGGTTCCGAGTACAAAAAAACAAGATACAAAAATGACTTGTAGAACTTAAAGATTTAAGGAATTTGCCATTGAGAAGGTAATTATTTGTTTACTTCAAATAAATTTGTTATGATACTTCGTTTGTATATTATTATACCATAGCAAGTTTATTTCATATAAATTATGTAACTTGAAAAGAAATTTCCTCATGCCTTATAGCTCATTTACTTGTCATTAGTAATGTATGTATATAAATGTTTATACTTGATGATTTAATCGTCTTGTGCTAATGAGCATGACAGATTTGTCGGTCCCAATATATCTTTCACAAGCATTAATCATAATTAAGAAAAGACTACGTACAAAAGAATGAACTTGATGGAGAGGTCAAGGATCAACTCATTCACTTTACACAACAAGAGAATGAATTCCGGAAAGAGAAACAAAGAGCCTATTTCATGAGTAGTACAAAAGGTCGCCTTTTTTTAATGAACATCTACTTGTTCTCCTTTATAGACAAAACAAACTAGTTGTTGAACGAGAGAATCACGTTGAACTAAACAGTTTTTATGCTTTTATCATGTCAACATAGCATTAGACTAAACCTTGAAGGAATGCCAGTTTCCTCAAAATTTGGAGTGTACCTGCAGAGCTTGTGCATGCATACATCCAGAGGAAACAAAAAATACAAAACTAGCCCACAATCTAGCTAGTTTAATAATTAATTTTTACTTCAACGTAAGTACACAGTTTAGGTTTCTAAAATAAAATATATTGCCTTTACTTAAGGAGTCTGACCTGTTTGCCTTTGAGCAGGCCAACTATATAATGGTGCTTATCATGCATGATAATGGGTCGATAATCGATAAATTTGCCTCTGAATTTCAAATTATGCTCATAGCTTCAGTAGCCCTTGCATCTTATAGAGGTGCACTGCTATTAGTCCCTCCATATCTTCAACTCAAAATAGGAAAGGAATTATCTATATATTAAGCATGCTTTTGTTGATGCAGGCAGTTTAACTATCATCCTGAAACCTGAAACCTGTCACATAAACCAAAAAAAGCAGTAGGGTCAGACTAAAGCCGATCACTTTTGCAGCTCAGTATTCTCCAGTAGAATAAAAAAAAAAAGAGGAATTAATAGTTACTGATGAAATTAGGTCAAAAAAAATTATGTGAATATTTTTTTCAAGACTAAGAGTATTAATTATTCACAATTTACTCTTATAATTTGTTTTGGAGGGGGGGGGGGGTCTTCAAGACCATACATGCCATTTGAAACATATATATATATATAGAGAGAGAGAGAGATGGGCTAACTTGCTTTGGGAAGTAAAGAGGGTGTTTTACTTCCCTCTCATATCTCTATTTCAAAGTTCAAATAATCGATTGGAACCTTCCAACACGTTCTCCATATTGAAATGTGCTTGGAGACTAAATTTTACATTTTTTGGAATTTGTTTACTATTTATTAAGCCACTTTGAAAATAGCTAATCCGGTGGTCCAGAATTTTTACTGTTCATCCGAATTTTTAGATTTTCAAAGTGGCTTAATAAATAGTAAAAAAATCCAAAAAATGTAAAATTTGGTCTCCGAGCACATTGCAATATGGAGAACGTGTTGGAAGGTTCCAATCGACAATTTGAACTTTGAAATGGAGATATGAGCGGAAAGTAAAACACCCTCTTTACTTCCCAAAGCAAGTTAGCCCATCTTTCTCTCTCTCTTTGTGTGTATATATATATATATGATTCCACTGCGTTCTTGCTTTATTCTCCAAAAAACCAAAACCATCCAGTTCTAGTCCATCATTTAATTTAATCCTTCAAGTCAATCCTTTATTCCTATGTTTTGGAGAAATTGAAGATGACAACTTAAATTAGGGTGCATGCATGCTTCTTACATTAGTTTACAACTTTGTTTCTAATTTGTAATAACAATTAATAGCATGAAAAAGAAAAACAAATTTCATTAAAAAAAAAAACAATGGGGTTTTTTATTCATCCTTTGTAGGTTTTACATATATGCGACCTGTGTGCTACTTAATTAATTTGCAATAAAGTGAAAGAAAAGTACCCATTAACTAGCTAGCTAGAGTAACAAGCGCACACACATGATTAGCAAAGAAACATTATATTTGGTTTAATTCAGGAATTAAATGCTACCTTTTAATTTGGAGTACATGCCCTGTGCCATTTTTTCATACTATATATAAGACAACTCAGATTAGAAATGTTCAAAGCAATTAATTAACCTCCTGTTTAGCACAAGTTACTAGATTGCTAGATAGTGTTTCCGGGCTGCTCTTCTATATCAGTGACCAACTACACATATACTTCATCCCTTATACAAGTGTGATTTTGTTCATCATGGATGGCATACTTTAGCCATTACACTATCGCTTTACATTAACTGATTTCATCCAAGTCCAATAAAATCTTAATTTAGGCTCTGTTCGGCCGCTCTACTGTTCCCGCAGAAACTGAATTTTTATTTTCTCATGCGAACAGTAATTTTTAGTTCAATTCCCGTGCTCATGCCCATTTCCAATGGCCCGCCGAACAGGCCCTTAGGATTTATGATCTTGTGTACCCCTAGAATTAACCCCAATATAAAGTAGGAAGCTAGAGTTTGATCAGTAGTAATAAGGGTATTTTTAAAAAGTGTTTAAAATCCACAGGGCCTTGTATTTGGCTAGTTATATATATAAAGCATGATAATGGGTTATAATTAAGTTCATTGTGCAAGTTTTATCATCGATTTTTATATATTTAATCAATTGTTATGTGTAATTTTCCTCTAAAAAATTACAGCTTTCATTTGTATATATTTTTCTCCCTACAAGTAAACCCTTGATCGAACTCATGTAGTTCCTATTCTCTGTGTTCAGGGTTCTGGCGCACTGTATATTTTGTGTAATAATCAAATTTTATAGACTAAAGTAACCCCTGTATGCTTGATTATTAGATTTGATATTGCTTAATTATTCTTTAATCATTGAAAGCTAGTAATCAATCTTTCAATAGGGAAGATAATGACCATCATACCCCCGTAAAAATCTCTTTTACAACCTTTGCCCAACATGAAAAACTAAAGGTAATTCTCTCAAAAAAAATGTAGAACAAAAATAGTAGACATGCATGTAAATAAAATTAGAAAGAGAAATAAAAAAAAAACACTTGATCTCACTTAAATATTGTTGGAGAAGCAACATTAATCATGCATGCAAGTAATACAATCTTTCTGTCTAAAAAGTACACTTAATGGGTTCTTTTTTATGAAAATATATTATAGATTGGCAATATTAGACTAGTGAGAAGCAAAATAGATAGTAGGCGCTGCTTATTTTGAAAATCCATAAAAATTTGTGTGACACGTACTTATAACCGACTGGCCAGCCATATATGCATATGGATGATATATGTTCATTACTATATATATAAATCATTTCTCTGCACAGTCACATTAATATTAAAATAATGTTTACCCCGCTCAAATATAATACGAGTACTTGTACATTAATATATACGATCTCTACTCAAATCCTTTCCTGCTTAAGATTGATATATCCATTTTAAGATATAATGATTGTCAGCAATTTTTATTGTCCTATAAATCAACTAAACCTAATTAAGATAAAGATCGATCCCCCCCCCCCCCCCCCAACCAAAGGAAGAAATCTTATTAAATTATTGTTTCTTAATTGATTGTGAAATCATTAATTAGTTGGGAAGAGCCTAGTTATATGAATTAACAATTAAACTACTATTCAACGTAGTGAAATTACATTAAAGCTATTGTGAAAGTTTGATTACATGGATCATATTAACTTATATTTTAAGATTAACAAGAGTGCACCATATACTAATAATGAATGATCCGTGAGAAAAATGATAGTCTAATCAAACAATAATTATATTCATAATTAAACACATTATTAGGTACGCTTGGGTCCGTTCTCTTAATTCACTTAAAAAAAATTGATGACACAAACTATCTTTTATAATTATTGCATAGAAAATTAATTTAGTTCAGAGAATTTAATGATTTGACATCCGTTGAGCAGGAACCATGGTTTAAAAGCTCGGCTATGTTGAATAAAACTAGGATGTAATCAAGCCGAGTATTCATAGCCTGGATGAGATATATCGGATACATATTGGATTGAATCAGCTTCAATTTGGCTGAGTCATGTCTATTTTGCTTAGTTTTGAAAGAGTGTGACAAAAAATTCATCAATTTTGATTTTTTTTTCAAAGAACGTGAAAGTATAATGGATTACTGATATTACTTATCCTATATATTCTGTCAAAAAATATGGTAAAATATTTGGCTTATTTTTTAATAATTTGTTTTAAGATTAATTTTCAATATACTTATCAGCATTTATAGAACTGAATTGGATCGTGTTCAGTCTTTTGTACCTATCTTTGTTTTTTTGAGATAACAATGAGGGTCTAGCCCACATTTCATTAACCATAATTGGTAGAAAGTTTTTGAGTTTCTGAGTAAGAAACCCGGTTTACAAAAGAAGTACCTATCTTTGTGTTTAAATTTAGTTATCAATCAACAGCACTAGAACTGAATTGGATAGTGTTCGGTCTTTTGTACCTATCTTTATGTTTAAGATTTTCCATCAACATCATTAGAACTATTGATTTATGTTTGAATTGTGGATCATGTGCAGTCTTTTGTATCTGTACAGAATATATATATTAGCTCGAGCCATTGTTATAATTTTTAATAACATTTTTTGCATGTGCATGTGGTCCTTTGATATTTTGGACCTTCATCCTTTATTTGTTGGTATAATTTGTAACTAACTATAACTTCCTCATTTGTTTTTTTGGTACAAGAGTATGTGTACTACATAAAAGGAAAAACAAAGAGGCAGGGTGAAATAAACAAGTGAAATGTTGAAAACGTTTTGACCCCAATTGATTTAATTCATTGTATTTATTTTTTTTTCAATCATTTTAAGGATCCATGTAAAGAAAATAATCAAAGAGAATAATGCTTATAATAGGCTAACTTGATTCAAATCGTAGGATTATGCACAAATGTTAAGCTGATTCTGATTGCAATCTCGACCCTTTTTTTTGACATAATCACCTAATTACTGGCAATATTCTAATCTCAAGTTTCATAACCATGTGCTAAATCCAAAGTCTGAAAGCATGCATGAATTTAGTTTTAAGTGGCTTTGTTAAGTTGTAGCCCTCTATTACTGTTTTTGTTTATTGTAAACCAAAAAAATGTACACCTTATATGTATGTTATATATGCTTCTAATCAAATATAGTTTACTACGTTTCTCAAACTATATATATCGATCTTTAGTTAAGGTATATAGGTGGGGTCATTTTTCCTTTTTTCAGTTAACCATCTTCTCTTATGAACTACTCTGATAAACGAATAATCCTTTTTTCTTCTTCTAAAAATGAAGTATGTGCATATCATTAAAAAAAAAAGGTAAAAATTAAGATTCTATTACAGCTATTTATAACTCTGTATAAAATTTATCAAACGTCATAGATCTATATATAATTAATTTTCGAAAGAGAATGCAAGTCATCCATGCATCAAACATATATATTCTTTGAAAAATGAGGACCTTAACTATATATATCACTAACAATGTAAGGAACGGACGAGCAAAGTGATCAAAATGAAGAGGGCTTTAGTAAAAAGACATATATCCCCTCAATTAATAGTTTCCTTATAACAGTAACTATATATTGATAATTGTATATAATACTGATAGAGATATATATCTTGAAGAAATAATATTCCAGCCTTAACTAAATTCATTGTAGAACCGTTACATCTCTAAAGCAGCAACATATGAAATAGAAAATAAAATGTGTTCAGCTTTTAACCTTTGTATTTCTTTGTCTTTCTTTTTTTAAAACCTTTACAACTGTGATTATAATATATGTACAGTGAAATTAAGGACAAAGGGAACGGGAGGGGGAACGGAAGTGTTTTATTTTCAGTATATATAGATAGCTAGGAATGGTCAAAGCAAAATAAATTTAGGAGGACATAGACACATAGTCTCCACTGGTACTTTAATACCATAAAAAGAAATTTTCAGAAAAGAAGTCATGACGGAATATTGTTTGTATACCCAAATAGAAAGAATACAAATAAAGCTGACAAAGGTGAGATCCTAATAGATATTGCGAGTAATGACTAATGAACAATCAGATCAAAACACAGTATTTCCTTATTTGTCAACAGCACCATTAGTACGGGAATGAATGACAAAAACAAAAAGATGTGATAAAAGCAAGAGCATAAAAGATTTGCAGAAAGAGGTAAAAAGACTACTAACCTTACTGGCATATCAGATCAGACCAAATGGCACTTAACTAGGGTTGCTATGCTGAAGTTGCACCAGTAGTAGGTGGCGCCGCATCTGAAGAAGATGGCATGTTTCCTGTTCCTCCCTGAGTTGGTTTCTTGCGCTTCTTCTTCTCATAACTGACGCCACGCGCCTTAGTCTGGAGCTCACGTACTTCGCGAAGGTACAAGCGTACAGCCCTGGCAGCAAAAGGGTTGGTGTCAGGGATGCCTCCGTTCTCCTCATAAGCAGCACGGAGGCGCCCAATGAGCGCATCAAGGGATCCCCATGCTTGGCGAAGAGGGCATGGGCAAGGGACCGGAGGGTTTGGGCGGCCAAAGAAGGGGCACATTTGCACGTGCACCTTCGTCTTTCCGAACTGATCGAGGTAGCGGAGATACTCTAGCACATGTGCGCCGCTGCACTGTGCGAGGGACAGGGGTGGCCGGTGGTTCTTCAGGTATTGACCAAAGGTGTTCCAGTCGCGTCGCTTCTGCGCCTCATAGCGACTAGGTGACGGAGATTGTGATGAAGGGGAGGAGGATGAGCCGCTTGTGGTGGTGCCAGTGGGGGGAATGATTGTCAGAGTTGATGAATTGGAAGAGAGAAGAGGCGGTAGAGGGATTGATGTAGATGCTGCGTTGTTCATGTCCATTCTTGGGTGGAGGAGGTGCTGTTTGTGTGTGTGTCGGCTGAGTGGGAATCGGGTAGTACCAGTGAAAAAGGCTTGATCAATAATTTAACCCTAATTTTTTTGGGTGGGGTTTCACTTTTGTAATTGAGGAGAAATAAGGAGATTGGTGATTGGTTATAATGGTCTTATGATAATAATGTTGTTGTTCCCTATCATTGAAGTGGGTGGTACTCTTTTTCCTTTCTCCTTCTTCTACTCGGCTTATTTTGCATGTATACAGGTTGCAAGCAAAAAAAAAAAATACTTCCACTATTAGCTAGCTAGCTAGCTAGCTCTAGCTAGCTGCCACTTCTCTGAATGCATGCAGTAAATTTCTTCTTATTATTGGAAGGTTAGGTATTCAGGTCCTGTACATAAAATTTCAACAATCGAATCAAGGCCAAAATAAGAGAACAAATTCGATACATAGTAATAAGAACAAGGAGCTAGTTTAAGAAGAAACTTAGAGAGCAAGTACTGTAGAAGAAAACAGCAGAGATCTAAACTTGAGATACTGTAGAAGAAATGGAGTCATCCATGCTTCGCTTTGCTTTCCTGAAATGTTAACAGTAGAAACTCCTTATGTGGAAGTGGCGTCGCCGTGTCGATCGATCGTCAATTCATCAGGAAACAATTAATGCTTTAATTCTCCAGAAATTAAGGATGAATTCGTAGAGAGAACCGAGGACTTCGGTTTCTTAATGTGATGCCATCATCATCACCTGTAGCATCTGTAAGAAAGGATTTCTAAAGTAGACACGAGAGAGAGAGAGAGAGGGAGAGAGAGAGAGAGGGACCGTGAGAGGGAGAGAATAGGGTTGGGTGGGGACTGGGATCTGCACCCCATCAGATAGTACGAAATTCATTTCATGGTTCACATAGAAAGGACAAGTGAACAGTTATATGATTAAATTTGATCGAGACCGTCTATTGTCCATTTCTGGTAATTACCATTTCGTAAAATCTCTATAATTGGAGAGAAATTTTTTACGTTTCAAGCTCAATTCCCTGAGGCATGGATGACAACATGTGTGATGACATGCATAATATGATGCATGTAGTATTTTAAATTCAAATTTAAATATCCATGCAAAAGATGATCAATTGTTGTGCAGCCGTGTATCAGGGGTCCGGATCCCCTGAAATAACTCAATTTTTGGATTTTGGATGGAGACTGTCCGATTTGAATCCGACACTGGAATCGTCTCAGAATTCGAATTCGTTCTCGGAATGTGTGCGCTCCAGATCTGAATAAATTGTCTCGGATTCGAATCGGACGGTTCCAATTTAAAATCCAAACATTGAGTTACTGAATTGGTACATCAGTAGGGAACTAGGGTTCTAAATTCATGTTGTGTGGTGACATGGGTCAAGGAGGATCCAGTACATGTAAGCTGGCTGTACCGAGCAACCCTTAATTTTATTTTATTTAATTATATATATTGAAACTTATTGAATTATATATAAGCTAGTTTATTCCATAATTGCAAATAAATTTTTTTGAAACCAAATAAATAATTATGAAAATAAATATAATTGTTCATATTTTAAGGAAAGCAATGATGTTGACAAACAAATTTATTTGACATTTATGAAAACTGATAAAAAATAGTTATTAAAATTTAAAAAATTAGATTATATATTGATATGTTCTATATTATTTAGTTACTATTAAGTGCAAATAAAACTGAAATATTACTATTAAAATTGTTTGATGTTAAACCAACTGATTTTTAAATTTGTATCAAATTTAGTACATAACTTATCTAAATTATAGAAAATATATCTCTAACTTTTTATTTATTTTGATGATCATTTAATCGACTGTCAGAGTTGTCAAATAGAAAATTGTTTTCAGTATAATATGTCCCTTTTTTAAATTTTTTATTTTTGTAAATCTTGGTGCAATGATATATATAGAGAGAGATGGGCTATGGTGAATTGCGAAGTAAGAATCATGTTTTACTTCACGCTCATATCTCCATTTTCGAAGATCAAATAGTCGATCTGAACCGCTCAACAAGATATTTATATTGAAATGTGCTTGGAGATCAAATTTTACATTTTTTGAAAATTTTTTATTATTTTTTTAAATATTTCAAAATTATTATTTTTAATGGTTCTGAACCATTCAAAAACAACGGTTTTCTACCTATCTTAAAAAATAGTAAAAAAATTATAAAAATTGTAAAATTTAGTCTCCAAGCACATTTCAATATGGATATCTTGTTGAGCGGTTCGGACCGACTATTTGATCTTTGAAAACGGAGATATAGGTGTGAAATAAAACAAGATCCTTACTTCACAGCTCACAATAGCCCATCTCTCATATATATATATATATAGAGAGAGAGAGAGAGAGAGAGATGGACTAACTTGCTTTGCGAATTAAGATATATATATTTTCATTTTCAAAGTTCAAATAGTTGATTCGAACCTTCCAACATGTGCTATCTGAATCATTTGTCTTTACCCCTCCATCTTGCTCTAATCACTTCATTTTATGCAAACTAATTAAATAAAATGAAGTGATTAGAGCAAGATGGAAGGGTAAAGACAAATGATTCAGATAACATCATATGCTTGAAGACAAAGTAAAAAGAAGAATTGGTACACACAAACAAAATAGGTGCGACGAAAATTAAATGAGGAGGGGTGCGATTTTACCAAAATCCTAGGTTGGGTGCTACGCTGAGAAGAGACGTTCGTTGATTGGCGACAGCGAGAGGAGGTGTGCGATCTGGAGACAACGACACCGAGAGAGGATCGCCGAGAGAGGAGACCGCGTCCGTTCGCTGGCTTTGAGTCGTCGTTTGCTGGTTTGGGTTTAGGAGCACTGGTGAGAGAAAAAAGAGAAGGGGTCGGGGTTCAATCACTCGACAACTCCATTTCTCAAATCAGCGACAATTTTTAAAATCTAATCTGATCAATCTGCACGAATATTAAAGTAGATTCAAGGGATCAAAATGGAAAGTAAAAGGAGGTGTTTAATTCCTAAAATATGGTAGTCTATATAGTATATATAGTGTTGATTCTGAATTTTTTTTTTAAATAAGTTGGGTATTATATAAAATATAAATATAAATGTAATGATTATATCAAAACAAAAAAACTATAATTATGAGCGTCACAATCAAATAACCTTTATATAATTGTGGAGTTATAGAGGTGAGTTGTTTTAAGGAAAATATGTCTGTCATTACATAGTAATACTATGTGTACGGAATTTTTTTTTTTTAAATTGGGGCATTAAACCCCAAATCCGGCGCCAATGATGACATACTTTATGCGTCATGTGCACAGTCGTCTGCGTACTGAAAACCACACAAGGAAAAATAATGCTTTGTGGAAGGGATCGTCTTATCGCCACATCCAAACATGATTATAGTATAGAGAATGCTTATTCTTTTTATTATTGTTGTTTACAGCTAGCGCAGTTCAGAAATTCAGTTTTTTTGTCAAATCAACTTTTATTTGTGCAATGCTAACAATGAGTACTGTTTCTTTAGTGAATTTATCTTTGTTTATAATTCCCCTCTCTTGTATACGAAGGAGATGTATGTTCTGATCCGTCAACAGCTATAATTAAAAGATGATATTTTAGATTGAATATCAATTCTCTGATTAAATAGTTTGTTTGTTTTATTTATTCTATACATTTTTTTTATATTTTTCTATGTGTAGAATTCTAAATTTATTTACACATGTACTCGCCACACTTATTTTTAAGTTTTTTATGTATAGAACTCTAAATTTTTTTACACATGTACTCGCCACACTTATTTTTTATTTATTCAATGCATTAGATTGATTGGTAATGTCTCATTTTTTTATCATCGCTAATTATTTACTTATTTTATTTAAATAAGTTGAATCTTATTAATCTATAATAACATATAATTGATATTGGCAAGTTGTAACCTGTTTTGAAGCATTCACAAGAGAGAGGTGCACAACCTACACCTTTTTTTTACAAAAAAAAAAAAAAAAAAAAAAAAAACTAGCACATATCTAAATTTATGAATTGTCTTACCTTAACATTTTATATTAAAACATAAATTTGAAATTCAAAGGAGTATTTCTGTTGGTTACTATTCTATTAGCTGGAAAAAAAACATGATGCCTCAAGAGTGTATATCAAAAATATAGTTTACCGGAAAGTCTTGAATGAGGAATAAGGTATGAGCCATGTGACTTTAACATTTCTAATTTTATTAGATATTTTTAATTTTAGCAATTGAATATTTATTTTCTCTTTTACAGATGTAAGGTGTATAATATACCTACTAATATGATATCTTCAATTTGCTCTAAGTCGTTTCTCATTGGATTTTATCATACTGATAATTGACATTTTTATTTATAATTTAAATTTAGAACCAATCTATTTGAATATCATTCATGAATATTGTTGACTAATTATTTTTTTTATTAATCTTATTTTTATGAAAGTATATCATTTTCTATGAGAATTCTATTTCTCTGTTCCAACACACGCCACGATGCTAATTTTTTTATTATAAGAAAGGTCAAATACCTCTACTTTTAGTGTTTTCATTGGGCTTCTATTTTCAAAACTTTAATTAATAACACAATATTGAATTCAAATATGAAAATAAATTCATTGAATATTATATGTATCATTTTTTTCTACACATCTAAACATTAATTATATCAATATCACTGTATATGAACGGTCCAAAAATAGTGATTTTGTACATATCTAAAAAAATAGTAAGAAAATTTCAAAAAATATAAAATTTGGACTCTGAGCACATTTTAATATAAAAATCATGTTGACCGATTCGAATTTGACTGTTCGTACTTTAATCGTACGATTTTTAGAGGCTTTGGACGGTGTCCAGTCCAAAGACATTTAGACCAAACCTTATCCCTTATAAAAACATATTGATATGAATAATTTATAGACCGTTGAATTTTAAACTTATTGTTTCCTATCAAATTAAAAAGTCATAAGTTTTATGTGTTTGTAAAATTACTTAATAGATCATATAAATTATTAATTAGACTTTTAAAAAAAATTATTAAGAAATAAAAAATAAAAAGCTAATCTTTACCAAATTATCGTACATCTTTCCGCGCGTCCTTTATCTACGTCCACATCAAATTAATTTTTACACTCTAATTTTACCCCACCCACCCCACACACACACTAAAAAAAAATAAAAAGAAAAAGGATCCATCTGTGTCTACTAGAAACTTCGGAGCAGGCTGTTTTCAGCCGGACACACCCTGTAGTACTCAGTTCCATTCCGCTTATGTATCAAATCACCTTAAAAAATTAATAAAAGAGAACCGAAATGCGTTCCAAAATCCCTAAAACCAATATGAATTTTGCAATGTTGTAAAATGCGATTTTGTTCATGCTGCAGAAGGCTACTGCATACCGCATATGCGGAATTTCATGTGGACTCATATATGCGGATTTTAAACTATATATTAATTTATTTCCACTCAAAACGTGCAATATATTTTTATTAAAATCATTCAAACAATAAATTGGCACATATGCGGCTCAATCGCACATATGCAGATCAATATCCGGAAATATACGGAAATATGCGGCCCAATATGCGGCCGCATATGCAAAATCGCATATTTGAGACCGCATGAAAATTTTTATGCGGAATCAAACTGCATACGCATATGCGGTCACATGGACCGCATTTTACAACACTGGAATTTTACTTATCTAGAAAATCCAATTTTTCTAGTTACCACAGAATAATTTAAAATTAATTAGTTACCACCTAAACTTAGAATTGAAAAAATATCACCTGCAAGTCCAGTTCGCGCGGCTTGCCCCCCAATTTATTTTTTTCGTTGTGTTGTGTTTGAAATTTTTGTACCAATTTTTCTAATGTTCTATTCTGTTTTGTTATATGGTATTTAGAATTATATGATCGCATCAAGTTAGACTGAGAAATTGTAGAAAATAAATGCACATATTTAACAAATACAAGTTTGTACTAAAGTTTGAACTAAAAATTACTACAACCAATTATACGCACAATCTGATCAACATTTAATACTACAAATTATACACAACATAACAAAACTAAAAAAATAAATTTGGTGTGCAAGTCCAAGCATTTTTGTACTTGATGAGCAAATTACTATAAATTATATGCACAACAAAACATAACTAAAAAAATAAATTTGGTACGCAAGCTGGACTTGAGCACCAGCCCAATTTGGTACGCAAGCTGGACTTGAGCACCAGCCCAATTTGGTGCGCAAACTGAGATTGCATGAGTGATAAAGCTTTGTGTTACGATGAGCTTGCGCACCAGTCCAATTTGATGCGCAAATCGAAATTGCGTCAGTGGTAAAAACTCAATTTTAATACAATCAGTGGTAACTAATTAATTTTGAATTATTGATCGTTAGAAATCTCCGCCACCGTAGACTAACAAAAAAAAATATCAAGACCCAATTAAATTATATTTTTCTCACCTCCAAATCAGAAAGTAGTCAAAATAAACTTTTACGCATATTCTACATTTATTCGGCGAATCATTGAGAATGGACATGAACACAAAAATTAAACTAAAAATTACTATTTATATATAAAAAATAAAAAAAAAACCGTTGAACTCCGCGAGAACAGTAGAGCACCTAACAAGGCCTAAATAATTTCTCACCGTTCTCTCTCTTTATACATACTGTTCTGGAACAGTCTCTGTTCATGATTCAGGACATGGAATTGGTCTCAAGAGGAGGGCCCCCAGGATCCGCGCCTCCGCTCATTACACCAAAGCAAATCCTCTCTCTCTCTCTCTCTCTCTCTTACAGAGCCAATTGAATCTGCTTTTTTTTTTTTTTTTTTTTTTTTTATCTTTGGAGCATAATAATTTAATTTTTGTGTTCAGGCATCCAAGCATGCGTCTGAACAATGTTGTACTTGGTGCCCTACGTACAGAGCTTTATGTCTCATAACGGGAGCAGGTAAACGTGTCCTGATATGTGGTGGATCATTTTGTGTCGAAGGCCGATTGGGTGTGTGGGACTCTTTATATATAATCCTTTTCATTCAATATTAATTATCTTGTTTCTTTTATCAGTATTAATGATTTATTTTTTAAAAGTCAGCGACAAATCGCCAACAATTTATTGATAAAAAAAAGTTATATACAAAATTCTATATTACGTAGTTCTCAATCTAGCTATCCAATGATATCCAACTATATATATAAGAAAATAAGCTAGCTAGAAAAGATAACCATAAATGATTTTATCTCACTGCATTGCTTGCTCCAATCATCGCGCAGACCTTCAATTAATCTTGGTTTTCATAGGTCCCTCGCATGTAGCAAATTCGTACCTGAGAGAGCAATTAAAAAATTCATACTATTTAATTAACTGAATCTCAAAATAAATTCTCAATATCTACAATAGCCACTGTTTTTTTATGCGGTTGAAATTAAATTCAGGCCGTTCTTTTCTAATTATATCCTCATATATCTGAGGGGATACGGATCGTACACCGACAGAAACATGCTATTTCTGAGCATATCAGTATTACTGACAGGAATATCTTTGATGATACTGTTGGTAAAAAAAACACTTTTATCCTCACAGATACTATCTCATTCTTATAATGTATATCTGCACATGGCTACCTATGAAAGAGTTCTCGAATATAGGCAAATTGAAGGCTTCTAACCAGTATAATAAAGTTTAATTAATGTGGTATTATTGTTTTTTTAAGTCATTTATTAATTATATGCTTTAATTTTGTCGCTTCCAATGCTAATGTGGAGGCATATAGGTCTTCTAGAAGGAAAGAAATCACCTGCCCCCAGTGAGGCTGACATGTGGATCCAGACGGATTTATAAATTTAAATATTGGTTTTTAGTTTTGATGTGGGCCCACGTGTCAGTGACTCAGGAGCAGGAAAATTATGTCCCCTGAGGGGCAGAAAATTCGGTCCCCTTTTAGAATATCAGCTTAATTATTAGCTTTGGCGTTATAATGATAATAATATCACATTTGTCATCTACGAAAGAAATGATAAAAGACTGAATTAACCGCAAGAAATATTGTACATTTTAAATTTGATATATAAAACTAACAACAAATATTTCCGATGTAATTAATCTCCACATGAATTACATATATATTAGTCATATTTGATTGATTTTATTTTTTTGTAAGAGATCAATTATATGCCAAATTAATTACCAACACAATATCATTGCACCAAATCCTATATATCACCTATAACAAGCATTTTTATATTGTGTGTTTTCTGACAGTTTAATACACTTTACTACTGTAGCTGAATCAAAACAATATTTTTAAATTTTCTTGTTGCTAAAAATAACCAGATTAATTTCCGAATATGACATTCTTTAAAGTGTCTTTGAAGGTCAAAATTGGCACAGTTTATATTGTTGTTGTAAAATGAGTATCAGATTTTCGTCCAGTGACAACAATAGTTCATGATTTTTGTTAGACTGGCAAGTAAATAGCGAATTGTGTTTAATTAGGTTTAAATAGCTAATGAGGTACTAGATAAAAAACAATACTCTATTTTATAATTTTCAATATTTTGATTTCTAATATCTAATACTCTAACTTCTAAAACTAAATATTACCAATTATAATTAAAAAAATTCATCCCATTTTTATCCTAAATTTAACTATATTTACATATTAGAATTTCAGAAGGAGACAAATAAAATTCTAAAGAAAGAGAGCAAGGATTCGCCCCTTACTAGCGGCAAATACAATATTATATCCTCTGTGTGAAAAGTCATATATTTTAAAAATCAAATAATTTATTTTTTGTGAATAATAAATAGTTAGTTATTAGATGATTCGAACTCTAACACTTGCTCAAAAATTGTTGTTATATATAAATATGCATAAATGATATTGTTACATAATTGATTGTAGGAGAGAGAAACACAAGGAATCAAGAAACAAAAAAGAAAAGACAAAGTTGGGCGTGTCAAAGTAAATAGAGCAATAAATGGCATTAGGCGGGGGCTGCTCTCGGTCGGAGTCTGACCATTTGACTATCTGCTCTTGCAAAGAGGGGCCATTGGAGAAAGAAAGGGAAAAGGAAAGAACAACGTGCACACCTTCGCCCAAGTGCGATCCATGTGCATGGTTTATTTCGTACACAAAAGGAATATACAAGAAACAAGCTGGAAACATGAGCTATGAGGGCTGTAAAAAAAAGCTCGTAGCTCGTGGCTCGATCAGTAACAGCTCGTTTAATAGTGGACCGAGCTGTTAACGAGCTGGCTCACTAGCAGCTCAGACCAAAATTAACGAGTTTGAGCTAGGGCTTAGCTCCCTCGCCAGCTCACGAGCTAGCTCGGCTAGGCATCAATTTGTGAATTTGTATGAATTTGTGTATATTTTGTACTGTCAAGCTTGGTCCAGCTCGGTACAAAAATATTTGTAAAATTTATTTTCTTCTTAAAACAAGGTCCAAACAAACCCAGTGAGCAAGCTCGTAGCTTGTGAGCTGGCTCGCTAGCTGGGTCGTCACGAGTTTGAGCTGAGGTTTTAGCTCGCGAGCTATTAACGAGCTGGCTCACTAACAGCTCGGTCCAGAATTAACGAGCTGAGCTAAGGCCCAGCTCGGCCCGAGCCAAACTCATTTACAACGCTAGCTATGGTTGCTGCATGCGCACGGTTCATGTTAAATCAGATAGGCTGAGAGTAGAAACAGCTGCATGCATGTCATAAATTTAAATATCTAATTATGGGTCCGAACCTGCTCATCTGCTCTCTAGTACTGTACGTGCCAAGATCAAAATAGCAGGAACGACTAGTGTTAACCAAACGGTCCGGTCCGGTCCGGTCCGGTCCAAATTCGACCGGTTCACGGTTACGTATGGGTCACGGTTCTCACGGTTCAAGGTTCTACACGGTTCGGTTCCGGCGGTTCCAACTTGAAATAGTTGGCTCAAAACCTTGCTAGAACCACGGTCCAATTTTCACACGGTCTGGTACGGTCCTAGGTCCGGTTCGGTCCCGGTCCGATCTGGTTCGGTCTATGGTTTTTTTTTTTATTATTATTATAACCCCCGGTAAAAAATAAATTTTTATGATTTGAAAACAAAAACCGAATATGCCACTGTTGCTCCCATAATATCTGCCACTGTCTGTTGCTCCGAATATGCCACTTTTATTATTATTATTAATCAATTTTTATTATTTTCCTTGATTTCGTTTTGTAGCATCAAATATCTGTCACTGTTCTAGACCGGTTTTGGTCCGGTTTTATCCGGTTTTGGTCCGGTTCTGGGCGGTTATGCACAGTTTTAGTCCGGTTCTACCCGGTTTTGGTCCGGTTCTACCCGGTTCTGGGCGGTTATGCACGGTTTTAGGCCGGTTCTACCCTGTTTTGGGAGGTTTATTCCCGGTTTTGGTCCGGTTCTACCCGGTTTTGGACGGTTTTGTCACGGTTCCGGTTCGCAAGGTTCACGGTCTAGTAGGGTCCGGTTTAATTCGGTTCTAGTCCGAAATATTAGCTAAAAACCTTCTTAGAACCTTAAATTTACTCGGTCCGGTCCGGTCCGGTTTTGAACCTCGGTCCGGTTCGGTACGGTTGCGGTCCACGGTTCCCACGGTCCGGTTCTTGAACCGCCGGTTTTTTTCAAAACACTAGGAACGACGTCCATATTATATATCCAATCTAATATTAATTATTCTACATTATACCGCCAATAAAGAACGGTTCATTTATATATATAAAAAAAAAAAAAAAAAATCATATGGACCACATACCTTTCATATAAAGCTAGATGATCTGAATTTGCAATGATAGGTTCTACTATCTAGCTATTCATCAGTAAAAACAGGGGCAAATCTAGAATTTTTGTCAGGGGGACAAAAAAATATAGAATTGAGTTTAAATAGCTAATCAAATTTAAACTCATTAACTAATTGAGTATTTGATAAAAAAATAATGATTTAACTTATACTCTATAATGCTATGACTTGTAATTCATGATATTATGACTTATAATTATAATTACCAATCATATTTTAAGAAATTATTTTAATTTTAACTATAAATTTAACCCGAATTACCAATTAAACATTCAGAGGGGGGGCAAAAAAATTTCTAGGAGGGGGCAAAGCTAGTCGGAACCGATAAATCTCCACTAAAACTCAAAATCCGGGGAGGTGCCCCCTGGACTACACTGGGTCTGCCCCTGAGTAAAAAGAAAAAAAATCCTCTCATTAAATTAAGTATATATATATAGAGTGGAACTAGGGTGTTCCTAAGTTCACCAAACTTCTTGTGAACTTGACTCTAAAATATATCGAATCGACTTTAAACGATGAATCCAAACCATTGAAACCCTTCTACCTAATGAGTGATGCGTCTACATGTGAAAATTTTAAAGTTTCGAATTAATTTAATATAGAGTCAAGTGGTCAAAAGTTTAAGGTTTATAAATTAATTTTAATGCATTCATTTTTTGGACTTGTTTGACCACTTGACTCTATATTAAATTAATTCGAAACTTTAAAATTTTCACATGTAGACGCATCAATCACTAGGTAGAAGGATTTCAACGGTTTGGATTCATCGTTTAAAGTCGATTCAATATATTTTAGAGTCAAGTTCACAAGAAGTTGGATGAACTTAGGAGTATCCTAGTTCTACTCATGTGTGTGTGTGTATATATATATATGAATGCATGTCTTTAAAATTACAGGGTACTATGAATGTCACCAATGCTATATATTACAAAACATGACAAATGATACAAATTTATGCATCTTAGAAAACATTCAAACTGTGAGCTCAATATATAAGGAAGGTTGAACTCAAGCAATGAAAAGTATGAGCTAAGAGATAGGGCTGTAGAACAGTTAGCTAGGAAAAAAAAGTTCTACGACTATATATGGCTATTCAAATTAGGTTGAGAATTCGAGCTTCTCTCACGATTTCGCAGCTTCTGCAAAGTTTTTCAAAAAAAAAAAAAATAGTATGAGCTAAATTTATAATTATAGCTCAATAATATATAAGCATGCAAGATAATTTATTTTAGAGGAGCTAGGAGGCGCTGAGCAAATAAAACTTTATGCTATAAGCAGGATGGGACCCAAAAAGTGAGATAGGGTGTGACATAAATTTATAATTAGTTTGATCAAGTATATATAATTTTATAATATTTTCTGAATAAAGTATAATAATTAAAGCATATTCTTGAATTTTTTTTGGACCAAGTATCCTGGCTATAAATAGAATTTAGCGGAAAAGTATGGTTATTCATATCATCATTTGGAGTACAGTCTTGGTACTTTTACAGTTTTATATAGTGATATTTCTAATAATTTTTAGGTAAGGACCACGTTTAGCATAGTTAGTTATATTAAAGGAATATATTTTGTTTATCAGTGGCACATTTCAGATCCAACATGCTCAAGCTTATTGGAATTGAAAACGATTGGACCTTTAATTAATTCCTTTTGAGATATATATGCAGAGAGGAGATCTAGAGAGATGGACCAGCCTCACAGAATTGCGAATTGGACAAGGAGAAGCACACAACAAACACAGAGGCAACAGACAGCGGAAACCATTAGCAGTGAATTGGAGGTTTTTTCATCAATAGACACTGCCTTTTATATTATTCGCACGTAATAGAACTTTAATATATAGGATGGAGAGTTTACCTTTTACTGTTATTTTTATTGTAATATGACAATGTTATTTTAATCAAAGAGCCTACGGGTTTCAATAAAAAAAAAATTCTTTTTTACACAAGAAATAAAAATCTAGGTTTCGTAAGGTATACTATTGATACATGGAGATTTGTACATATAGAGGTATTTCTAGAGACGAGCAGTCCGGAGCAGAGTCAGACTTTCAAACTATGGAGGTCAGTTATATAAAAAAAAATTGTAGATCAAAATTTTGAACTATGAGAGTCAATTATATAAAATTTTCCATGAAGAATGAGGTCATTTTACCATTTCACAATATTTCATTGTAAATTATATACAAAATTATACATTAATACAATTTTTTTTGAAAAAGAATGGGGGTCAACTATGGGAGTCAATCATATAAAATTTTCCGTGGAGAATGGAGTCATTTTACCATTTCATAACACTTTATTGTAAATTATATACAAAATTATACATTAATACAATTTTTTTTGAAAAAAAAATAGAGGTCAATTGACTCCCATAATCTCTTACTAACTCCGCCTATGCGAGTAGTGGTTGCAGCTTTTAAAAAAAAATTACTAATGTTATGTGTAGTTGAGGAAAAAGAGCGACCCAATAAAATGTCTCCTCACCCTTCTCTTATTTCGTCCATCTCACTCTTTCTAAATCTCATCTTCAAACAACGATATTGTCTCATCTTCCTCATCTCTATCTCCTTGAATGGAAAATAGAATGAGAGAGGGAGGAGAGAACGGAGTCGAGCGGAGCCGATAGTGCGGTATCGTTGAAGCTTAGAGTGTAGAGTTCTCATCTCGATTGGAGCACAACAGTGAGTAAATCCGGTCGTCGAAGCGTGTCGGCGGTCGAAATAGCAGATCCGGTTATGGAGCGAGATGAGGAATTAAGATATTATAATGATTATGAGTATATATAAGTAGGATTAGAAAAGTAGATTTAAGAATTTAGAGGTGATTAAGGGTAATTAGAGTAATTTTGAGTAATTTTAGAGATTTTGTGAGAATAAATGAGTAGATCTAGGAATTTAGAGTCACTTGACTTGTTGTAAATATGTTTTTTATCAATCAAATTATTAGTAGGTATTAAAGTTATTAACCTTAAAAAAAATAATGTTATGTGTAGTTGAGTGTATGTAGAAAATATTGACTTGTATTAAGAACATTTCTGTTCCTTTAATTATAAAAAAATTGACTTTTGTTTTGTCACGTATTAGCTTTAGTTAGCAATTCTCGCTAAATTAATTTCAGACTATCTACATCTCTATAACTCAATCTTATTCCATATATGGGACCCATTAACAATGGCAAATCAATACAAATGCTGATGTGATAATCTATTTAACAATTATATGTCAATATCATAGAAAATAAGGCAGAAAAAACAAAAAGAATCATTAATTCTCATTTATATATTTTTATGAACCAGATAATTCTTTCTGCTGTAAAACAAGTTGTGTGAGTTTAATTTTTTTTAACTTTTACCATCAATATCATAGGGTAAAAAAATAAGGCAGAAAAAGGGGGAAAAAGAAATTACTGTAAATACTTTTAGGAAAAATGCAGAATCATTCTCATCATGTATTATGGATATCGATGATGATGATCCGCTTGAGGAGAAGGATAAGAATAATATATGAGAAACAATATTAATCCAGTCAGGATGAACCACCAGAAGAATTCTTTTTTTTTTTTTGAGTAAAGATTGGAGGTCAAGCCACCCAACTATTTAATATCTCTGTTGTTACAACAAAGATTTTTCCTATCTGAGTTTCGAACCCATAACCTCTCGTACATAGACTATGCGTCTTGGCCATTAGACCAAAGACTATTTCTCAAGAGCTGTATATCTTTGATACATTAATTACTCACAACTACCGCGCGGATGTTTCCATGGATAAAAAGAAACTACTAGATGATCACTAATATATAGCTATTCATTATAAGAAAAAAAAACAAATGAGATTATATATCCACCACATATTTGAAGTTTATGATTAGATATATATAAATGTTAAATGTAAAATCTAATAAATTGAAACTTTTGATTGCCAATTAAATGTGTTAATTTGAATTTAAATTAGAGGATAATTTTTCAATTTGAAATTTGAATCAAAAGAATTAAATTCAATGAGTAAAGCTAGATAAATGAATTAGCTAGAGACAAGAAGCCAACAAAAAAACAAAATTAAGTTCACTCTGACTCATAAATTAAGTTTTATCTTATTTCAGTCTTTTATAGACTTGTCACTGTACTATTCCTAAAAGTTCATCAGAAATATAAAAATAAGGCTGGTTTCTGGTCTCACGTCCCTGTCCCACTCCATGGACATGATTTGATCCAAAAAAAAGAGAGCATATACGTACTTACACATTTTATATCAGCAGATCACTCCCTGCCCATTCCCCTTAAGCCCTTCCCTGGTTTCTACCCATAATGCCCATGCATTCTTCACCGATATAGTAAAATACCAAGTCCATTTGCGGAATTCAAATTTAACAAAGTAACTAAAAAATTTGCGCTTACCCCGAATATATGACGCCTGCAGAGCAACTCAAATTTAACAAAGTAACTTCAGTGCACACCACTAAAATTCTGCGCTTACCCTGAATATATGGCACCTACAGAACTTTAGTGGTGTGCACTGAAGTTCTGTAGGCGCCATATATTCGGGGTAAGCGCAGAACCTTGAGTGTATACTACTGTAGTTCTGTAGGCATCATATATTCGAAGTAAGCGCAGAACCAAATATTAAAAGAGACTCCACGAATTTTAACTTGGACTGAATTAGTTCGGATTTTGATTGAACGGTCCAGATCCAAACTCAAATTTTGAGTTACTTCAGGGGATCCAAACCCACAAATGGATCAAGTGATGGCACTGGAGTGGAGTGCGCATCCTCTA
Source organism: Carex arenaria (assembly GCA_964058825.1). Taxonomy (NCBI): domain Eukaryota; kingdom Viridiplantae; phylum Streptophyta; class Magnoliopsida; order Poales; family Cyperaceae; genus Carex; species Carex arenaria. Next base: position 700,451 of record CAXKVW010000373.1, on the reverse strand, counting down.
AGATATCTCATATTTTGTGTGACCAACGTATCCAGTGTCTATTAGGGGATAGCGCAAGGGGCCAATATTGTTTGAGATTTGAAATTCATGCATAACGTATTTGAATGGTTGAGATTTCCCAAAAAAATCACGCAAAATATGAGATGTCTCAGAGGATGCAAATTCAATAGGGTGACGGTGAATATCTTATGCAATAAAGAAGAATCAGGTCTTTATTCAACGAGGACATTCAGAAATAAGAAAACTGTACATATTGCCCTTTCTTTTCACAACACAAAACAAAATACTCCTCTTTCAAAATTCTTTACAAAATACTCTTGTGGGCCTTACCTTTTTTCCTCTCTTCCTCTCCCTCCCTCTCCTCCCATTTTACTTTTATCTATTCTTTGTTTAAGTAAAATGTGATATATATATATATATATATATAGACACATACAAAAATGTGATTTTAAATGATCGATATTAAAAAAATTGCCAGATAATTAACAACTAAAACAATAAAAAAAATACATGTATTATTTTTATCCATGTATCCATAAAAAAACTTTGAAATTTTGAGTTTATTCACAGACGTCAAAATATGTTTTTAATCTAAGTACATTTTTATGCTTGTCAAAATTACAATGGAGATGTTACTAAAAATTTTAAACAAATATAAAGAAGATGATATAAGACTATGTCTGTTAATTTTATGTTGAACGTTCTTCAAAGTTACAAAATATATTTTTTTAATTTTAAAAAAAGGTCTGATAAGGACTAAGAAAAATGAGGATATTTTATCTCCACAAAACTAAACATTGTCCATATTTGAATTGGTGAGACATCATTTTTTTTTTAAATAGTAGTAGTAGTAGTAGTAGTAATAATAACAACAACAACAACAACAACAACAAGAACAACAACAACGTTATTATTAATATTATTATTATTATTTAGTAGATTATAAATGCTGAGTTATGTGAAATTATTAATATTATAGCGTGACTCTAATTAAAATAGCTAGTTTAAAAAAAAACTAACAATAAAAATGTCATGCTTTTTATTTTACCCGTTTGTTTTGCCTTTCTGTTCACAACAAAAATATTTTGCTTGCTTAAAAAAATTGTTTTCGAAAGAATGGAAAGCATGTTGTGTGTATATTTTAATAATTATTTTAGTTTGTGTATGGTGATTAAATACTAAACCATAATTTATATTTTACTTAAACAAAAAATAGATAGGAGTCAAAAGGCAGGAGTGGGAAGGAGGGGAGGAGAGGGGAAAAGTGGGGTCCACAAGGACATTTTGTTAAGAATTTTGAGAGGAGGGTATTTTGTTCTATAGTTTGAAAAAGAAGGGTATTATATGAAATTTCCCGAAATAAGAATTCACGAAGTAATACTACAACTATAACAACAACAACCACCATCACTACCACCTAGCTTTCAGTTCCAAACAAGTTGGAGTAGGATAAAAATGAAACCCATCCAGAATTGAGAATTTAATTTCCATAAAAAATATGTATTTTATGTTGGCTCACTAACCTATCACAATCCTTTTCTTTCTTTTCTTTTTTTGACTTGAGACAAGTGTGTAAAAACTAAACACATGGAGTTCCTGAACGGTCCGAATTTTCTATATCAACTCAAAATTTTGAGATATCTCAGACGATATGAATTAACGGCACCGTATAGGGAATTCCTGAATAATTAGTACCACATAATCTTCCTAAAAATTGAAAATTAGGAACTGTAATTATAGTCTCCTAGAGAAAAAAAAAAAAAAAAAAAAGGTAAAATCACAATACAATTTGTGCAAAAAAAAAAAAAAAAGTTAGTGAGCCGTTTGTTCTTAATAAGCACACAACCAAAAAAAAATCCTAATTTGTATTGTGTGAATTGCAGCAATATGCAATTTTTGCACAAACTGTTTGATGTTCAGATAGAAATCCACTCTTTACAATTATTAATGGCGCTAATTAGAAATATCTGCTTCTGATAAATTAAAGGTTTGATCAAAGACTGTTTAAATTTTATGCTCCATCCTGAACAAATTAATTTATGGTAACGGATCAATAGAAAGAAAAATGGCAAATAATCAGATTGCTTAAATTATAGTACCTGGAATTCCTGCAGTTACAATAGACACCATGACCGTGCTATCCATCACTTATTTTCTTTTCTTTGTTATCCGTTTATTTATCTAATTATCTTATGTTATTTATTTATTGTTATTTGGCAGAACTTCGGCAGGAGATAAATTAAAACAAATAGTAATAATTAGTCTGCTGCATGCTGAAGCAGAGCTAGACTTTCGAACAATGGAGTCAAACACATATGAGATCAATCATTTAAAAATTTCGAACTATAGAGATTAATTATATAGAAAATTATTTGAAAAAATAGAGGTCAATGTTGGAATCAAATCATCTGCCCACCGGTGAGCAGGATTTTCCTGCCAACCATCAAAGCTAACCAATGTACATGCGCCACGTGGCGATCAATGAAGATTTTAACAATAATTTTTTTCATTTATATATTCCTCTGTGATATTTTTATAGCTTTACTTTTTCATTTGTAAATTTCCTGGACTCTCAATGAAAATATATTTTTTTGAAAAATTGTTTTTCAATAATTAAATACTGAGTCCGTTATTAGTATTCGTAGACTAACTCAGTAACTTTTCTAAGCACATAAATATTAACTCGCATAATGAACAAAAATAGAAAATAACAATCCAGTTTATCTTTTATGAAATAATTAATAATACCAAAAGTTATCTAGAAGATAATTATTATAATGAATATAAATGAAAATAAATTTATGAAAAAATACCACAAGATATTATTTTTATGAAAAAAAAGTGAAGTTATAAAAAATATCACAGGATGAGTTTCAATATAACAATTTAATTTTATGTGCAATTTGAGTTATAAATTTTCAAATATGAACGACAAATTATGGCAAAAACCTTCATTGAGAGTCCAGGTGGTGCATATAGATTGGTTAATTTTTAGGGCTTGTTTGGCTGCAATCCCGCGTGTTACTGTTCACGCGGGAAAAAAAAATTTAGTTCAATAGTAACCCGCTGTTTACTATTCATCCGTTCCTGTGCCCATTTCCGTTCCCGGGCTACAGCCGAACAGGCCCTTATGGTTGGCAGGAAAATCCTACCCACCCATGGGCAGAGGATTTGATTCCGTCAATATTACTGCATCATGACATTTTATGCTAAATTATATAGAAAATAAGTATAAATATAAAAAAATTAAAATTAAATATAATAAATTGACTCTATTGAATCTAAGTTGCTCTGCTGCGTCACCCCCACATAAAACATATAGACAATGCCCTCAAATAAAAACAAATCAATTAATGGCGTGTTTTTAGTATCATGTCTGCGAGGAACCATAGGCACACTGACACGTGGCATTATTTAGGTGCTTTGGACTCAATATCCCAACATCCGCGGCTATGGAAATAATGCACTGGATGTGTTATTATTGGCGTCTAACAGTCCGATTAAATACATTTATTTAAAAAAAACAAAATACAATTTCACTTGCTTAAATAATAGAGAAATAATTGAGGACTGCATCAAAGTTAAGAGGTCTTGTCAGGCTTGATTCTAAAGGATAAAGCCTGAAATCTCTTATTGTCAAAATCGGACCAATTCCAACCTTGATCCAGAATCAGTTATGAAGGCCCATATGACTCACCTTTAGCGGCCTCAGCAATATCTAATTGTCAGCTTTGAGATAACATGATAAATACACTTGTATATTTTTTACCTTTTTTATTATTATTTTACGTAACATGCAGAATTTTTCATTGATGAAGTTTAAAGCCAGCATGCAAGAAGGTAAGACTAAAAGAATGTCACAACTCACAAGTTATGATCTATTACTGGCTATAAGTCCTTATCATAACTACAATAATAAGGGCAAACGAGTCTTTCCCCCAATAATGGAAAATGTAAAAAAATTAAAATAAAAAAAATACAATGTAAGCTCAAAAAGAATAAAGGAAATTATATGTACAGAAAACCATCAGGTTATCTTACAATTATATCCACAGAAAACAGATCCCAGATATCAGATCCCTGGAAAGAAGCAATAGTAATATCACCAGTCTACAAATTTCTTCTATTGATAGCATTCGCCTGCTCAGAGAAGAGCATAATTTTAAGCTTGTCATATCACCTCGCCTTTCGGACAGTATTCTCTCTCAGGCTCCTAAAGTGACTCAAAATCTGTTGCGCCTGCAGCAGCATATGATTTTGCAGATTTACTTGTCAATAATCAAACATTGTAAATTTTGGACAGTACCAAAACTTGTGACCGAGCATATTAGTACTGTGTGTGTGTGTGTGTGTTTTTTCCTGACTCTCCCTCTCTCCTCCCACAACCCCTTCTTGTTCAAGCAGGAAAAGAAAAAAGGAAAAGGCTGCATTTCAAATTTTCAACAGCACACGCAAAACTTGAAAAATAAATATATATCAGTAATACATGAACTATTATGGACATCTATACAAAATTACCAAATATTTACATATGCCCTCTAAACTAGTAAATTATCACATATAACCCAACCATTACTCAGCCATCAGACTTGTCTAATCCGTATCAATAATTCCCTATTATTTTAACATGGCGGCCAGCTAAAATAAATTAGAAGGTGACGCTTTCACTGTTGAAAAAATTGAATCAAATTTATCACGGCTTTATATAGTTCTTAGATTCAGGGGCGGAACTAGAAAATTTTGATAGGGGTGGTTGAAAATTAAAATGCACAATTGTTACGAGTGGGATTTGAATCCAAGACCTCTCAACTATAAAACAGAGCTTTTAACCACTAGTCTACAACTAAGCATACGTTATTTAGCTGGACTATATAAAAAGTTTAGAAAAGATAAAATTCAATTAAATTTCTATATGCATAATTAAAATTTTGAAATCATAGGGGTGGCTTAGCCCCCTTTGGCTATGCCTTAGATCCGCCCCTGCTTAGATTTCCTTTCCAAATCACTTGCCTGCTCTCTACCACAGTTCCAGAGGAAGGGTGAGGAATATTTGAAGGAGAGAAATGTGTAAAGAGACAATATTTTGGTAAATATTGTGATCGTCCTACTGATGGAATTGTACTAGAAAGTGTCCTGTGCTATTGAGGTAGTTTTGTAGGGATATCCAGGGTATCTCCAAATTTACAGGGTCGTGATATTTTTCACATTATTCAGGGATCAACACATGATTTAATCCGAGGGAAAATAAAGAAACAGAAAAGACACGAGGAGAAAATAAAACAAAAGGACTTTTCGACATCTTTCAGACCATATCAGAACTGGAATTTTGAAGTGCGGAAATACATGGGAGCATTGCACATTGTTGTACCAACATGAAGGTAAAATGAATAGCATAGTTTGCATACCTTTTCCTTTGCTCTAGGTGTACCAAATTGAGACAAGGCAATAAGAGGGGGCACAGCGCCTTCTTGCAAAACAAGGCTACAAAACTTGGTGCTATTAATAGAGAGCTGCAGCAAAGCAGATGCAGCATTCTCCTTCCCTCTCTGCGTACCAGTCTCCAAAGTCTCAACCAGCAAAGGAATACCACCTTCCTGAACAATCACAACACGACCTTCATGAATTGTCGATAGATTTGCCAAGAGTGCCACGGATTTGTCTACCATCCCAGTACTGGGATCCATCAGCAATATCAGGTACCTGATTGCACCTGCTTGCACTATGCGTGCCTTGTTTTCATGTTGGATTGACAAGTTGAACAGTGCTGTGGCAGCATCCTTTCTCCCTCTCAAAGTACCGGTGCCTAGTAAATCAACTAATGCGCGGATTGCACCTGAGCTACCAATTTTGATCTTGTACTCTTCTAGTGTAGAGAGGCTGAACAAGGTTGCAGCTGCATTTTCTTTAGCCACAGGTGTACCAGACTCGAGCACGTAAATGAGAGATTGTAATGCACCAGCTTCGGCTATTAGACCCTTGTTCCCATTGTTAATAGATAGGTTAAGCAGAGCAGTGACTGCGTTTTCTTGTACATCAGTGCATTTTGAATGAAGCAGTGAAATGAGAGGAAGAATGGCTCCTAATTTGGCTATTAGAATGCGGTTTTCGGTGTTATTTTTTGAGAGAAGCCTCAGCTCATATGCACATGTAGCCTGTGTATCAGGGTTTAGGTCTTTTAGTCCCTCCACTAGCTTTTCTACATGAAAACTGGTTGTCGAATCATCATGGGTTGTACTTGATGAGTTAGTGCGGGACAAATCAGGAGAGAGTAAGGGTCTGACATCCTTACTGAAAGGAGAGCTCAATTTTTCATCAAATTTACTCGCTAGTACATCAATACTGGAGATCACACTCGAATTAGAATCGCTACGGGTACTAGAGCTCCTATGATCAAGGAAATAGCTGCTTTGCATTTGATGGTCGCTGGTACAATAGGAACTCTCCTCCTCTCCATCTACACATGAAATCTCATATTTTTGTGCTTGTGCTCGATTAACAGGTTTAGTATTGGATATGGAAGTTGGTTCTCTACACTGCGAAGGGCTTATCATGAAGGGGCTCACAAACTCATTGCAAGAAATGGACTCAAGATGCATGAGATTGTTTTCTTCACACCAAGTTGAGATCAATGCCTTGACAGTGTAATTTGAAACAAGATCAGTATGTTGAACATTCTGCCGGGTCATGGGACAAATTCTTAGCCCATTATCAAGCCATTTCTGTATATAAGACCTCTCAAATGTTTGTCCCGAGGCAAGGATTACCGGGTCCACCATAAGTTGCAGAGAAAGAGGACACCTGAAATGGGTAGGGATCAAGACCCCATTTATGGAGCTATATTTCTCAAATTTTGCAACACAATATCGGATATGCAAAACAAGTTGAATCATCTGATTTATCATGGCAAGGTCTTCAGGTTTATGCTTGGTTTCGAGCTTCAGTCTTTCCTTTTCGAGTGCTATGCTTTCCATCAGCAATTCCTCATTTGATGCAAGACCAAGAGTGTCCACTATCTTCAAAATCTTTTCTATGCTGGGAACGAGGTTATCCTTGAGGTCCATCTGAGCAACCACTATCAGTTCTGTCAGTGGGTCCCTTTGTCTACATTCAAGCTCCCGCATGCATTGCTGGATCAAAAAGTTGGGACATCAACAGGCTTTTTCCAGCAAATGATCTAATTAAGACATGAAATTTGGGCTGGAACATACCAGGAACAGGACTCAATGAAGTTACTACTGACTATTTTTATTCGGTATTTGTTTCCTTTGATATCATGTGGCCATATCTGGACATTGAACCCTATTTGAGAATACAAATGGCCTCAATGAGCATCATTAAGCCAAAACTAAGTAACGACACGATAAAATAGAGACAGGGACAAACATAACAACTAAGCACTGGCAGAAATTTTGACTAGTACATAATTGAACCAGTAGCAACCAAAATGGTATAATCATATGCTGCCGATTTTGAAAATAACAACAAGAATACACAATTAAAAAGCACATAACATACCACCTTGTTAGGTCACACCAAGTACCTGAGTGGCAGACAACAGAGAAGGAAAGGAATAAGCGGGAAGCAAATCGCTATAGAGTTGACAAATGCGCATTGACAAATTGCGTATGCTGGACGCCATTTGGCTGCTTCTCATAAACTGTAAATAAATAAAAAATAAAAAAAGGCAACAATGACCAATTCTTAATGAAATAAAATAACCAGTCTAGTTTGAGTAAGTTGAAAAAGAAAAGAAACAGAAGCGAGCTCTCACACTGTAGATCTTGCCGAACCTATGAGGCCCTTTCTCCAAAAAATCTCGAGCCTCATTGACAGCCATGTCAAGCTCCTCAATTGCTGTCACCAGCCGTTCATCCCAAGGGAAGGGAGAACCAAATGCCTCATCTATAATGCATTTTAACGGCTTTAACATGCCAACTATGCACTTGAACTCATTTATTGCTGCAGTTTTGCTGGTCTGACAAGCAACTAGATGCAAAAGCCTTGATATGCTGTTTATTAGTGCCCCTATACTTCTTCTGTCCATTTTGCCTACAACAAATGAACAAAAATATGAGGAGCTTAACATCACTTTCACTTCTTCCTTGTTTCTCCCATAATTGCTGCATATTTCATTGAAATGTTTTGGTAATATAAAATATGAACTTAAGGTGGCAAGCTAGGGCCCAGGCCCCCACTATTCTACTGTTTGTGAAGTACATACTAAAAATTAGGACCTTCTACCATAGAAAGCAATAGTACATTGTTGCTACCGGGTTTGGAAAATCAATTTGCAGCCCATGACCCGATTATTGGACCATTTTCCAAACCGACTGGCCGGATTTTGGGCGGAAGAACACTTCAATCGGAAGAGACTCACCGTCGGTTACGCCGATTCTTCCAACTAGTTTGTTTCTGAGTGACTGATTCTTCAGATTCGGTTTTTTGCCGATTCTTTAAAGGCAAATGCACAGGAGGATGAGACTAATTATGATCGGAGTAGATATTTGCTCATGGCGTCAACTGTCAAGTATATTTCGTGAATTAATAAAAAAGAGAGAGGGGGAGAAGATGCTGTACAGCCGTACAGCCGGGTGGGACTTGAGGTGGGCCGCCAGATGGTTAGTAAATGAATCTTGGGCCGGTCCGTATAAAAATTATCTGTAATTTATTTTTTATAAAAAAAAATATACATTCTGGTCTTAAATAACGATCATATTAATAACTAGATATATCAAATCGAAATAAATATTCATCTAAACATATGAATTTCAACCACATTCAAATTAAAATTATCAAATTAAAGTTACAACCGCGACACAACTCGCAAGGCATCAACAGCCTATAGGTTCATTTTTGTATTTTGGGCCTTAATCGACACAGTTATTCGTCCAGCCTGTTTATCCAACCTAACAGCCCGCCACTCGAAAGGTCAAGCAAGCCAATCAGAGACTCAATCCATCTCTCTCGGTGAGACGGCCACCAGATCAAAACCCTAATCTAGAGAAAAGGAAAAGAAGGAGAAGGAAGCGAAAATGGTGTGCATCAGGCAGGCTCGGATAGAGGACCTACTGGCGATGCAGGCGTGCAATCTGATGTGCCTCCCGGAGAACTACCAGATGAAGTACTACCTGTACCATCTCCTCTCGTGGCCGCAGCTGCTATTCGTTGCGGAGGATTATGGTGGCAAGATCGTTGGCTACGTTCTGGCCAAGATGGAGGAGGACCCCTCGGAGCCCTGCCATGGCCATATCACTTCCCTTGCTGTCCTCCGCACCCACCGCAAGCTCGGCCTCGCCACCAAGCTAATGACTGCCGCTCAGAATGCCATGGAGCAGGTATTTGGCGCCAACTACGTCTCTCTCCACGTCCGCCGCAGCAACCGTGCTGCCTTCAACCTCTATACCTCTACCCTCGGCTATGAGATCCATGATGTGGAGGCCAAGTATTATGCTGATGGCGAGGATGCCTTTGACATGCGCAAGCTGATGAAGGGCAGGAGGATGGCTCCTGCTTCCCATCACCACCACCACCACCATCATCACCATCATGGCCCTGGTGGATGCTGCACTGCTGACCATAAGCATGCTGCTGTTGATGCCCCCGCTGCTGCTGCTGCTGTTTCAGGAGATAAAACAGTCGACCATTTTGTGGATTAGTTATTGTGCAAGATCCTTCTGTTTGTCTTTGTTGCCATGTTTGTTAATGGGGTTATTTGTGCACGTCAAGTGCGGACATCTAGTGTGTTTGAGATAATTCCAACTTTGCTTTTCACAGAAGAGTTGTGATAGAGGTTCACTTATTATTTTTAGATCAAATTTTTGTTTATGGCCAAGGCAACTCTATGGTACTTGTATTTTTGGGGTAGTGTTTGTGCGCCTAAGATGACAACTGCCAGACTTGCATGCTTTATGTTGGTCTTTCAGTGTATCTAATTTGTGAGTAATGAGTGGTGCTTATATTTGAACAAAGGGATGCTATGAAGTAATAATTTGTATTTTGGTTAACATTTTACTGGATTATCTTAATCTGCATGTGTTGTTAATATTTCTTTAGTGTCTTCCTTTTTAAATACGGTTGCATCATTTTTTGTAACTCTTGCTGAAATTACAAATGTACTAGACCAGTCTCTATCATTCTAATCCATTGTTAAAATTCAGCTGGCACTGTCCAAGACTGGTCACCAAGGACACCCGCAGTCAATTGTCAGTATTGTTGAAATGGTGCAGGATCCAACTTAGCCAAATATCCGCAATCAAGTGTAATCTTCTCTCACTTTTTACCAACTGAACCTCAAATGTGCAGTTATGCCTCTGATTGAGACTCAACTTGGCATTTTTACTAATCAGATCACAGATGGGCAATAATGCATCCAGTTGAGACATGATTTGACCTCTTTATCATCTTAATGATTTACCTCAATTTTGCAAGCACATTCAAACAATTTAAAATTTAGAGCGGCGAATAATGGTTTATTGTATTTAAATTGCTTTGGATCTCAAGTCATTCTGTGGCGTACTTTTCAGAATTTAGTTATTTCAGGTTTGGTTTAAATTTTACTTTGGCTCTCATTTTTTTTGGGTTTGGACTGGATCGATTACTGGTCAGTTGAGCTGACGGTTCTGGATATAAGCTCCTTTCTGGTGGTGGAGGTAGTAGTTCTCTATATTGAACTGTCTGAAGCTTGAACTCATCTTTTTTGAAGTCACCTTAGTCACATATCACTTCAGCCGCTAGCTCGGTTCAGTCATTTCAGTTTATATTTTCTCAACTAATTTCCTGTTGCGCATGGTTTTCTCGGGATAAGTCGGGTTTGACTTGCATGATCATTTGAGTTTCTGGTTGCAAGCTGCTCAGTGAAAGTGTTTTGGTTTATTTAGATTTGTCTTGTAGAAGACCAAGGATAACCAAATAAAGAATTAGAGGTATTGCTTGTGCCAGTATCATCATACCAGCAATTCCTGCTCTTAGTAGTCTATGCTATTATTTTTTCAACTTTGTTAAAACATAGAAGCCTATTGGCAAATTGTACTCATTGAAGATAAATTTCCAAGATAATGATGGTACTTGATGGCAGAATTTAAAAGAATGAGCTCAAATTTATTGCTATTACAAAGCATTAGTTTACTCTCCACCTAGAAATTTATTTAGCAACTGTCATTCAGTGGATTCGTAATTCCAGTGTAGAATTTCCATTCCCAAATATTAAAGGGAACAGAAATTAGAATTTCATTTTGGTTTAACAGAACAATAATTGGAAGCAAGTATGGGGTCAAAGGGAAAGAAAACAGCAAAATTGATTAAACAAATTATATCTGCAAGCATTCAGGTAGTCTCTTTAAAGGAGTTCCTGACTTGGTAAAAGAAATCTATGAACACGTCAGTATGGTCAAAGCACAGCAGGGTCCCTGTATCTCTTGAAGAGTTGTTCAATGCCATCAGTAACCTCGGCAGGAAGTGGCCGTGGGGCCGTGACAAATGCATCAATATCCTCCTTGAGCTGATCCACAGAAGTAGCTCCAATTATGGAGCTTGCCGTGAAAGGCCGGTCACGCACAAATCCAAGTGCAAGCTGCACAGGAGTAAGCCCATGCTTCTTTGCCAGCTCTATGTATTGACCAGTTGCTTCCTGAAACACATGAATAGAGAGTACAGGATCTGAGTTTCCCCTGGCTAGAATGAGTTCGCATTTTCATCAAGGCATTAAACAAATTACCCCTAGTATTTCACACTTCCAGGTCACAAGGCATTCAAATTAGTACCAGTTGATCCAGGTCACTCAACAAATTGAATTTATTTATGGTCAATGGTAACGTGGCATTGGCATTTTTTTAGCAGAAGACATCCTTTTCGTCACAAGGTTTTGGTGGGAAGTAAAACTCCACAAGTTCAGAAGTAGGGATTAGGTTTGGAACTTATAAAATGAAAAAATGAGACATGTCAGGTGTTATTCATGTAATTTTCTTCACTAGTTTGACCGAGTTCACTATACAAAAGAAAGGAAGTACCTTGGCTAAAGATTTGTTGTATCTGTCCATGTAGCCTGGAAAAAGACTTAGCCGGCCTCTCTGTGCAGCCTGAGAGTTATTTAGATACTTGCCAGTGAGAACCCCGCCAGCAAGAGGAGAGTAAGCTAATAGCCCAATGTTGCAGTTATTGGGGTGACATACTTCCACCAGGTCAACTGCACAAATATGACAAATTGATGCTTGAATCAGGAGAGCAAAAATGAAGCTTATCAGAAAATTCAATGCTTATAAGCACAAAATGAAATTGCATAATGCAATCCAGATGAAGATGACTTGAACACCAACATTGCTCAAACACAGGAATTCACTTAATTAGACCCAAAAACCACAAAACCTAGCAACCAACTTATACACGAGCACAATCCAACCCAAATCTGAGTAAGGATAACTGAAATCTGATTCTGACCCCTTACATTGCAGACAACCAAAAGTGACTTCTGTTGTGAACAAAACCTAAAATAACCAACTTGACTGAAAATAATTAATAAGCTGCAAAACCAAATTAACTTTGTGCAGCCCAAACTACCCCAAATATCAAAATGATGTTTTAAATTGAAATCGGACATGACATGGAGAATTCAGCATCAATAGCCAGTTAGCCACCCTTAAAAGGATTGGCCCAAGACACAAGAGGACTTACCAAAGCTATCCAATTCGATATTGAGACCTCAACCAAAAATAAATTAACCATATCTTAGCTGGACTGTGTGTCGCTTAGAATGTAACAATCATGGAGATACAACTAATAAGAACATATATGGAGATTGGATAGACCTTCGAACTTGCACCGAACAAGAAGGCTATAGCTGTTCTGAATGCTAACTATTTTAGGAAGCCCAGCATTCCTTGCAGCATGTACAAATTCCATCACCCCATATGATGTTTCATTTGAAACTCCAATGTACCGAACCTACATAACGTAAACAAAAATTGAGCAACATAGTTGAACTCCTTGTTACAGAAAATCAATGCCCTTAGTTTTAATTGATAATAAAATCAAAGTCTTCCTAGACTCAAATAAAAACATAGGGTTTCTTAGCAATAGAAACAATACAAATATAGGGTTTCTTAGCAGAAAAACCAATATAAAGCAAATTAAATAAAAGGAAAGAAAAATATAAATCATATCATATCACCTTGCCAGCGGATATAAGTTCATCAAAGGCCTTCAGTTGCTCCTCAAAGGGTACACTTGGCCTCCATTTTGCTGGATCATAAGAGAACTCCCCAAATAGCGCTACATATCGATCTGGCCTAAAAGAAGAGTTTAATTTAATGAGAGAAGTTTTAGCTGAGATAATTGAGTCCACACAGAAGAAAACAGCTTATTTAACAAAAGAACATGAGACTAGCTAACATTTTCTATGAGGAAACAGCAAGATATTGAAAAGTGTTGGCTTAATTTCAAAGAATATTTTTGAAAAGTAAGCTTAAGTTACAAATTGTTTATAGCATTTAATAGATGTACGTTCCCATGAATTGTACCAAGATCATCTTCAAATGCTGTTATAAGCATAGGAATTAGGAGGCTCTTCCAAAGATATTGCTCGGATCAAGACTAAATTATAACTCCATCTTTATAAAAACACTTGAAAAGATCACATATAACTGCAACTAAATTTCAATGAATAAATAACATCTTAATTAATAGAAGGTTAAACCAATGTATCTGAAGTAGATCGATATAATCAGTCGAGAGACGCATTAGACTCTTTTCTACACTCTCTTTGATGTTAAGAGCATCAACTCGTAGAACCTTTGCATTCTCACGTATATAGCTAGACCTCTCGGAGTAACCACATACTTTTGTAGCCAAAACAATCTGTAAAATAAAGGATTGTCAATTATGCATCAGATTGATAACATGGGTGTACTTGTTGAAAGCAAATTAAAATACTAACAATCATGAAGTAAAAGGAAATGATAAAACACTAGAACTTAGCAACATTATCAGAACTTTATGTACCTTGTCACGTGGTTTAGACTTCATCCAGCTACCAATGTACCGATCAGTTGATCCTTGAGTCTCCTTTTTCATCGGAACTGGATACTTGACACAAAGGAAGCACGTCAAGTTAACGTCAAAACAATTGAAACTAGTTGCCTGATCATACACATATGTTGATGAAAAATTGCAAAACTAACTTGTTTGGTGGTGAATTTATATCAAATGATGAATAAATTTAAGTTAAATGGGTTTAGAGATGGATTTCATTTTTTGTGAGCAACCTGTTTTATGAACGCCAAGTGTTCGATAAAAAGCCTGACGAGAAAAAAAGAGCCTAGCCTACTTGAAACAAACGAAAGAAAGATATAAAAGTAAAACTGACAGCTTCGGCTGTATCAAGAGTGTTGACTCCATGGTCGAATGCATAAGCGAGCATGTCATGAGCTTCCTTCTCAGTATTCTGCTCTCCAAATGTCATCTATATATAGAGGAAGTACCGACATTAATTTAGAGGAGACATGTACAACATGAAGCATTGGTGTACATTGGAAAACAAAGGAGAAGAAAGAGACGGTGCCAAGGGTGACTTCGCTGATGAGGAGGTCAGAATCGCCGAGGGTTTTGTACACTAACTGGTTCTTCTCTGCGAGCTTGGCTCGAACTGGAGGCGTCCGTTGCCTTGAGCGGCCAGTTATGCCCAAGCGGTACAGCTTTGGTGGCTTTGTCTCTAGATGGCCGAGAGCGTGGATGGGAGAAGGCCCTGCCATGGCTGCAGAAGCCATCTTTCTCACCTTTCTTCAGTTTTTCTCTCTTTTTTTGGCGCCTGCGGAGAGATAAGATGATAAGGCATGCAGCTGGTTTAGAGGGGGTAAAAAATATCAATCTTTTTATTTATATATTTCTCGTGTATGTGGTTTAGAGAGAGGATAAAAAATGCATATCATGATTTAGTTCGTAATATGGATTAATATTTTTGTTTTCAAAATTTTAGCGGTTGATTTGAACCGTTTAAAATAATTTTCATATAAATATGTACTTACAAAACAAATTTTATATTTTTTAGAACTTTTTTACTATTTTTAAGATGGATAGAAAATTACTATTTTTGGATGGTCCAGAATTTTCAGATCAAGTGATTTTCTACTTATCTTAAAAAATAGTAAAAAAATTCTAAAAAATATAAAATTCAGTCTGCAAATAGATATTCATATGAAGATCATGTTGAACAGTTCGAATTGACCATTAAGATTTTAAAAATGACAATATTGACCCGTATTACGGATCAACCCGTGATATGCATAGTATCATAGACTCACTCTTTTTTATTTATATATTTCTCATGTATGTACAATATAATATTACAAAGACTATTTATAGGCCACAAATTGTGAATGAAAAAGGCATCTAAATTAATTACAGTAATAAATGGAAAAATGAATTTCAATAGTAGTGGGATATGAATTCAAATAGTAGTGGGTATTGGAGAAATGAATATTGGGAGTTATGGACATCTACATTAATAATTTTTTTATAACACTCATTCTTGGATGTCCATTACATAAGAATATGCATAATTAAAACCTTACTAAAAAAAATTCTATGGGATAAAAATCTAGTGAAGAAAAAAGAATACAATATTCTTCTAAATACGCAACTACAACCTTACTAGGGAAGCTCAGTGGGAAAAATTATGGTTAAGGAAAATATAATGCATATTAATTCTCTCTCATGACAACATCAATTAAAATCTTCAAGTCGACGAACTCTAATATTACAAACTAGTTTTTCGAATATTGCATTAGGGAACACCTTAGTGAATAAATCTGCTAAATTCTCACTTGAACGGATTTGCTGAACATTAGTAACATTATCCTTTTGGAAACTCTTCAGGAGTTCCAATAATATTGAGATTGTTAATATAAACTGCAATTATAACAAACTCATTTCCTGATCTTTTCATGAAAATAACATGGACAAATTGTATTATTTTTATATCCATGTTTCAGTAAATATTCACTAAGATGGTTATACCACATGCATCCAGATTACTTTAATCTATATAAACATTTATTTAATTCAATTGAATAATGTTCTCGAGAACCTAAATTACATGCTTCACCTAAATTACATGCCTCAGGCATTTTAAATCCTTCAGGAATTTTTATATAAATATCATTATCAAGCGAGTCATATAAATATGCTATAACAACATCTATTAGGCACAAATCAAATCCTTCATGAACTGCCAGACTAATTATGTATCGAAAAATTGTTGCATCCACCACATGTGAGTATGTGTATTCATAATCAATTTCAAGTCTTTGCGAAAACCTTGGGCGACAAGCCATGCTTTATATCTTACAATTTCACTTTTTTCATTTTTTTTGTGTAAATACTTATTTATATCATACTGGTTTTACACCTTTAGGTACTGGAACTACAGATCCAAACACTTTTCATTTCAAGATAGTTTAACTCTGCTTCAATTGCACTTTTTCATTTTGGCCAATTATCTCTTTGTCGACATTCTTTAATAGACTTGGGGTCATGATTCTCACTATTTATTATATTCAACGCTATATTATATGCAAAAATATCATTGACATCAATTTCACCTTATTTCCATCTTATTCCATTCATGATATAATTTATCGAGATATCTTCATTTTCATAAATTTCAGATACTTGAGTTTCTGCTGGAACTCCAATATTATTTATAATTTGATTCTCTTCTGGAGTTTTATCTAAAATTATCATATCATCGACTTGATCATTTTCATTATTTGCTCATTTTCTTTTTCGAGGATTTTTATCTTTAGAACCGATTGGTCTTTCGCACTTCATGTGTGATAAGCGTAAAATATATATACATTTACACATGTTCAATCTAGGTTTTATAATAAAAAAAAATACTCTAAATATCTTGTATTTTGGTATATAAAAGTCCTATATTGCACATAGAATCAATTTATTACATTTTCTTGCTTTAAAATGTAGAAAAAGGCGAAAACAACTCATAATACAACCCTCACTAACCACAGTGCGGGCCGCACTCAGCACTTAGTCAATTCTGGGAGATCCTGCACAAGAATGAAGGGAAAAACTGAGCCTAATACGACCCACATTGAGGTTAGTGCGGGCTGCATTATCTACTTAGACGGATTTTTGAAAATCTGAGATGAAAACAAGCCAATGCGGGCCACACTCAATACTTAGAAAGATTTTCAACATTATGCTCAACCCAAAGAAAAATCTGAGCGTAATTCAACCCGCACTGACCCAGTGCGGGCCGCATTGAGGACTTAGCCAAATTTTCAACATTTATCACAAGGGAAGAAGAAAAGTCCGAGCGTAGTGCGACCCGCACTGACCCCAGTACGGACCACACTCAGAAGGTACAGAAAGTTATATAAGGAATCTTATCCCAGTGCAACCCGCACTGACCGTAGTGCGGCCCATATTTAGACTAAAAATGTAGTTTCACTAATTTTGGAAAGCCAGATCATGCTCCGAAGGCCAAGTTTAGTGGTTTTAATTATAGGAAATGTGTGGATTAAGTGTTTAACTGCTCCTCACGTTTTTAGGCAGTAGGGTTGGCTATCATCCGGAGACTTTCCCCTTTGTATACCATATGAGGAGGAATGGTTTTATTTAGTGGGAGTCGCCAAAGGAAGGATCTAGTTACTGGTTTGTGCCTTACGGCCTTAATTGAGGATCAGTCCTGCCCCTAGATGTAGTAGTAAATCCGTGGGGCATTCAAAGAAGCTATGCACCCACACTCAAGGAAGTACAAACTAACAAAAGCAGGAAACAACTAAACGTTATAAAAGAGAGAATTATGCTCATTCTTTATCATCCTTCCATATCTCTTCTATTTGGAGCTAAGGTGAAATTAAGAGCTAAAATTTAGAGAAGAAGAGCAGAATTCTCAGAGCAAAGGAAGCAAAGCAAGAGTTATTCATTGTTGTAAGGGTTGTAATCATTTTTCTTTCAGTTTTTCTTTGTTTTAGCCATTTTGTAATGAATTTTCTATGTAAGTTTTGCATCTTCATAAGAAGCTAACTTCCTCTCTAGAGGTTTAGGTCAATACATGAACTCGTTTAATTTTATCTTACTCGGGTATTTATTTTTATTATGATTGTTTAATGGGATTTGATTGTTAATTTTTTGTGATTTATTTTTTGTGGTTCTCATAATTTGGTTATCCCGTTTTAGGTCTTTTAGACTCCAAAGTAGCTAGGATCATATAGGATGGTACCAATTATGTCACAAAGCCATTAGGATTTAGGTTAGGGACTAACAATCTTTTAATCTAAGCCGGAACTACAGAAATTAAAGTTAGGATTTTGGTGAAGGACTTAACGGTGAAGTCAAACCCTAAATTAGGACATTTAGAATCGAATTAAACATTAGTATGAGAGACCTAACCGTGAAGTACCAATATCTAAAGAGATGATAAACTAACAGGAGCTTCATAACCTAGATAGCTAGGGTGAGGGACTTAATCGTGAAGTCCGAATTATCTAGGCATATTATTAATTCACGAAAGTGACCCTTCTTAATATATTAGGTTAGTAACATCGTCATATCAAACATGAATTTAAACAAACCGAGTAGATAGGATTAAACAAGGGATTGTAAACAGAAAGCTCATAGATTCTCCAAACTTTGTGAAAACCCTAATTTCGCTTTACTCCATCTTTATTTTAATTGTTTAGACCTTCAACTCCTCTGGTATTGAACCCACCAATTTAGGATCTTAGAAATTAAACATTAAAACAAACTTTCAAACAAACACAATTCTGATTTCAATCAATAGAGTTAAAACTAAAATCTCCATTTATCTCTTGGATCGATACCTATATACTACAAGGGTAGGTTGTACGCTTGCAACTGACCGACCTTTGAGTATTTGGTTTATAAATTTAAAAGTAAAACGAGTACAAAGTTATAGCCAAGACCCTATACACAAAATACTCAACAATGCGTGTTATAATTTCATTAGTATGTCCAACAGGAACATCGACTTTAATTGGAGCATTAACAGCTAGTACGTGTGATTTGGTCATTTTCTCTGAGTCTGTAAATGTGTCTGACAATTGGTTAGCTAATCTTTGTAAATGAATTATCTTTTGAATATCTAGTTCACATTATTTAGTATGAGGATCAAAATGAGACAATGATAATTCATTCCAACTAATATCTTTTCTTAACTGATTGTTTTCTTTTTCTAAGATTGAAAATATTGATTCGTCAAAATGACAATCAGCAAATCTAACCGTGAATAAATCTCTTGTCATTGGTTATAAATATTTTATTATAGATGGAGATTCAAATCCAATATAAATTCTCAATCTTCTTTGAGTTCTCATTTTAGTGCGTTGTGGTGGAGCAATTGGAACATATAACGCACATCCAAAAATTCTTATATGGAAAATATTAGGTATGTGACCAAAACCAATTATAAAGGGAAAGTTTTATAATAGCTTGTTGGCATGATACAAATTAGTGTTGTTGAATGCAAAATAACATGTTCTCATTTTGTGTATGAACATAAGCTATAGGATGTTCAACATCAATTTTAATATACATGCATTGTTTGATAAATAAATTCACCAGCATTATCTAGGCGTGTTTTCTTAATTGAATAATCATAAAATTATGCTCTTAATCAAAACAATTGAGCAAATAATCTCGCAAACGCCAGGTTGCGAGTTGATAATAAACATACATGTGACCATACTATTGATGCATTAATTATAACCATAAAATATCTAAATGGTACACATGATAGGTGTACTGGTCCACAAATATCACCATGTATATGTTCTAGAAATGTAAGAGATTTATTTTGTATTTTCGATGGTGATGGTCGAATAATCAACTTTCCTTGAGAACACACAGAGCATGATAATTCATTAAATTGAATAATTTGTTTATTCTTTAATGAATGTCCACATGAATTATCTATTATTTTCTGCATCATTATTGATCCGGGATGGCCCAACCGGTCATACCAAACTATAAACATATTTTCATCTGTAAACTTCTGGTTTACAATAACATGTCTTTTAATTGCCCTAACATATGCGTAGTACAAGCCGGAGGAAAACACAGGTATTTTTTCCAATATGCATTTTTTATCTGATCTTATGCTAGTAATATAAATATATTCAATACTTCCTTCATTGATTGTCTCAACATAATACCAATTTCGGCAGCTATCCTTAAAACTTAACAAATTCATTTGAGACTTAGAAGAATATAATGCATCATCAATATAAATGTGTTTCTTCATGTAACAAGAAAATTGCTCTTTCGAAGCCTTTAATCAATTTTGTACTACCCAAAATAGTACTAACATTCACCTTTTGCATTACTAAATAAGAGAAATATTTTTTATTTTTGAAGATGGTATGAGTTGTTGCACTATCGGCGAGACATATATCTTTATTATTGATGTCATTGTTAACCAAAGAATTATTCATTCTTCAACGAAAGAAAAAATTAAAAATAAATAAATAACTCTTCAATAATAAAATAATATAGTTAGACTTGTATTGTCTTTTAACTCTTTATAAACAAAAATGCAATAAATACCACTTCAAACAATAACTGAGATTAATCTATTTAGTTAAAATGAAGAGATGATCTCAAAGTGTCTTCCATTCATTCTTGTATTCTTTATTTTGTTATTATTTATTTATTATTAAATGGCCCATCTTTACATGTTATTCTTGAGAATTGATCTTGCGATCAGGAGCGGATTTAGAATTTTTGTCGGAGGGGCTAAAACATATCAAATCGAATTTAAATAGATATTTAGATTTCTATGAACACGACAGAATGGTTAATTCACAGCAGGGGCCCTGTATCTCTTGAAGAGTTGTTCAATGTCATCAACAACCTCGGAAGGAAGTGGCCGTGGTGCCGTGACAAATGAATCAATATCCTCCTTGAGTTGATCCACAGAGGTGGCTCCAATTATGGAGCTTGTCGTGAACGGCCGGTCACGCACAAATCCAAGTGCAAGCTGCACAGGAGTAAGCCCATGCTTCTTTGCTAGCTCTATGTATTGACCAGTTGCTTCCTGAAACACACAGGTAAAGAGGAATACAGGATCTGAGTTTCACCAGGCATGAACAAGTTCACATTTTCATCAAGCGCATTACACAAATGAGCATTACACAAATGAGCCCTTGCGTATCTACCATTTCACACTTCCATTTTGGTCCCAAGGCATTCCAACTAGAACCAGTCAATCCAGGTCAGTACACAAATTGAAATTTATGTATGGTCAATGGTAACGTGGCATTAGCCAATTTTTGACAGAAGACATCCCATCAAAGTAACTATTCTGTTTAAATTATTTGCTAAGTTTTCATCTGTGCTTTTGATCACAAAGTTTGGTGGGAACTCGGAAGCAAAACTCCAAAAGTTCAAAATTTTAGGGATTAGATTCGGAACTTATAAAATGAACTTAAAAGAGAGACATGTCAGGTGTCCATCATGTAATTTACTCCATTACTTTGACCAAGTTTACTGTACAAAAGCAAGGAAGTACCTTGGCTAAAGATGTGTTGTATCTGTCCATGTAGCCTGGAAAAAGATTTAGCCGGCCTCTCTGTGCAGCCTGGGAGTTATTTAGATACTTACCGGTGAGAGCCCCCGCAGCCAGAGGAGAGTAAGCTAATAGCCCAATGTTGTAGTTATTAGGGTGACATACTTCCACCAGATCAACTGCACAAATATGACAAATTGATGTTTGAATCAGGAGTCTAAAATGAAGCTTATCATAAAGTTCAATACTTGAGGAGTCTTTTTCTTAATTAATCAAATATTGCAGAACTTGTAAGCACAAAATGAAATTATATAATGCAATCCAGCTGTAGATGACCTGAACCCCAACATCGCTCAAACACAGAAATCCACTTAATTAGGGCCAACTCAAACCACAAAACCTAGCAACCAACATATACATGAACACAATCCAACACAGATCTGAGTAAGAAAAACTGAAGAATGAGGCTACGGTACTATGCATAGCGCGGATAGGTCCGTACAATGGATCAATATTTCTATTTTGGAAGTCCAAACAGTCGATCTGAACCGTTCAACATGATCTCCGTAGGAAAAGGTACTTGCAGACCAAATTTTACATTTTAGAAAAAAGAAATTGCTATTTTTGTAGATAGGTAGAAAATCACCTGATCTCAAAATTCTAGACCATTCAAAAGTAGTGATTTTATACCTAACTAAAAAAATAATAAAAATATTCTAAAAAATGTAAAATTTAGTCTGCAAGTACATTTTCAAATGGAGATCATGCTGAACAGTTCATATCAACTATTTGAACTTTGAAAACGAATATATTGATCCATAGTACGGACCAATCTGCGCTATGCATAGTACCATAGCCTCACTCAAAACTGAAATCTTATTCTGACTCCTTACATTGCAGACAACCAAAAATGAATTGTGGCCTGAATAAAACCTAACATAACCAATTTGACTGAAAATAACTTGTACGCTGCAACACCAAGTTAACTTAGTGCAGCCCAAACTACCCCAAAAATTCAGCAGCAATAGTCACCCTTAAACAGATTGGCCCAAGACACAAAAGGACTTCAATATTGACCTCAAACCAAAAATAAAAAACCTTCAAACATGCAACGAACAAGAAGGCTATAGCAGTTCTGAATGCTAACTATTTTAGGAAGCCCAGCATTCCTTGCAGCATGTACAAATTCCATCACCCCGTATGATGTTTCATTTGAAACTCCAATGTGCCGAACCTACATAATGTAAACAAAAATTAAGCAACATAGTTGAACTCCTTGTTACAGAAAATCAATGTCTTTCTAGAATTGATAAAAATATAGGGTTTCTTAGCAATAGAATCACACAAATATAGGTTTTCTTGGCAAAAAAAAAAATTAAAGCAAATTAAATAAAAGGAAAGAAAAATATAAGTCATGTCATATCACCTTGCCAGCAGATATAAGCTCATCAAAGGCCTTCAGTTGCTCCTCGAAGGGTACACTTGGCCTCCATTTTGCTGGATCATAAGAGAACTCTCCAAATAGCGGTACATATCGATCTGGCCTAAAAGAAGAGTTTAATTTCATGAGAGAAGTTTTAGTCGAGATAATTGAGTTCACACAAAAGAAAATGCTTATTTAACAAAAGGACATGAGGCCAGCTCACATTTCTATGAGGAGCAAGATATTGAAAAGTGTTGGCTTAAGTTAAAAAAAAAAATTTGGAAAGTAAGCTTAAAAATTGTTTATAACATTTTAATAGATGTATGTTGCCATGAATTGTACCAAGATCATCTTCAAATACTGTTACAAGGATAGGAATTAGGAGGCTCTTCCAAAGATTTTGCTCAGAACAAGACTAAACTATAACCCCATCTTTATATAAACACTTGAAAAGCTCACTTAGACATGATACTTGCAACTAAGAATAATTAACATCTTAATTTACAGAAGGTATAAACCAGTGTATCTGAAGCAGGTCGATATAATCAGTCGAGAGGCGCATTAGACTCTTTTCTACACTCTCTTTGATGCTAAGAGCATCAACTCGTACAACCTTTGCATTCTCCCGTATATAGCTAAATCTCTCAGAGTAACCCAATACTTTTGTAGCCAAAATAATCTGCAAAATCAAGGATTTTCAATTATGGATCAGATTGATAACATGGATGTACTTGTTCAATTTTCAAAGCAAATTCAAAGACTAACAGACATGAAGTAAATCGATTAATTGAATAAAAGGAAGAGATTTTCAGAAAACACTAAAACAATAATTATATCGGATTTTTATGTACCTTGTCACGTGGTTTAGACTCCATCCAACTACTAATGTACCGATCTGTTGATCCTTGAGTCTCCTTTTTCATCGGGACTGGATACTTGACACAAGGGAAGCACATCAAGTAGGAAAAACTAACGTCAAAAGAACTGGAATTGAACTAATTGCCTGATCATACCCATATTTTGATGAAAAATTGCAAAACTTTGTTTGGTGGTGACTTTAAGTGCGTTTTGAGATGGATTAAATTTTTTGTGGGCAACCTGTTTTGTGAACGCTAGGTATTCGATAAAAAGCCTGACCAAAAAAAGAGCCTAGCCTAGCTACTCGAAATGAACAAAAGAAAGAGAAAAGTAAAACTGACTCCTTCGGCTGTATCTAGAGTGTTGATGCCATGGTCAAATGCATAAGCAAGCATGTCATGAGCTTCCTTCTCGGTAGTCTGCTCTCCAAATGTCATCTATAGAGTAAGTACCAACATTAATTTAGAGGAGACATTTACTAGCCATGAAAGTATGAAACATTAATTGGTGTACGTTGGAAAACAAATTTAAGGAGAAGAAAGAGACGGTGCCAAGGGTGACTTCGCTGATGAGGAGGTCAGAATCGCCTAGGGTTTTGTACACTAGCTGGTTTTTCTCTGCGAGCTTGGCTCTAATTGGAGGCGTCCGTTGCCTTGTGCGGCCAGTTATGCCTAAGCCGTACAGCTTTGGTGGCTTTGTCTCTAGACGGCCGAGAGCGTGGATGGGAGAAGACCCTGCCATGGATGCGGAAGACATCTCTGATCTCTCTCCACTTCCTTGAGTTGTATTTCTTTTTTTTTATTCTCTCTTTTTTTGGCGCCTGCGTAACGATAAGATGATAAGGCAGGTAGCTGCCCGGCTTTGCCCGACAACCTTAAAAAATAGATAATAAGATCATAAGGGGGCCGTTCGGCAACAAATGATTAAGAGCTTAAGGAGCGCTAAGGAACCGATGTTCGGTTGTCTTAATCCGTGGGCGAAGGATTAAGTGCTTAAGGAAGGGGGAGGGGTGCCTTAAAGTTCGGGCAGAGGATTAAGATCCGGGCAAAAGGAGGTAATCTTAATCCGCACTAAGGAATCGGTGTTCGGCAGGATTAAGTTGCTAAGGAAGCTAAAGGAAGCGGATTAAGCCTTAAGGAGGCTTAATCCTCTCCAGCCGAACAGCACCAAGATGATAAGCCAGAGGTTTTTTTATAAACCATAAATAAAAAAATTATTGTTAGGACCCAGCATGAGTATTTCGGTTTTTACAAAAACTATAAAGAACGAGTTGTCAATCCGTTGTGAAATTTTTTTTTCCACAAAACGAGTTGGCAACTTGTTTTGTATTTTTTTTCAATTTTTACCGGAGAAACATATTTTTTTTTTAACCCAGAACGGATTGGCAATCCGTTCTCCAATAATAATATTTTTTATAGGATTTTCTTATAAAATAAATTATATATTTTTTTTTGTATATTAATCATAAGATTAATGGAACAATTTGAAGAGACTTTTACATTTTCTTCTAATTTTCTCACAGAAATATTTATTTATTTATTTTTATATAGAAAACCAATCTATTGATTTGATAAAATGATAAAATGATAAAATAATCAAAATACAAAAAAAAAATCTCTTCAAATTATTCCATTAATGTTATGGTTAATATACAAAATAAAAAAATATATAATTTATTTTATAAGAAAACCCTAAAAAAATAAAAAAATTATTGAAGAACGGATTGCCAATCTGTTCCGGGCTAAAAAAAACCAGTTTCTCCGGTAAAAATTTGAAAAAAAATCCAGAACAAGTTGCCAACTCGTTCTGTGGAAAAAAAAATTCATAACGGGTTGGCAACTCATTCTTTATGGTTTTTGTAATAAACGAAGCACTCATGCTGGATTCCTAACAATAATTTTTGTATTTATGGTTTATAAAAAAACCTCGATAAGCCAGGCAGCTTCCTGATTTTTTTATTTACAGGAAAATAATATATATAAATAGGCTATCGTGTTTTTAAAGTTATAATTTTTCTGGATTTTTTTTTAAATATTCTAAAATTTTCGTTGGTGCACTATTTGTAGCAAAATAAGAGAGGCAAAGCGACTTGTAGAAGGCTGTATGAATGAGTTTTTTTAGTAATTCTTCTATTATATTTTCAATTTGAAATTGATGAAAATATGAGTATCTGTAGGGCCTTATATTGACTGCCTTATTGCTTATTCGTTTATTCGATCCGTACTGTATTCGATAAGTCTGGTACAGATCAATAAGAGTCATTTTTCGTAAACTTATCGGGTACAGGCACAAGTAAAACCTATTCAATACTTGTTATCCGATCGAGTAATTATAAAAGAAATTATATATTATTATATACATTATTGAGTAATGAATATTCATTTTACAACTACTCTCGATAGTTATTTTACACAAGTCATTAAAACACATAAATAAATTCAATAAATTACAATAAAGTTTAGACTTTTAAAACACGTGTGTGTGAAATGAATGTGTATTAATATTTTATTTTGTAAATAACAAAAAAGTTATTATATTATTATTTTTCATTATTTATTTGCTATCTTTTCGTGATCCAATAGCTATAACAGATAAGGATAGAGTATAGATAAGATAATTCGTAGCAGGTAATAGTACATTACAGATGAAGACAATTTATAACAAATATGGATATGAAAATGCTTCCATCCGACTATTATTCTTATCATACTCATTGACACCCCTGGTGAAGACTGAGCACATAAAAACTATTATTTTATAAGAAATTCTGATAACAAGTACCATAAAATTTGTTAGAGGTCTATCAAAGCATCACGAGAGAGGGACTGATTTTCGGTTCGAGGGACAGCATTTTTGTTTGATTCACTTCATAATATGTGCGTACAGATCAAATGCACCCCGCATATGAAGCGAATCGGACGAAAATGCTGCCCGTTGAATCCAAAATCAATCTATTGTCCATCGAACGGAGATTTATCTCCGTACCTAATATGCGATACATGCAAGTGTTATTTTTTTTTATGTACCGCCGTCTAATCTCTTTTTGGTTTGCTTTTATTTTGTTCGACTTCACGGTAGGTCTCCTCTCTCTCTTTTATTTTGTTCTAAGAACACATGAATGGTGGAGAAGAGAGTTTAAAAATGGATAAATTTCTATGACAGAAAAAAAAATAACTCTCTTTTTGGTCAAAAGAAAAACATGGCACGAATATTAAGTCTGCATACACATTTTGGGATTGTTCGGCAAAATATGGGAGATTAGATATTAATTCATGCTAAGAAGAGACTGTTCGATAAGCTAAAAGAAGAAACAAGAAATTAAAATAGCTAAAGGAAAATAAAAGTGCATTAAGGAAGGAGCAAGGGTTAAGATCCGGACAAAAATGTATTAAAGGAAGTTATCTTAATCTGCACCAATTTGACTGAATTAAGTGACTAAAAAGTTAAAAGAAGACTCATTTAGTCTTAAAGAGGCGAGACCTCTGTGAATAACACCAAAAATAAATATAAGTATGTGCATCACCTCTAAGGCGCACACATTATATACATGTATCTTTCATTTGAGGTGCGTAGACTATATGTACGTGCATGTTAAGTTTCGAGTTTTTTTTTTAAAAGTTAGACTAGTTTTTAAATTTTTTTAATGCTAACTAAGAAAGTTCGGAAAATAAACTAGATAAAATATATTAAGTTAGTCAAATTTTAAATGAATTTTTTTAATTGATTGCACTAGCAAGTCAATATTCCTTTTTGTCTTTTTTGTATATATTGAAGTTATATACAAATTCCGTTCTTTACTTAAATGAGCTTGAAATTCAGTAGCTATGTCAGAACTAAAAATTGGCTTTTATTTTTCAGTTATCCGTATTCAAATAGTAGATATATACTATATATTTTAAGAGGAGGGATCCACTTATAACATTTGAAAGTTACAACATGTTACAACATTCGGTTTTGTGATTTTCAAAGTCCAAACAGTCGATCCAAGCTGTTCAACATGATCTCTATATTAACATGTGCTTTAAGACCAAAATTTATATTTTTCTGAATTTTTTTTACTATTTATTAAGTGTTTTACAAAATTTTTGTTTTTAGACAATTTTGGACCACTGAAAAACAACAGTTTTTTAAATTACTTAATAAATAGTAAAAAAAAATAAAAAAATATGTACAATTTGATCTCAAAGTACATTTTAATGTAGAGAACATGTTGAACTGTTTAGATCGACTGTTTGAACTTTAAAAATTATAAAATCGAATGTTATAACATCTTGTAAGATCTAAAATGTTGTAAGTGGATCCCTCCTCATATTTTAATATATATTAGAAAAAAATATGTTATTCACTATTATAATTAGATAAATATTATGAACTTTAGTATATTTTAATAATTATTCCATCTGATTTTGATCCGTATCTGTATCCGTCTGATATTCACTTTGTATCCGTATTCGAACAATAAAAAAGTAATATAAATATAATTTTACCAATATCCACTCCGTATCCGCTCTGTTTCCACCCCTATGATATCCTTCAATTTCAGAATTGGTTATTGAGGCTAGATTAATATGTTTTGCAAAAGGTTTAAAAGACAACAGAACTAACTGAACAAAGAAAGAACGGAACTAAGGATTCTCGGCTGCTCAAAATCATTCCGGGCCTTATCTGGGCTGGAGATAGCTTGGATGAGGCACCCCTACACTTTTCTTTTATAATTTGGGCCCAAAATTATTCTGCAATGCTTTCTTAGCCCATTAGACTACTGCTGCCTGAAGCCCTGTAGGGGAAGGAAGTGCCGTTTCTATGCTGATAACTGAAGGCTGAAGGCAAGTCGACGCTAGTCTACTGGCAACTCGCACTCGAGTACTCGACCCACACCCGTATGAGGGAAATTCCCCATTCCCTCCCTCCAAATCTTTCCTCTCTTTTCTTTTCCCTCCTTTTTTTCTCAAATTTCCGTTAGCCAAAAAATAATTCCCTCTGGTTAATAAATCCACTTTGGTTCCTTCAAGGTTCTGATCCTAGATTTTCCTTCAAAACACAAAAATTTCCAAGCTTCTAACCCTAATTTGGACTGTGTTTCAGAACACCAAGCGTCTTAACCCTAGTATTTCGCTGGAATTGCAAAACCCCAAACCTCTAGGGTTTGGAGTACGACTGGAAAACCTAGCTACTAGGAGTGAAACAGTGATCTCTCGTTGGAAGCCATGTCGTGGGTGGTTGGTCAAGGAAAGATCCATCGGCTGGAGGTGGAAAATTTCAAATCCTACAAAGGGTTTCAGACAATTGGGCCGTTTTGTGATTTCACAGCTATAATTGGGCCGAACGGAGCTGGAAAGTCGAACCTGATGGATGCCATCAGCTTTGTGCTGGGGGTCCGGTCCGGTCATCTGCGTGGGGCCCAGTTGAAGGATTTGATTTATGCCTTCGATGACAAGGAGAAGGAGCAGAGAGGGAGGAGGGCATTTGTGCGGCTTATATACCACCAGACTGATAACGGGTCAGAGAATGAAATCCAGTTCACCCGCACCATCACTGGGCAGGGTGGAAGCGAGTATCGGATTGACAACAGAGTTTGCACTTGGGATGACTACAATGCTAAGCTCAAGTCTTTTGGCATCCTTGTCAAGGCTCGCAACTTCCTTGTCTTTCAGGTATCCTACTGGCTCCCTCATGTCTACTGTATTTAGTCTTTTCCTGAATGAATTACTCCATAGATAATGGCAAATGAAAATAAATTGGATGTTTGACAGGGAGATGTTGAATCAATTGCCTCTAAGAACCCCAAGGAATTGACTGGGTTGATTGAGCAGATATCAGGTTCTGACGAGCTTAAAAGAGACTATGATGATCTTAGTGAACAAGTTTCAGCAGCTCAGGCGAAATCTGCACTTGTTTATTCTGAAAAGAGGAATGTTGTAGCAGAGCGGAAGCAAAAGAAGGCTCAGAAAGAGGAGGCTGAGAAGCATCTCGCTTTGCAAGAAGAGCTGGTATCACATTGACCATATTTTTGTCATCTTACTATTTTGATATGTGATTATTTTGCAAGTGATATCTGGCTGTTGTGTTTACCTTTTGAAATCTGCAGAAAGTTGTGAAGACTAAGCACGCTCTTTGGCAACTGTACATCTTAGAGAAAAAATTAGAAGAAATAGATGCTGAACTTGTAGAAGAGCGAGAAGGTCTTGAGAAGGTGAAAGAAGAGCACAAGGATTGTGAGCATCAACTAGAAGCCAAGAAGAAAGAGCAAAGTGTGTACTTGAAAAAAATTCTTTCCTCTGAAAAGACTATGGCCAAGAAGAAACTTGAACTCGATAAAAAGGTATGCTCAATACTTTTTCTCATATATGGTTTCTGATGATGTTGACCAAAACTTAGGTACTAAGACATAGTTTTGACATTGCCTTTTCTATTTCAGCAACCTGATCTTCTTAAGCTAAAGGAGCAGATATCACGCATCAAATCAAAAATGAAGAGCTGCACTAAAGATCTTGAGAAAAAGAAAGACGATAAGAGGAGGCATGAAAGAGAAGTGAAGAAGTTGCGTGATGACCTAGAAGATGTGAGAAGATCAATTGAAAAGCTTAATGATCAGGGCCACAATAGTAGTATTGGCAAACTTGAATTAGCTGATGATCAGCTCATGGAGTACCATCAAATGTAAATTCCAACTCAGGCTTCTTAAGGGCCCCTTTTTTTTTTTTTTTGGAAATGCTCCTGACATTTTGTGATACTTGCTGATAACACCCAATGTTTCTGATACTTGCAACTAAAACTTGACTTTATGTGCACGGCACCAAACTTATAGATGATTTAGTGCTGTACTGGGGTTGTGGACTCTCCATTGGTGTTATTCTCAAAAAACAGAAAATTTGTTGGTTGAGTTTGCAAAATGTCTTATTAAAAAAATGCTGAATGGTATTGGTTGGATGCTTGTGTCTAATATGAAGCTTCCTTTTTGCATTCTTGTGCCAGCAAGGAAGAGGCAGGGATGAAAACAGCCAAGTTGAAAGATGAGAAGGAGGTTTATGACAGACAGTTGCATGCTGATGAAGAGGCTCTCAAGAACATGAATGAGAATATGGAACAGCTGCGGGATCGGAAGGTGGAGATCTCTTCTCATGAGGCTGATTTGGAAGCTAAACTTGAGAAAATAAAAAACAATATCTCCAACCTTCAGAAAGAACTCGATGATCACAAAAGGAATATCATGAGGATTGCTGACGAACGCAGATCTACTGAGTATGTTCATTATCTCATTGCATCTTCTGACTTGAATTTAGTTTTGTTGCCATTGTTTATTCAAATATATCTTATTTCAGGACAAAGTATGACAGACTGATGCTTCAAGTGAAGGAAAAAGAGGCAGATCTGCGGGAACTAAGGGCAGACAAGCATGAGAGTCAGAGAGATAGTCATCTTGCTGAGACAGTAAAAAGTCTGAAACAACTGTTCCCAGGAGTGCATGGTAGAATGACCGAACTTTGTAGGCCCTCACAAAAGAAGTATAACCTTGCTGTCACTGTTGCTATGGGTAAATTTATGGATGCTGTTGTAGTTGAAGATGAGAACACTGGCAAAGAATGCATTAAGGTGCCAACTCTTCTTTCTATTTGTGCACAAACTTGATGTTGCTGTAGTAATTTGGGTATACTTGTTGTCTGTTTCTTTCTGCCAAAGATACCTGAAGAAATTAAAGGTTGGGTCTTTGCTTGTGATATAGTTTTGGTAGGGCCTGGTACTTGCTTTTATTCGTGGTATGTGCAGGTCAAGGTTTCTTTATAGTTGAGGACATATTTAGGCAATGTTCAGTTGATGCAGATAGAAGGCATGCTTTATTAGAGAAGATGAATTGGGACCTAACATATTATCTGCTGGAGCTAATTTGTTGATTTAAAAAAAAAAAGAAGCTACAGTCGGGAAAGCAGTACCATACTGTTTGTTGTTCATTAGTGTCTGTGATTGTTTGTTGTAGTTTGACCCACTAGCAATGGAAGAACTATCAGAATTTGTCTGTTGGTTTAAACATTTAAACAATAGCAGCTTAGTGCTAATGTGGGTGCATCTGATGCAGTATTTGAAGGAGCAGAGGAAGCCTCCCATGACATTCATACCTCTCCAGTGTATTCGTGTGAAACCTGTAATGGAAAGGCTGCGTTCTCTTGGCGGAACTGCTCGTCTTGTCTTCGATATTATACAATATCCTTCACTATATATTTCTCTGACATTTAAACTCCCATGTTCTTTTTTAATTTCTACAGCTTCCTAGATATTCTTCATTTCAGAACGTAGTCTGATTTTCTTTTCTGAAGGTTAGCGGGCGAATTGCCCACTAACAGTTTGTATTACTGAAGGAAAAAGTTTGATTTAGGTATATAGTACTTAAGTAAAAAGTACAGCCAGCAAGGAACTTAGTCTGATTTTCATATGTTAATTAATTAATGAAATCTAGCAGTGTATTATTTTTATCTAATTGGGCAATGAGAATTAGTAAGTGCAGTGGAGCTTTTTGGGTCAAAATTAAAATAGCCATTTGGGTAATTCTATATTTGCAATGAAGTTTGATGGCAAAACAAAGACAAAAAAAAATCAAATGGGTTGTTCTAACTTTGGAATGAACTTTTAGTGTCAAACGAAGCAGCCATTCTAGCCCAGTTAAGTCCATGTGGTTCTTAACTGCATGAATTCTTTGTTGACTTAACTATTGCTTACATATGACCGATCATTGGAGAAGGCTGTCTTGTATGCTGTTGGAAATACACTTGTTTGTGATGGCCTTGAAGAAGCTAAAGTTCTAAGCTGGAGTGGTGAGAGGCACAAGGGTAAGTTTCCGTTTTCAACTAATTATAATTTTGTGATGGATCTTTAAAATCTATCCTTGTAATCGTGAGAATTTCCATGTCTAGTTGTGACTGTTGACGGTATACTACTAACGAAAGCCGGCACAATGACCGGTGGAATAAGTGGCGGAATGGAGGCAAGATCAAATAAGTGGGATGATGGCAAAATTGAAGGTTTGTATCCTTCATCTCAATACCTCTGGTTAGTGTTGCTCACATGTCATGCTAGTGTTTTATTCTAATAAACTTTGTTTTTGCTTGTTGTGTGACAAATGTTCAGCTGTGAAGAACAAAAAGGCTGAGTATGAAGCAGAACTGTCTAAACTAAAGTCTCCTAGGGAGCTACAGAGAGAAGAACTTAATCTTTCAGAAAAGATCACTGGATTAGAGAAGAAAATTCACTACCAGAATGTTGAGCAGGTATCTGCATCATAATTCTGTATAGTTTTCGTATCAACCAGGCTACATTATTCTGGCACATGTAGAGCAATAAATAAACAATTCAGGCTGATATCTTCTCGTAAGTATTTCTACTGGCTGCTGTTTTCCAGAAAGAATATTGCTAATGATAAAAGGGTATATGTTGCAGAAAAATGTTCAAGACAAACTAAAAAGGCTAAAAGCTGAGGAGATTAATATTGAGAAGGAGATTTCTCGTCTTGAGCCCGAGCGCCGTAAGGTACTTTTAATTTCTTTAGATTTGTTTTGTATATGAAGCCCTTAACCGGACATGTTTTTATGTGCTTAAGTTGAATTTTTTTTATTCTGTAGCTAGAGAAACTTATTTCCAAGAAAAAGGAGGAAGCAAGAGTGCTTGAGAAAAGGATAAATGAGATAGTGGACAGGATATACAGAGATTTCAGCGAGTCTGTGGGGGTGAACAATATTCGTGAATATGAAGAGAATCAACTCAAGGCTGCTCAGGAGTTGCAGGAGAGGAAGCTCAGTCTTCAAAACCATATGTCCAAATTGAAATATCAGTATGTCATGTTATCTTTCTGATGAGTAAAAGACTAGTTTTAAAAACATGATAATTCAATACATAAATGGTCTTATCATTAATTTCAGTACTGATTTTGGAATTACAGACTTGAATATGAAGAGAGGAGAGATATGGAATCTCCAATAACGAAGTTTTCTGCATCTCGCGATTCGTTAGAAAGAGAGTTTGAGGGTCTTATAGAAAAGGAAAAGATTGCCAAGGAGCAAGCTAAGAATATTTCAGAAGAGATGGACAATCTCAAAATGGAGGCTGATGGTAGTCTCTCTCTCTATATATATGCAAGTACTGCAAAAGACTAATCCTGTAGACCTAGTGTTCTTTCAGCCTTTGTAAAAGCAACGTGGGAAACTATTGAAAAATGAAAACTTGTGAATTTAAGTTTAATTCATCTAATTCTCCAAAATGGTTAGCCCAAATGCTTGCTTTTGTTCGTGTTTTAATTTATATACTTGTTATCATTGTGATTGTAGAGTGGAAAATCCAATCTGATGAGTATGATAAAGAGCTTGAGGAACTAAGAAAGAAAGAAGCCGGTATCAATGCAACTCTTGCACAACTGCAGCGGCAAGTTAGATCTAAGGTAATTTATCTCTTCTTTATAATTAAGTTTAAGCATTGCAAACCATTTATTACTGAAGACTATGTGCTAACAAAAAAGTTGTCGTGGGGGTAATGACAGGAGGCCACTTTGGAACAATTAAACCACCAAAAGCAGGATATACACGAAAAGTGTAAGATGGAGCAACTGGAGCTCCCAACAACTGAAGATGCGATGGACATTGATGGGACCACAACCATGGCTCTTGACTACAGTGAGTTGAGTGAGGCACAACTGCGGGTAACCGGGCGTGATAAGGTTGAGTCTGAATTTAAGCAAAAGATGGAATCACTTGTGGCTGAGATCAACCGCACTGCTCCCAACCTCAAAGCACTGGACCAATATGAGGTTTTGCTTAAGAAGGAGGAAGAGGTCAGCAAGAAGTATGAAGAGGCTCGTAAGGAAGAGAAGGATATCAGTGACAAGTTCAACTCCATCAGGCAGCGACGGTAAGAATATATCCTTGAACTTTTCCACTTATAATATTTTCTTTTATAATTTTCCTATTACTAAAGATGAGGCCTTGTTGCTGCATGCATCTGTATTAGGTATGAGCTGTTTAATGAGGCCTTCAAGCACATATCAGAAAACATAGACAGAATATACAAGCAATTGACAAAGAGCAACACACATCCACTTGGGGGGACAGCATATTTGAATTTAGAAAATGAGGATGAGCCTTACTTGTACGGCATCAAGTACACGGCCATGCCTCCTACTAAGCGTTTCCGTGATATGGACCAGTTGTCTGGTGGTGAGAAGACTGTTGCTGCTTTGGCTTTACTCTTCTCTATCCACAGGTAATCGACTAGTGGCATATATACTAATGTTTATGACACTGCCATGATGTTTTTTTCTTTCTTAAAGCACATTTAAAAGTGTTTTGACTGAATATATTCTCTCTTTTTTTTTAGTTGTTTGTTTCTTGAACATATTCAATGGTTTTATTATTTTTGTACACATGTATTTGAATTCATTCTGACTGAAAAATGATTAGGTTAGATTGTATAGAAATAACAGAGAATAAGAGAATAAATATGTTGGCACTTGACAACCAAGACAAAACTGACAGAAAAAGAAGATTGATCGTAATACTAAAATTCTAGATGTTATAGATTGTGTTTCAAATGTAGTGCAGTCTAAGAATGGTTTGCTTGTTTCCTTTTTGGGCTGTTCTAATAGAATTAAGGGAAGAAGTTGCCCATTTTCTCCTGCTATATAGAAGGTGGTCAATCAAACGCCAATAGAGCTAAATTGTAAAGTTTCCAATCGCTCCATGGATGATCAATTGGGTAAATAGATTATACCATATTTGATACCGCCTATCTGAACCATAGAACCATAGAGAAGTTACCTGGTATTGTTTATTTTTTATAAGCATTGTATTAGTTTTCTTGATTGTCGAATAAGTTTGTTGTCATTATTAGCTATCTTATAAGAGGAATACTAAGGACACGAATTTAGTTTAGAGGGCATCATGTTTAGTAATCGTCTAACTTAAGGCAAAAATGATCTTTTTGTTGTTATTTTTCCTGAAAGACCTGTTCTCTCTCCTCCTTTTTTTTTTTGAGGGAAAAGCCCGTAGGCGTGTTCTCTCTCCTTCTAGTTGTGATTGTTTGTTTGCAAATATCACATATATTGGGGCTTTATGCAATTACCTGTAAGATGTAGCATATATATTTTTTTAAACATATATACTTCAATGTCTTTCTGTTGTCCGTTTCATTTCTTATTGAGCTGCATTTTGCCTCAGCTTCCGGCCATCCCCATTCTTCATATTGGATGAAGTGGATGCTGCTTTGGATAATTTAAATGTGGCCAAGGTGGCTAGGTTTATAAGGTCAAAATCATGTGATTGGGCCAGAGGAGCAGATCCAGAAACCTTGGACATTGGTCCCGCCTTCCAAAGTATAGTCATCTCTCTCAAAGACACTTTCTATGACAAAGCTGAAGCCCTGGTTGGTGTCTACAGGGATGCTGATATCAAGTACATAAACTACTTTCTTGCTTTCATCTTCTTTTGCCTTTTCTATTTATCTTATGTTTTGAAGCTGATGTTTGGTAAATTGTGCAGCTGCTCAAGAACGTTGACATTTGACCTCATGAAGTATAGAGAATAATGCGTAGTTGGGAGTGTTTTGTGTGTAAACAATATGGCTGTTCCCTAGTGCTATTGCTGCTTTAATGTTGTAATTAATTTCTTAGTTTTTAGTACTATAGTTTCAACTTTCAACTATTATGGAGTTTCAACAGTCTTGTAGCAACATTAACTTACAACTGGAAAGTTACCTATCCTTGGTTGTCTTCTTAGATTTGGTATTTGGCATGATTGCTTAGACTTGCTTTTTACTCGTTCAAATAAATCTAAGGTTACGCAATGTTTTATTATATTTTATTTTTAACTATTTTTTTAATTCTAGTTTGTAAATTTGTAAATTGTTTTAAATTACACATTCGCTTTTATTTTAAAAAAATTGCCAGCGATGCTTCCAGGGTGCTCTTGTTGTCGCTGTTGTTATTGTTTGATTATATTCTGGCCATGATGAAGTAATTATATCTGGATAATTTTTCTATGTACAGGAACCCTATTATCTTGTCATGTTAACAGTTTTGAGTACATTGTGATCTCTGTTGTGTGCTTGGGTGAGGTAGACCTTGGCTGTTTGTTTATACAAAAATGATATGCATGTATACAAAACAAAAAGGTATAAAACAAACTATATGACAGAATGTGAGCGGCGATGGCGATGGCGGTGCAGAGTATACAATGGGATGGTAGGTTTGCTCTTTGATCTGTGAAATAACCTCTTCTTCTTTACGGTTCGATTGATGACCGTGATGATCACCTTCCCTGGCTCGCTCACGTAGTAGGAATTTCTGATGGTTTCTTCCAGCCTCTTCTCCTTCTGGATTAATACTGTATATGATCCTTCATCGTCAGGTACAAACTCTTCCTTGTAGCTAACCTCCCATCCAACCACACTTATGTCCCACACCAGAGTCTCTCCCGGCTGATACAATCATTGTCATTTTATATTAAGGTAAGGAAAAGGTGAAAGCGGGTTCACTTTATGTAAAATAGCTGGCAAAGAAAAATCCTATTACCTTTGTGATATAAAATTCCAAAGTTTCTGTGCACCCGGCTCTCAATGTGACCTCGGTTACTTTTCCGTTTAAGTCTGAAAACTCTTTGTCATCTTCCCTTTTGAAGCCCCCATATTGTACTGGTAAATCCTCTGGTGCTATGTACCTTTCAAATAATGAAACCACGGGTAAAACGGTGATACCGATCGACAAATACATTCAACAAGTCTATATAGAAATTAACTTACTTGAGAAGTGTCTTGGTGATTTGGCTTGGTCTGACAAATATGAACTTGCTCTTGCTTCTCGGAGAGGTGAAGTGAGAGAATAAAGCATGATATGCGTAACTGCGGAATGATGCATTCAAGAATATCTGCAAAAAATAACTTCCATCATTTTTTTAAAAGGAAAGCAATAAAAGAACACTAAATATCTGCAATAAGCATGATTTAATTAACTATGTAAAAAGTTGCATATGAGCATATCCGCATATACTACGGAGAAAGAGAGAGAAAAAAATCAAGGAATTGCTTACATTTTTCGAGACGAACTCGGGATAATTGTCTTGGAGAATGGAGACAACCTTTTTCGTGGCGGTGCGGAACTCCTTCATGGAATGGCTGAGGCAGTCCTTTAAATCTATGACCTGCAATATAGACTCCGCTTCTCCTGGTTTGAAGCTAAGCTGCCCTATTCCCTTTTCCATGCACCGCACCCTCCATCGCACAAACTTCTCTGTTTGCTCCTCATTACCAAATGTGCTCTTGTACAACTCCTTGTCTTTGAATGCCCCGTACATGTTGTAGCACACAGGTTGCCCGGATCTGTCCTGCCCATTCATAAATGTCACTTTCTCGAGCTCTGGCAAATTCAGACCTTCCTCGTTTAATAACTCATCAGCACCAAACTCCTCCCTCCAAATAAG
Source organism: Carex arenaria (assembly GCA_964058825.1). NCBI lineage: Eukaryota > Viridiplantae > Streptophyta > Magnoliopsida > Poales > Cyperaceae > Carex > Carex arenaria. Next base: position 662,185 of record CAXKVW010000373.1, on the reverse strand, counting down.
GGTGTTACAAATCATGTCAAGGGCCTCAGAGACCTTGAACTCCCTGGCATTTAAAAACTTTAGGAGGATGACATCCGTGGATTCATGACCTTTGTTTGGTTGCAGTGGCACCCCCCAAAGTTTGAAATCAGAAGTTTTGGAGTCTTCATTCGGCTCTGTGCTCATGAGTAGCATGTCATTATTTTCTGGAGTGCATGGATGTGCCACAACTCGGCTGTTGCGTTTGTCATGGCACTGTCCACCTCTGGGCTTGAGGAGTTGATTTGATACAATGGCCTCTTCCAATCTCACCTTCAACTCGATAAGTGCTCTCTTCTCATAGGACTTGAGCCCCTCTGGGGGGATCACAGGGTTCAAAGCTGGTTCGGTTTCATCAGAGGTGATTGATGATACCATAGTAACTGAAGAGGACCACCTAGCAATTCAAGCCTTGAAATTGGGATGCTTCTGTGATTAAAAAGAAAGCATAACTTAGGAGATTGGCCCCTCGGTTTTTCTTGAAGGGCACAAGATCTAGAGAAAATCTCAGAATAGTGATCGTTCGAATTAGGATAGTAATGGACCACAACAGCTGGGAAATTTGATACTGCCATCCTTAATTTGCGATTACGAAGGATGAATGGTGGGTCAAAAGAGTTTCAACACAGATATCCTAGATTAGAACACGCCTGACAGTACCAATAACAGAAATCCAGATTAGGTCTACAACTACAATGAGGAAAGATTAAAGATCTAGGAACGTTGGATAAAGGTTTGGATATAATCCATCAGTTAGCTTTTTTCTATATTTAGCGCTGTTAGTTTTTTCCAAATAAAGCCCTCTTTGCCCATGTCAAATAACAACACGTTCATAACAGCTCGGAAAAGAACAAACAACATGACATGGTAACGAAGGCCCTTATCCAATCCACTTCCCTTATATACAGACTTCAAAGCAGCACAAGAATATTTATATTTAGCTTCAGTACATAACAAGACCAAAGAAAGAAAATAAGTCCAGCCAATTAATGGAGATGTATATTATTGTAACAACAAAAAAGTTAGAACTGTGTCCAACTAAGCTAATTATTATTTTACACGAGATCTTTTGCTGAAGAACCAGCTGCTGGATTGGCAGCATCAGGTGTTGTCAGATGTCCTTCTTTTTTCTCTGGAGGGTTATTTTCCTCTCCTACATGAGAAGCATTTGATTTGTGGGAGATGGGTGAATCATTAGTTTCAGGTGGATGCTCCAAACTAATCCCTCCATATTTGGTAAGAACAGCATCGATCTCGTCATGAAGACCAATTGCCTCAAACAACATGACGTCGTCATCTGAAGTGCTCTCTATGATTCTCTTTATCACAGGCTGCACATCTCTGCACTTCTCCAATATGCTACTTGTCAAATCATTATCATGGGTTGGGTTTTCTTTAAAGTCAGGGGAGTTGACAATGGAGGCCAGGAGATCAACACTGTTTCGAGCGAGTTCAAGAGCTTCCTTCTTCTCTTCCTCTGTCAACCTCACACCATAAAACTCTGGTACAGGAGGAGCTGTGCCTTCTACAAAGTTTGCTTCACTTGAAGAAACATGTGGTGCCCATCTTTCAACTTGCTCTATCATCTCTGCCATATTCTTTTCCTTCGTAGCCTACATTTCACCATAATTCACCATGAAGTAAATATATATAAAAAAGAAAAAAAAATATATAATGGGGAGCAATGGAATAAGGTGGACCTGATGTAAAACAACTAATCTGATTTATCATTGCTACAACATCTTCACCCAGTCAATTAAATAAAAATCAGCACCAATCAGATAAACACAGGGTTCATAAGTCTTATATTGCGGGTATGTTCCTATGACTTCTAAACTGGTAAAGAAAGTAGCAAATGAAAGTAGGGTGTTCATTGGTCATTTGGTTTGAACCAAATTTATTATTCAGATTTGATACATATAAACCAAACCAATCAAATAATCCAATCTAACGAATTACAAACCAAACCAAATATTTTGCGAGAGAGCTTACCATGTAAGTCTGCTTAAAAACTGGTAGATAAGCTAGATCTTCAGACTGACCCCAAGCATTAATCAGTTGCAATGCCTTCTTCCTATTGGCATACTCCATTTGTGGGTTCTCAATCAGCCTGACCAAGTCATCCAGTAACTTTTCTGAGGCAATCTCAGAGAAAACCTTGTCACAGTTCATGGCACATAGCTCCAACAGCTCGAGACTGAGGTTGATGGTGACAGCACTACGGCCACCTATCTTCCTCTTGATAGCTCTGACGACCTGGGACCCGTCAAACTCCTCGCTGTTCACCAAGGCACATATCTTCAAATTGAGGCCCCAGTCGGGCTGCTCGAGCTTGTCGGATGTCGCCTCATCAACCATCTTTCCCTCCTGAGAAGGACCTTGAAGAATCTCTTTCATTTTGCCGCTTACAATTCGGCCCATCTCAGCTCCTCCACTTCTCAGCCGCTCTCCCACTGGTTTAAGTTTTTCTCCGCTGCTTTTCAACCGCTCACCAACTGGTTTGAGCCGCTCTCCTATTCCTCCCAAATTTAATTTATCCATCTTTTTTTACTTTTGATGAGTAGACAGCAAATTATTCAGCCCACTCAACTGAGCTATTTGAGTTCAAGCAATCACACGGAAAGAAATATGCTTCACCAAAAGTCACACAGCAAACAAGGCAAAGAAGCCTGTTGGCAGAAAATAAAATAAATTGCCCCCACAAGCAGGTCAGATATTGATAAGCTAGTACTAACCATACCAATTCTTAAACTTCTTGTATTCTGAACATGTGGATTTTTCTTCTTGGAAATTCTTTTTTGATTATCAAAATTTTGTCAAGATTTTTAAGCCGAGCTCTTAGCTATCTAGAAAAATCCCAATCAAACCTAATGGAAATGATATTGTTAGAAAATTTACAAAACATAACAGAAACAAAACAACTAAATTGGTTGCTTGACCTAGATACGTTTTGGGAACTAATTCAAACCAAGCCTCAGACCAAGATGCGAATATCTAGTGGTAGACTTGGAGACGTCAAATTTCTCCTGCCATTTTTCTTTGATTCTATTTTTGGCTCATCAATTTTCCAGTTAGTTTTCTCTTTTTGGGATGAGGGTTTATCTGTCGATTAAGGAAACGCTATCAAAAATGGAAATTGCGGAAAGCGATTGGAATATAGCAGGAGTACATTTAGTTAATTAGAAATGCAAAAGAGGGAAGAAGAAGAAAAGCACCTTATGCAATAGCAAATGGGAACTCGATCACCGCACCGATGAGAAAAACGATGGTCGTCTCTTTACAAATGGTTGCTCTCTTACGAAGTAAAGAGCATTGAATTTTCGAAATCGGATCTGTGCCGTTCTGATTAGATCGAAGGGTCCAGAATATAGTCGGCTAAATATCTGCCTTGACCGTTTGGATTTTCATGGACCAAGTTCATATGTAACCTGCACCGTCCGATCTTAATACACTAGACGTATTTATCAGATGTAACCTGCACCGTTCGATCTATGTCCGGTTTCCGGGTCTCTTTACAGTTTTTTTTTGGGGCTCCGAAGTAGGGGAGGAATAGTTTGTAGTTCGTACTACGTAACTCATGATTTGGAATTTTTTTTTTTATAAACCATAATTAAAAAAAACAATTTAGGGAGCCAATATAATTACTTTATTTATTTTTACAAAAACTAAAAAAATTGAGTTGCCAATTCAGTTAGAATTTTTTTTTTTTACCTCGGATTGAGTTGGCAACTCAGCCCATAAGAGTTTTTCAGTTTTCACACGAAAACTGTGTGGCCAACGGTGTAACGAAGTGCGGAACCGAGTTGACAAATCGGTCCAAATCTTTTTTTTTTTTAGGGTTTACATATAAAAACCCTTCTTGTAATACTATGTATGCTCGATATCTAAAATTCGGATCCTTTAAGTTATATTCTGATGTTTCCGTTCATCTATGTTTTCTGATCTTTAATGACGCAAATGGCAAATTTTTCCATACATGAATTTCTATACTTTATGTATTTTTGTACTTCATAATTGTATTATTATATTTTCTGATCTTTAATTAACTTGTTATAAATCCTTCGGTTTGATTATTGATTTAAATGATTTGTATTATTATATTTCATAATTCAAAATATAATATCAATTAGCTAGTTTGATTTGTTTACGATATTGTCAAATTTTAGCATTTTACAAAATCACATAAAAATGCCGACCTGTTATTGGAAAAAGTTTGAAAATCGGCGTTGATCAGATTAATTGATCCTTGTATAGATATTTACATGAAATGTGGACAATTCGGTCCGTAGTCTTTTACGGATATTCTGTGATCGGTGTTTGTAAAAACTGGAAAACACCTCTAGACTGAGTTGCCAACTTGGTTCTTATTGTTTTTATAAAAATATCAAGTAATCATATTAGTTCTCTAAAATTGGTTTTTTAATTATGGTTTATAAAAAAAAATTCCATGATTTGTTCGAGGTCAATTTGAACTTCATCTGAATTTAATTTGTTAGTTTAGACTTTTGAGTAGTTTGGTTTGAGTTTGAATTTGAAAATATTTGGGTTGATTCATTAGAATCTGATTTAAAATAGGTTGACATGTAATCGTGATGCTTAATATGAGATATCTAATTATAAATATAACATAATACATTTATTATTTCAAATTAGAATACAAAATGACTCTTAGTTATTTTAGTTAGATTTTATTCTACAAATAAAAAATATATTTAAAAAGTTAATAATTGACTTCATATACAGTTAGAGTTCGACTTTAAGTTTAATTAATCTGAGTTTGCAGTTTGATAATTTTTTAATTTAAAATTGGATCGATTAATTTCTAATCTCAAGTTAGAGATTAATTTCTAATTGAGTCAAGTTAGAAAGAGGTTCAACTCAATAATACTCAACTTGTTTGGAATTGTGATCAGCTGAAATCCCCAGCTTTCAGGATCCTGAAATTCTCCTCTCTCTGGTTTTTTTTTTTTGTGCCATGTACCTTTAGAATTGGTCTGAGATGTTTTTTCATCTATATGAAAATGTCACAGAAAATCTCAAAGTGGCATGAAAGCAATGTTATAAATAATGGTATGCGTTTGTCGAAGAGACAGAGTATCGCCAACCAATTAATAAAAAATAATCAAGAATAATTGTCATAATAAAAAATAATTGACCAGTTAATTGACCTAGCTAAACGACTGTTTTTTACAACACTAGTGTCAAGTGAACCCAAATGGCTTTTACCAACAAAAATATGAGAGAGAAGAGTATTATTAATTTAAATTTTATTTTGTCAAAAACAAAAAAATTCTTTAACAAGACAACAATTAATAATTTGGATCGACATGTAAGTGAATCTGCTTCAGAATTCAAAAACTATTATTATAAAAACAAACAATAATATAATTCCTGAACTGTTGTGTTTAATTTAGTTGAGCCCCTCTATTATTTTCCTTTTGAGAAATTTAGACATATACCCGTCATAAATTCTTGATTTAGATATTTTATTTATCAAAAATTCAAATTAGTTATTTTTCCATCTCAACTCCTTTTATTGAGAGAATTTAACATATATCCCTCAAAAACTTGGAAATTATGTTTTTCCCTTTCTAAAGTTCATAATATCATATTTACCCTTCTAAACTTAAAACACTCACAAATTTACTCATTTTATTGTCTTTCTTATTAAAAATTCATTTTAAATTTATGAAGTACTCATTTTACCCTTTATTAATAAAAAAAATAAAACTATTAACATGTTTCAGAAAAATACCATTCTTCTAATTTGTCGGTTTCTGAGAGCAAATAGATCATTTCTCTACTTCTGGCACCTACAAAAGCATATACTTAAATGTCACTCTGCAAGTGTTATAAGTGTAGAAATGACACATTTGTCCTCGAAAACCGTACAATTAAAATGCTAACATATTTATAAAACATGCTACATATTTAGTTCAATCAACCTCTTCAAGTTATTAGAGTTCAATTGAACCCTTCTATTAACTCTGCCCATTTTACTCAATCCTTCCATCTTTCTACCTCAAAACGGAGGGCAGAATGATGATTATCGCACTAAATTTAATCTGATATCTGATCAAAGTCGTTCGATCTACATCAAAATTGTGCACACTTAATCTGCACAAAACTTAAAGATGTTAGCATGAATCAGACCGATCTAACCTGATATTGAACCGCCTCTAATTTCCTCCATCTCCGTATTCTTTTTTCCTTCACAAGAAATGAGACTCTTGATTTGGATATGTGTCAATCTCTTCATCTTACTCTCCAACATCACTCTTGTGAAGAGAGATTTGAGAGAAGAGAGTTAAGAGAACAGGGTGAAGAAGAAGAAAATATGGAGCTAAAAAGACGGAACCATCGAGTGAAGGAACACATTAACAGGGTGAAGAAGAAGAAAATATGGAACTAAAAAAGACGGAAGCATCGAGTGAAGGAACACATTAACAGGGTGAAGAAGAAGAAAATATGGAGCTAAAAAAACGGAAGCATCGAGTGAAGGAACACATTAACAAAAGGGTTCAATGGGAGATGGAGTGATAGTATAGTTAGTTAGGAGAAAAAAGTTTTTAAAATTGTAGTTATTCTAAAATTGAGAGTTTGAGCTCTTCTCACAACTTCACAGTTTTTATAAAGTTTTAAATAAAAATAAAATAAGAGTTCAATGGAACTAAGTTGATTGAATTATTGAGAAACTCAATTTAATCAAACATAATAACTCAATAACAGATTTTTTTTTTTTAAAGGAAATCTAAAAAGAAATAATTTTAAGCTGATGAAATCTCACCAGGCTGAATTCATATCACCTAAACTTAAATTAGTTTAGATCAAATCTGTTTTGGTACGAATATTAAAAGAATCTGTATATTTTACTTTGGACTGACCAGATTGATCTAAATTATGATCGGATGGAACAAATTTAAACTCAAAATTTGAGTTACTTCCGATGATTCGGACACCCGCATGAATTTATATTGCCACATGAGGCATGTCCATGTCCGGATTTTTGTACAAAATCAGAAAAAAAAGTTTGAAAAATAAAAAAATAAAAATTCATGATTCGTAATGTCAAAAGCACATGATCTCTATGTGAGAAATTATGAGTTCAATACTGAGATGAAGAAAAATATTTATTATAATAATAAAAATATTAAATAGTTAGATAACTTGATCTCCAACTTTAAAAAAAAAATATATATTCGACGTCTAACATTCTGGTGGACCTGAATACTGTATAATACAAACTGTATATGCCCCCACTATCCTATCATTCAAACTGTATTTGCCCCCACTATTATTAACGGAAGAATGGTTTTGTATCTGGAATCGTAAACCAAGTCCATTCAACAGTTCTCTTAATTAATACTGTGATCTGATCTCTGATGCAGTCTCTCTCAGAGAAGTCATAAGAACCAACCAGTGTCGTATATAAATAGCTGTGCTCTTGTTTGTGGATCATACAACCAAAACTATCAAAGACTAGCTCAATTCTTCTCTCTCAAATCCCTTCCTCATTTGACAAATTAAAGAGGAAATTGATTAAACTAAAATTTGTCAATGGAAGGTGATCCAATTAGAGACTCCGAGCAGAGAATCAGCATGCCTGATGGTTTAGCTATCAAAGAACCTCTCATTGGAAAGGAAGACCAGTTCCCCTGTTCGGATGAAAAAAATGGAGGCTCCATTTTCATGGTTCTCCTCTGTACCGCAGTTTCCGTATGGGGCTCCTTCGTTTTTGGCGTTGCTGTAAGTTCTTTCTAATTTTTTAAAGTTGATACTCATTTTTATAAACGGGTTTAGTTTACTTGATACTCATTTTACTACAATAAAGTGTGTTTTTTTTTTTTTTTTTATATATATTCTGGTTTGCACGAGGGATCAACAATATAATTATATTTCAAGAATCAATCGTTGATTTAATAGCAAAGAACAACAATCTTCGCATGAGAATTAAGTGGTGAGTCAGAAATCTGAATATAGATTTTTTTTTTATTAAAATATTAAATGAAAGTTAAAATGGTAGACCTCTCTCTTTCTATTAAAAATTAATATAATTTTGTATCTTGTAAGACATTTATAGTTTAATTATACGTACCACGCGGATAATAAAATCACTTGTTTTGGTGTTTGCATGTTTTTTATTCTTCTTTATTTTCTGTTTAGGGGATGCAAGATATATTACGTACGCCAAGTCAATGTTAACAACAGAGTTGCTACTTTAACATTATCTTAATTTAATATTTTAATGTTATATAAAGGAATTTAAAATATAAAATATAACTCATTGGATGTGCTTGCATATATATATAATATATGTGGTTGTTTGGGACGACGTTAAAATGATATTGTCATCTTGATAAGTAATATTATTTGGATCAGTGTGTGAAAATAATGTTAGAAAAGTACTAATTTAAATAATATGAAAAATATATTAATCTTGTCCTATTTAAAAAATGGCAATTGTATTTTGATTGTATTATTTGAAATAGTACTAATTTAAGAGGTACTAAAGTATATATTTCTACAAAATGTTGGATTAGATTAAAAAAAAATGCTAATCCGACGCTATTTTGTGAAGAAAAAAAAAATATATCTGATCACATCTAGAATATATTACACTATTTCTAAATTAGTGCTATTTTCATTCATTCAAACATATGTGTAGTAGTGCTCAGGGGGCATAGTGAAGTTCAAGAACTAGGAGTCAATTAATTTTTATTTATTTTCAAAATCTATGTACTTACGCATAATTTTTCATATAGTTTAGAGTAAAATGCTATAAATATAGTAAAATTGATCTTCATTTGTAGCATAAAATTTTTATACAATTGACTCCACATAGTTTGTAAGTTTGGATCCGCCCTAGTAGCACCCAAAATAAAACTATAATCATCTTTGTCAAAATCTCGAAGTTAAGATCTTTGTCGTGGAGCCGTAGCAATTGACGGATTAAAATAAAAGCATGTGCTTCATATAGTGTATATTGCCTAGTTTGTCATGAGAAGAATATGATTTTGGGAATTATTTTTGTCGTTCACGACCGGAGTAGGGTGAGAATCTGCTCCTTTAGGGAGAGAAAGAGAGAAAAGATAGAAAGAGAGAAAAATAGAGAAGGAGAGAGAGGGGAAAGTAGAGCCCTATTCTTATTCTTAAGAATAGAAGGAGATTTTCTTTTACAAGAGTAGATAACTAGATATACATTGTTATTGAACCTCATGTCTACATGCAAAGAAATCGTATTCTCTGCAGAGTTAAAAAGTGCGGAGTTCTATAATTTTTTTAATCTGATCTATTTGTTTTGATTGGACGGATCAGATCAGATTTAAAATTTATTGGAAATTTTGTTTTTTTTCAATTCGGGCAAAATTTGATCTGGTCCGTCCTATCAAAACGAACAAACCAGATTAAAAGAACCACAGAGTATTCCTACATGCAGATGTAGGCTTCTTTATAACTGCATCTAAGGCATAAAAAAAAAAAAGATCTTCTCAAAAAATAACTTAAAAAAAAAAAAGGCGTTTCACTTTACCCAAATAATTGGAGGATGGGGTGAAATCGTACTAAACAATGATCTTTCAATTTTTAATTCAAAGATACTTCAAAAACAGGAGTTGTCTAGAATTTTGTCTCATTTGCCTTTTTGGTAACATGGACATCACGGTGGGGACCAAATGAGATCAATCAAAAGTTGCAATTTGAATTATTACAGATCGGAACTAGAATAGTAGCTACTAGCTAGGATATTTGTCCTTACTTATAATTGAGATCATTTGCATATATGCATTTGTTTATTATTCGTTTAACATTTTATTTATCCGAGCATGAAAGATGACACCTGATTAATTTCATTATAGAAATTCACACACAGTCACACGTCAGTTTCCCGCATGTTTCACATGGGCACATGTATTATGGATCTACACAGCTGTACTATCTTGGAAAGCATGGCATTTATGCTTGTTCAATTTAAATTATACATATGCTCTCTAATTAATCATACACATATAAAAAATTAATATAAATGCAGTTCACGTTAATGAATACAAAAATGTGGAGTAATAATCATGGTTGATCCTCTCTCTCTCTCACACACACACACACACACGAGATGAACCAACTACCAAAATAGGACTCAGTGTCAAATATTTTCCATCAAATCCTAGATCATTAAATTTGTAGTTCTTCCTAGTATTCTCTCAGTGCCGAATATTCTCAGTGTCAAATATATATGTAGTTCTTCCTACAATTAATGTAATGATGTAAGTTTGTTGTAGGGAGATAATAACAGGGATTAAAGTACTGTTTTCAGATAATATTCTAGTGTACATTTAATTTTATGATATATTTCTAAAAGTAAAAAGTAAAATTATAACTCAAATATTTTGAATAGAGTATGAATCAAGTTTAAGTCAATTCAAATTAATTTATATTTGTTACTTATTATAAAATCATTAAAGCTCTAATTAACTTTAAACATTTTAAATTGTTTGATAAAAAAAAACTAAATACTTTCAAACCGGTTTATTTGATACAACACGCTATCTAAAAAAAACATATTCAATTTTTTTTTCATTTGAACAATATTTTTTAAAATATCAAATAGATGTATGCTAGAATGTATGCTACAAATATCATTTTCTAAGAAGTGGCTCCCTTTTTCATATATATATATTTTTTTTACATGAACTACTTTTACTAAAGTGGCTACAGAACTTATCAAGAGGTATTTCTGAAACAAATGCATGCAATACAAAAATTGTATTAAATTTTATATGTTTCACTTGTAGGTTGGATTTTCTGCCCCCACTCAGGCTGAAATCAGAGAAGATCTCAACCTTTCTCTTGGGGAGGTATATATATAGACATTTCATTATCATCTCAAAGATCATTATCATATTTATATGATATACTTAATTATCTTGTTTAAGCAAACCTATATATATATAGAGGAGGGATCAAGTTACAACAAAGTTACAACAACGGTTTTTTTCATTTTTTAAATCCAAATTGTCGATCCAAACTGTTCAACATGATTATCTAATAAAATATGCTTCCAGATCAAATTTTACATTTTTTTTGAATTTTTTTTATTATTTATTAAGTATTTTACAAAAACTAGTCAAATTCAGACCATTGAATTATGTACCCATCTTAATAAATAGTAAAAAAAAAATGTAAAATGTAAAATTTGATCTGAAAGGACATTTTATTTAGATAATCATGTTGAACGGTTTGGATTGACGATTTGGACTTTGAAAAAAAAAAAAAAAACTTTGTTATAACTCAAAATTGTTGTAACTTGATCCCTCCTCATATATGGTTGTTCCCTATTTAATTCTGTTAACTAATGCTTGGCTTTTCAAGCTATGCAGTTTTCAGTTTTTGGTTCTATTGTGACAATTGGTGCATTAGTTGGAGCTGTTGCAAGTGGCCGTATTACTGATTTCCTTGGGCGCAAAGGGGTGAATGCAAAATTTAAAATTTTTAAGTATATCAAGCACTTCTTTTAGGTTTTATTAATAATTTGGCTAATTCATGTTGCTTAATTCTTTGATACAGGCAATGAGCACTTCAGCTATTGTTTGTATTATTGGATGGCTTGCCATCTACTTTGCCAAAGTACATGCATGCACCTAATTTTTCAAAAGAAAAGCATCATGTTTTATAGTTATTTCTTTTTGGAAAAACTTAACACTGTTGTTTTTTTTTTTTAAATAATATAGGGTCCCATTTCACTCGATATCGGCCGAGTTTGTACTGGTTATGGAGTTGGTGTTTTCTCCTACGTGGTATAAGTTGAATTCAAAACTAACACTATGAAAATTATAACAGAATGTTCATATTATGATGTTAATGCAAATTAAAGATTATATCATGTACTTTATGAAAATCTGATCAAGTATGTTTTTTGTAACTATGCGCATGGTGTATCAGGTACCAGTATTTATAGCAGAGATAGCACCAAAAACACTTCGGGGCATGCTTACTACACTAAACCAGGTATATGCATAACTAGTAATTTGTTTCTCTAGCTTGATAAGAATTGCCAAAGGTCAAATTAATTAATAATCTAACAAAAATGCAAAATATCCGTTTCAGCTTTTTATTGTCCTAGGTGTATCAATGACCTATATAATCGGGACCATTATCACATGGCGCATGCTAATACTGACAGGTTATATACTTTTTTCTTCTCATCATATTATACTTTGGTTAGAAATATGATCATATATATTCCTTAATATACAACATTAATAGTGGAAATTTACTCTGATTAGGTCTTATTCCATGCATAATTCTCCTTGTGGGTCTCACTTTCATCCCCGAGTCACCTCGCTGGTTGGTAAGTTCTTACCTGTAATTCCAAATGTTACAATAGCTAGAAAGAAAAAAAATTACAAAATTGTACACAAAGCTGGGATTTATGTCCTCTTGTGCAAAACCTCACAATATGATAAGCTACACCTCCTCCCTCCAGTATTTGGATGCTTTGGATATTTCGGTGTAGTCGGGTTATTTTATGAGGAAAAAGAAGGGAGGTTTACTTGATATTGCAATGTTCTAAAAGTTGCACATAAGACTGCTCGTTTTCATGTTATGGAGACACACACATTGTATATAGAAATGGTGCATTTTAAAGGGGCAAAATTCATAAATTTCATTTACATAATATTGAAAATTTTAAAATTAGAGCTAATATATAACCCAAACTGATGTAGGCAAAGGTAGGCCGACAAAATGAATTTGAATCCTCATTGCGAAAACTCCGTGGAAAGGATGCTGATATCACTGAAGAAGCCACAGAAATTATGGTAAAACTTTTGCCCTTTCATTCCGTTATTTTTTATTATTATTTTAAATTGGTAGCGGCTACCAGCAAGTTCTATTATTTTTTATCATCAGAGGGTGAATGTCAGTTTGTAAAGGTTACTATCTTCTAAACATGAAAGCACAACTTTGTAACCCACTGAACAGCCACATTATGCACATTAGTAACAAGTTGTATTGTTTGTGTGACAGGATTACATCACAACAAATGAAAATGTGCCAAAAGCCAGGATACAAGATGCATTTCAAAGACAATACATTCGTCCAGTTATGGTAAGCTAACTTCTTTGCTGTTCCAAGAAGCAACTGGTGAAAGATTCAAGAAAAAGAAAAAAGAAAATAGAGATAAGAAATATCTAATTTCTTTTTTTTCAGGTTGGAGTAGGCTTGATGTTCTTCCAACAATTTGGAGGCGTCAATGGAATCCTCTTTTATGCAAGTGAAATATTTAAATCTGCTGGTAACTTACTACTTCAAATTATTTCTTTGTTTCTTCCTTGTTTTTTTTTTATTGAAAACAAGAAGAAGAAGAAGAAGAAGAAGAAGAAAGGAAACCCTAAATTCCAAGTAACAAGTAAACTTAAAAAAGAGATTCAATTTCAATTTTGTAGGCTTTGCATCAGGAAACCTAGGAACAATTTTGATTGCATGCTTTCAGGTAATGTGAATCTTGTCATATTTTTAAATTTCATTCATTATATTAGCAACTCTTATGAACCTTAAATTAATTGATTCTTTTTTAATAGGTACCTGTAACACTATTAGCAGCAGTGTTGATGGACAGAAGTGGAAGAAGACCTCTCCTGATGGTACGAAAATAAAACAGAATTAGAGAAACTCTTGGTATTAAATTTGTTAACTACCTAAAAGATTGTCTAGACTAAGATAGGATCTCAAACTAGGTAAGATTGGACAGCTTACCAGTAAATACTTGTTGAACTGTCAACCTACTAAAATTTTAGCATCAAACTATCATGCAGTTGGTGACTCATGGGTGGTTTTTTTTTTTAAATCTGCTGATCGAAGGCATTCCCCAAAATATTACAGAATTGTCTCCACACTGGTTCATGATAAATAAATCCATTTAATAAAAAATTCTAACATCATCAAATTCTTTTTTCAGATTTCAGCTTCTGGGTTATTTTTTGGCTCTTTCATAACTGCAATTTCCTTCTATCTGAAGGCATGTCCTTTGTTTTTTTTTTTGTTTCCTTTTAGATTCTCAATAATACTAGTCTTCCTGAGTAAACAAAAACTACTACTCTCAAGGGGCTTAATGTAAATGTTTATTTGTGCTAGCAGAGTCATGGAATTTATCCGGAGTTCTCCCCTGGACTTGCTTTAACTGGTATTCTGGTACGTCAAGAAGGGGGAAAAAAATTATATTTAACAGTTCTAGTTCAAATGCATGCACAAAAAATGGGTTTCCAAAATACTTGAATACATAGACTATTTATTTTCTCTACTGAAACAGGTCTACATTGGAACTTTTTCAATTGGAATGGGTAGTGTTCCTTGGGTTATAATGTCGGAGGTAAAACACAATTCATCCCTAACTTGTAGTTTGAAATATTGTTTTAGTCCATTGGAAAAACAAACATTTACAAACATAATGTGCATTTGCAGATTTTCCCGATTCACATAAAAGGAATAGGAGGAAGCTTGGTAACGATCACGAATTGGTTTGGTTCGTGGGTAGTCTCATATTTCTTCAATTTTCTCATGAGCTGGAGTTCACATGGTGAGTTTTCAACTCTTTCGGCAATCATGGTTCCCAAATTAAAGAGAGCATTTTTCAATTTTCACATTGACAAATTAGGACACGAAAAATCTAGTTAAACTGACCCTATCATCTGGTTCGTCTCTGTTCTATTTTTCAGGAACATTCTTTATCTTCTCAGCAGTGTGCGCACTAGCACTTGTGTTTATTTTCAAGGTCGTACCAGAAACTAAAGGCCGTACATTGGAAGAGATTCAAGCGTCCATGAAACCCACTTTGCCTAAATAAATTTATGTTGGTTGCAAGTGTAATTCGGCCTCTAAAGAGACATTGGCTTAATTCAGGGATTGATTTAAGGAATTTCACAAGTTAAAATCGGTTCTTACTATTACCTTTCAATGCTTTTCTATAACAGGGGTAAACAAGTTTTGTCAATGTGTTTTGTTACCTTTCCAATGTTCCTTCTTCCGAGACGGTAGAAGTACAAGTACAAAAAAAAAAATGCAAGAATAATTCAGGCAGAACATTAGCAAGAACTAAGAAAAAAAATAAGTTAAGAGCGTGAAAAGAGAATGAAGAATCACAAATGAACACCCATACTTGCAAGAGCTTCATCAACTAGAACTTAATTTCAATAAAGTAACATCGAGGTTGTCATGAAAACCTAGTACCAAAAATTCTTAGTAGACCCAATGAGGCATTAATTATACCATTGGCTTTGCTCACAGTGTTCATCTGAAGATAGAAAAATATGCTAACCATCAGCCTTGAATACACAAATTTGATATGTCAGAGATCAAAGTGAATAAACAGCACTTAATTAGGAATTTATTCGTATTCTTGTGACCGTTGGGCTTGGGATTAATTTTGGGGAGAATATGAATAGTACGTCTTCTAGTTCTAGTATAGGACTGGACAGTACCGGCACAAGATATAGTTGATTTCCAAAACTAGTGTTGCATGAGTACAGAATACTCTTAAATTTATGTATACCTATGAAATACATATATAAACTATTGTCAAGCATCCAGTGCAATATCTTCTTCTTCAAGCACCATTTGATGTAGCATCAAGTCCCTCTGAAGTGATAAAAACTCCTACAAAAAGCATATTTAAACTCTTAAGTCTTTAAAATAATTTAAAATTGTTCTACAAAAAGAGACAACCAATGAAAATCATAGGCAGTATACAGATCTAAATTTTTTTATAAAAGTTCCAACCATTTATCTGGAAATACACCCAAGCAGCAAGCCCTCCTTCAGGGCATGCCATGCTTGGTCAGGCTCAATTTTGAAAATTAAAAGAAGAAAAAAGGATTTACAAATATCTGAACAATTATTTCTACAATTGTACCTGCAATTGACGCTGACTAAATAAATGGAGGATTCCATAATCAGCGGAGGCAACCAACTCAATCAATTTTTCACTAGTCTCAACCGAGTCGCCAGCTTGAGAGAGATATCCTGCAACCTGCACACAGAGATGGAGAGGGGTAGGGGTGGGGAGAAAGAGACCAATTGTTGTCAAATGTAGTTTGTAGTGGGTTGGGATCCATTGACAACAGATTAACTCAACAGTCTTAACAAATTTCTCAAAATCAAGCCCAAAGAATTTTTAAAATAGATTTATCTGTAGACGTGTTACAAACCATATAGATTGATTCTGTGCCAAGTTCATTATAGGATATTGAATATGAACGTAGCAAATTTTAAGTCATTCAATGGTAAAACATACATCATTTTTAATGTGTATATGCATTTGATCATGTTCCAACTATCCAATTCCAAAATTAGAAATTGTTTTCGACAATTTTCAAGATTGTCAAGTTAATTCATTGTCAATGGATTGCAAGATATGCATTGATGGTTGGTATTTTAATTCAGTGGTCTTGTTTACAAGGTTTGACATTGGAGTCCCTAGCTGTACTAATGGCACCATCTCAATCTGAATCTCACCTGCATACAACGAAGAATAGTTTCTGGAATGCAACAGCGCCGGCAGAGTCCTCTTACAACATATGTAGCAGGGGTTCCCGCCAAGTGGTCATTGTCAGAATACCAAGCATCAATTCTCGAGATCTCCATAGCAACTCCAAATTGAAACTGATTCAGCTCACCTGCATTATTTAAGGTTTGAGAAGTTGTCAAACAAGAGGAATATATTTCTGCATCCCTATACAAGGAAAAAAATACTTGTACAAGACTGCATAATTTAACATTATCAATATTGTTTTTTCAATAAGTAACCAAAACCGCACCCATCCATTCTCCATCATATTTAGGGGTAGATTAAAGCATCAGCAGCTGTTTACCTAAACTTTCTATTTAAAAGAGGGGGGAATAAAAAGCCAAATGTTTTATATGGATGTACATATGACCTTGACTGGAAAAATCTCCACAAAGGCAGAAAAAGAAATAACAAGGACTATAACCTTTGAAACCATCAGCCATAACAGTGGCTAAGATGCCTCCGTCATTTGCTTCATGAAAGCCTAGGCCGTCGCCTTCTACAGCCAGACACCTCAACATCACTTCAATACAAGAACTATCTTCTGACGAGATTGTAACATCCACCTATCCACGAAAAATAAATTAAACAAATAATTATATAGATATCTTCAACAAAAAAGTAGACAATTCATACAAGAGTCAAAATGAAAATTTGCAATTAAACTCCATAGTAAGAAAATGATAAAAAACAATGGTAATTTGCAACCCAAAAAGAATACCAACTCATATGAGAAATTACAAAAAATTGAGCTTCAGCTTGTAAAGTATTTTTCTGGTTTGCTGTTCACTCCAACCATTCGGTCAACAAATCCTAACAAAAATTACTCATGTCACTTCTACTCCAATTCCACAATCACTAATTCAAGTATCTTAAGCAAAGAGACTAATAGATTTATTCAACTTCTTGTACATATGCAGACTAACAGTAGAGAATTTTGAACTCCTTACCAGAGGAGCTTTTTTGCAATTTAATGCTCATGTCAAAGCATTTTGAAACTTGCAATTTTATTTTGGTGGGCCAGCAAGGTGGGGAAGGGGGTTTCTTACAGTTAACTGGCGGTGCAAGACCACCTCTTCACTAACAGAAGAGTAAAGGGCGCTCGTCAAAGCAGCGCAATGAGTAGCATCTGGTGCAACGCATTCTCTTGAGGGCAGGCACAGCATTGCAACTGCATGCAATTCAAGGAACACATGCTCAGTTGAATTATATGTGGACTCCTGAGCTGCACTCAACCATGGATCCCCTTCTCCTACACATGACAATATGATGATGTTACTGTGTGATTTCAGAACTTCAGGTATTGGCAGCCACCCAAAAAAAAAAAAGAATAAAGAAAACAAAAGGATATTTGATGGGTACACCAAAAGTTCAAATTATCAGGTATAGCGGCAAAAAGAGAAATAGGTGCCACAGGGCCCAACAACCCAAGAAAAATATCACCAACCCCCTCTTGCTTCCTTGTAAGTATATCAAACTAGTAATCACCCCATATTTTAGAAAGAATATGACAAAGGGATTGAATGATATTTATTATTTTCTGTAGCATTATACATGGTGCTTCTTGATTTCGTAATAGTACTCATGCTACTCCACCATTCTACCTGTACACATGATGATTTCGGGCTTGCCGGCCCACACCCCCACCCAAGAAAAAACATTGAAAAAGAAAATGATTTCCGCGCAAAACCTACTTTGTAGAAGTATGTTGTGTTAGCTTACTAATCAAAAGAGGGAGAGCTGAACTCAAAGTCTGCCTAGCAAAAGCTATGGAGGCATCCTTCTCCTCTGATGAGAGATCATCAGGTGGGACCACCCCATTCTCGGACTCAGCCTTTAGCCATTTGCGGTATGTAGCATCCCAAGAATAGTATGCATGCTGTCAATTGCAACAAAATATTGACAACCACATCAACCTTGTAGTAATAAGGATACTTTTGCAATTGACATCCACAAAGGGACTGCAAACAATCTAAAGCTCGAAAGTGAACCAAGCTAACTCATAATTTAGACATCCTGCACTGAAAACTATGCTCCAGCTTGGCTCACTGTTGTTTCGAAAACACGTGTAGGGAAAAATGGAAAGTGGAGAGAGAGAGAGAGAGAGAGAGCTCAAACCCAATCTTCAAACTCATGCAAATTATCAGAAACATCTGGATCATTTAACGAAAGAAGATTATCTTTTGGTTGCTGGAGGGGCTCTGACAAAAACGCAAGCAGCTTGTGGGCTCCGATTGGTGTCTCAGGGACTCTCCACATTGATATCAATGCAAACTCTCTGAATAGTATATTACTGAACCACCAGAAAATTAAACAAACTTGTCAATTTACTTGCTGATAACAGTATGATGAAAACAGTAATCAAATAAGAAATATGGTACTAAGAAATTGGGCACCAAAATCATCTGTTATTTCCCATTTTGTACCTTATTTAATATTTACCTAACAGACAACTTGAACCTGCAATTATTATTATTAGTATTATCATTGGTACCATTATTACTATTAGTATAACTACTATTGTTATTATTATTATTTTTTATTACTATCTACCTTGACTTTATGACTCCGGTTGGGTTTCATTTCTAGCCTACCCCAACTTGTTTGGGACTAAAGGCTTAGTTGTTGTTGTAGACAACTTGAGCCCTCAATTGATGCCTAAATATCAAGACAAGGGCAAATACTACTTGATTGGTACTGCTACCTAGAAGCTATCAATTCACATACCTGTGCATCAATGCCTTGACAAGAAGCATCACACTAATCCCTTGAAAATCTTTTATGGTAGAAGGAGGTGTAAAACAAAGCCACTGAATAACCATGGCCTTCTCTAGAGACTGCAACCTATGATGTTCTGCCACATCAGCATCATTTTTGCTTGGTTTTGTCTCCCTTGATCTCGAAAGAACTCTGAACAAGTAATATTTATCAAATTAGAACCAGTATTATGGTATGTTCACAGCTGACACCTTTTCACTTGTGCAGATAGCACTTGACTGCTAGATTAGTGATACAAAAATGTACGTTCTATTAGATTTATATAACTGTGCTGCCTCTACCATTGACCACCTTAATAACTGGTACATCACAAGTACATTGGTACAGAAATAAGCATGTATATTCTCACAAAAACTAAATTTGAAGACTTAGGCCCAACTTCCACAAAAAAATACAAGTATATAATAGGAGAAGCAGAACATTCAAAGAAAATAACCAAGCAGTTGAGAGTGCCAGACCAGCAATGGTCCAGTGCCAACAGTGCATAAAAATTACAGAAGCAACCAATAAAGTGCCAAATTAGAGATTGCAATACTTATAAATATACTTTTATGCTTTTCCCCTTTTTCAGCAATTAAGATTGTGATGCTCAGAAGTCAGAAGTACTAATACACAGCACATCCCATACTGAATTTTTTAAAATGCTGGCATCAATATATGATCAAATAACAAACCTGTCAATGATTTCTTCAAAGCATGCCTTGGAGTTATCCTCAGAAGAAAAAGGCAAATACTGCACAGCTGAACGGAAGAGCTTGTATTTCACACTCATTCTGTCATTGAAAATAACTAAAATTAATATTTTTACTAATTACAAGATATTTTATGCAATTCAATGGTTTTTCATTTTATAGCCCCTCTTTCTACTTCTTAGTGCTTCCTGAGGTTTGTCCCGTGTGTGTGTGTGTGTGTACACTTACAACATTTGAAAGTTACAACATTTGGTTTTGCGATTTTCAAAATCCAAACAATTGATCCAAACCGTTCAACATTATCTCTATATTAAAATGTGCTTTGAGACCAAATTTTACATTTTTTTTAATTTCTTTTACTATTTATTAAGTATTTTACAAGACCGCTGTTTTTAGACAATTATGGACCACTGAAAAACTGCAGTTTTGTAAAATACTTCATAAATAGTAAAAAAAATTCAAAAAAATGTGAAATTTGATCTCAAAGCACATTTTAATGTAGAGAGCATGTTGAACGGTTTGGATCAACTGTTTGGACTATAAAAATCGCAAAATTGAATGTTGTAACATGTTGTAAGATCCAAAATGTTGTAAGTGGATCCCTCCTCACACACACACACACACAGACACACACACATATATTTCGATTAGTTCAATCTTGTTCAAACACAGGGTTGAGCTGATTACCAGTTACCCAATCTAACAAGACAAATGGAGTTGTTTTCCATAGCTATCCCAAAGGACTAAGCTAAAAGACCAAAAGCAGTTGTAAAAGAAAATGAAAGTGAGAGAAAGGAGGAAAAACCTGCTATTTAATCTAAGCTCCATCATTTGAACAAATAAGTCAACACACAAGTGACGAACAAGTTGTGATGCGTAAACACCAACCCACTCCTCGTGTTGCTGAGAAAATAAGTACATGACATACCTGAAATTCAGTCAAATAATCTTGATCATTATCTTGCACACCATGTACATCTGTACACACTACCTGAACACTTGAGACATGACAAAAAATTCATTCGGAAAGATGCCACCTATTACATATCGTAAAATTGTGCATGCAAGAGAGGCATAGGTCACACAACAGTGGAAGACAATTAATTCCTTTCTTGATTTCTTATGAATGTAATACAACATGAGAAAAGGTTGAGGGATACTAACAAGTGAAGGATACGGTCACCAATTGTCTCAAGCTTCTCTCTAATAACTTCCTTTAATTCAACATCAATGATGTATCTAAGAACAAGTACTAAGTGGGCTCCGAAGCGCATCATTTCTGGGTCCCCTGGGGGCCTAAATGAATCATACATAATTCACTGTCAGAGGCAGACCAAAGAGTTAAAACTTTAGCCTCTGGTTGTTGAATTGTTTACTGAGGATCAACATACTGCAATCAATATTCTGTGCAAGCGAGCAATCAAGTATACATATTTTATCCATTTAGAACAAGGTCATAAATAGCGATTATCACCTCATCGCTTTTAAGGTCTGAAAAAGCTATAGCACAACTATTGCGCAGCGATAGCTAGCTATATTTAGAACCCTAATAAAAGGAAAGCGGCTGATAGCATTATAGCTTTTAAGGTCTGAAAAGGCTATAACGCAGCTCTGCAGTTCAGTTGGTTCTGTTTGAAGATTTGACAATACATTTTGATCAAGGAAACCAATTCCCAGTAAGTCATATACAAAGATTCTAGAAAAAATGGTAAGAATCTGTACACACCTGAGATTTTCATCCCAATCACTTTCTGAAGGGGAAATCCATGACCAAAGAAGATCTAGCAGGTTTGACACGTCTCCAAGCATCAAACGCATCTAACATAAGGAAATATCCCTCATCAAGTTTGAAAGAGATAAGGAACTCCTGTTTTCCATTGCAAAAGTTGACAAGTTTTCTTTCGCAGAGGAATATCAACTGGTGCAACTGGAAATTAATAGACAACCAGAAATGCAAAATAAGGCCAGGTAAATATCATACCTGAATCTGACGATGTTGCTCTCGACATGATCGAGATACAGCCTCATGAACCATGTCACTGTGTCAAACAGCAATGAAGCTACTAAAAATTCCTTTTATTGGCATAATTTTCTTCCTTTCTTTCTTTTTTACCAAATGAGATATTTTTCATTTGTAGTTCATAATTTTGTCATTTCTTTTGAACCTTTAATTTTACAATTCGTTGACAAAACCATGGGGATTAAGGCTATATTAGAGCATCCCAGTGCTCAAATATAAACAAAAACCAACCTCATAGCTAGTCCCAACTGACTCCACATCCACTGCCATAGAAGTGATGGCATTAATGTGCCGTAGTTTGTGCATGGTCCATCCGACCAAAATTTGAAGTTCATATCAGATTATAAGAAAAAATCCCATCCAAAATCAAGGTGTTATCTGGGCCATTTGATTTTGACCAGAAGGACCATGAGAACTATGAAAGCAGAAAGATGACTATTACGGGAGCAGATGTGGACTCCGAAAAAAACTGCATTTACTAGTGCTAATTACCATACGAAGGAAGACTTGAACAATACCTGGAATGAAGCTTCTGGAGAAGGGAGGACATGTCACGCGGCTGTTGGTCCAAAATCTGATATGGCCAGCTCCCAGGGCTCACCGGTGGGAGTGACATGTGCTCGCTACCTCCTGACAAAGATCCGCTCATTTCATCCTCATTAGATCTTCTATCATAACTAATGGCACCACCACCTTTCTGAAGCCGGGATAGGTGCACATCTACTTGTGCATCAAGCCAACACTTCACCATTGCCCAGCAAGCCGACTGAATAAAATGTGAAATGCAGAAGAGAAGGTCAAGTCATTGTTGCAAACAAAAACCAGTCTCTTTTAATTTTCAAAAGAGATCTATGAACACTACATTTGGATGTACATCAATGCCCATAATTCATTTTGAATATTACATAGCATGTTATAAATATCCTGAAGGGGCAATTTTCTAGAACATGGAATGAAAGTTAGGGACTTAGGGTTCATGCTGCGTAATATTCTGATGTCCAGTTACAACCCAAGAAATTACCTAAGGGTGTGCTCCAGAAGGGGTATATTAAAGGGAAGGAAGGGGAGAGGAAGGAAATGGTGGGGTGACCGGACCTGACCGAAGGTGTTTACTTGCTACATAAGTGAAATTTTTTAAGGGGAGTGAAGGGAAAAACTTTCTGATTTGGTTCACCTCCGATTTGGGGTGTAAAGGAAGTGAACTCGCTTCCTTCCCTTCCCTTTTCCTTTCCATTACACGACCGATTTGTGAAGCACACCCTAAAAGAAGAAGATATTTGGGACATGAATCGTAATCATTCTCTACATATTTATCTATTGATAATGATTCTAGAAAACATGCAGAAACGAATTGCAACTAGTATGGAAACTCAGTAATCATATTGTGCTAAACTCACAACCAAACTTCCAACTTGAACTATACTGCTAATAGCCCGAATTCTTAAACTTTACATTAACAGAGCCACAACAGAACCTATTATTGAGAACAACTAACAGAGCATTGAAATAAAATTTGAGGACCTATCCAAGACGATCGCTGGAAGTAAATGGGAAAGGGGAAAGTAACTGATTGCTATTTCCAAAAAGGCCCTTGCATGTTGAAAGAGTAAAAAAAAAGTAAGAAAATAAATGAAGTA
Source organism: Carex arenaria (assembly GCA_964058825.1). Classification (NCBI taxonomy): domain Eukaryota; kingdom Viridiplantae; phylum Streptophyta; class Magnoliopsida; order Poales; family Cyperaceae; genus Carex; species Carex arenaria. The sequence continues at coordinate 638,485 of CAXKVW010000373.1, read as the reverse complement.
CCTCCCAATCCGTACAAACAGGCAATACATGTTTCAAGTTACTGCATTGAACTGCATAGACAGCTGTCTCATACTTTCCACCATCTTGCTCAGAAATTTTCTTCAAGAAAATGAATGCGAGAAAGAAAGAGAGAGATATTACAGAGCAGTCATTTAAATGTATAGTGATTTGCATCAGTCAGCCTGTATACATTCTACCAAGAATGGGCTCAAGTCTGTTGGGATAATAACTTCTGTTTCCAGCTAAAATTCTATATTGTAGCCTAATCTAGGACCCAGTATATCAGAAAACATTCAAGAGGACATAAACAAATTTTTAAGCCTCCCTTCTATTTGTGTTGTTTTGTAACAATTTTTTTTTTTTTTGCAGAACCTTTTGTTTAGAAACTAAATTAGGACCAACAAAAAAACAAATCAAACAAAGGTAGTAAACTAAAGGACAGTGCAGAGAAAAAGAATCCGATGCCAGAACGGGTCAACAGACAGTCTTATGTGTTAAGCGGAGCACAATACCAGTATAGGTACAAGGTACAAAAACTCTGAGAAACCCATTACCTCAGATGCACAGAAGGAGGCCCATTTCCAGAGGCGAAGCTGGTGCCCGACTCGACCTTCTAACTCTATAGCTTGAAGAGTTCTCGACTTCCCATTTCTCATCATGGCTTCAACAGAGGGAAAGAGGTCTATTCCTCTAAAGGGACAGAGTGTAGCAGCTCTCCATGCCTAAATTAGTGTATTCATGCAAATTATGCAAAACGAGATAGTACCTACCAGTATCAATTTATCAAGAAGAGCATACTGGTTCAGTTGGCAGAGTTGACCTACACCTAATAGGTCAACCTGACAGGATCTGGATCCAACTTGGCTTAGACTGAACCATCAGGTTAAGGTCAGATCCATGTCAGGGTTCTTTGAACCATGGGCAGGGTGAATTGGGTCAGTGCCACAGGTCATGAGCCAATTAGACCCTAAACCCTAAAATATCATCTTATATAGTGCCTCTTGTAACTAGTACTGGAAAGTACCAAACTTCATAGCAAGTCTTATTATTACAAAAAAGAAAAATAGAAAAGAATGAAACATGCCTGACCAGCAGAACTGCACAGCTCACAAGCCTCTTCCAACCTTCCTGCCTTTAGGAGAGTCCAGACATCCTCCAACAGTAACTCGTCTTGTTTCTGTTCCCCATAAAATAATAATATTAAGTACAAAATTATACTAATTACATAAACAAATACATTTTTAATTAGACAGTACATTAAGAGGATAACTTAGAGCAATGCCAAGGCTCACAACTGAGTCCGAGAAAGGATAGCAATCTTAGGTCCCAGTACAAACCGGGTGAGTACAGTCATGTTTTGTCTGCTTTACATTTGGTGTGCTTTGATGACTAAATTAGGGAGAAAAGCTGAAATCAAACAAAATACGATCAGATTGGAAAAAATTGCCTTGTCATCAGAAATGAGTCTGGCTTCTTCACGGGTCGGGGCATCAAAATCCACATGTTGTACAATAGCAGGATCATAATTCCCTCTCCTGAGAAACCTTTGCGTGTGATGCCATACGCCAGAACTTGGGAGGTATGAACCAACATGGGACCCTCTTACCTACAAAAATATAATATAATTATTTTCGCTTAGAGGCCTCTTTTTCATTACTAGCAAAATAAAGCCTTCAACGCATCATGAAACTGTTTAAAACGCTATGCCAATACCTAACCTTTGCATGTTTACATTCCCACTATAGTGAAGTGGTTAACTATAACAAGTAACCAAAATAAAGCCTTCCAAAGAACTTAGATTGGCCCTGATTCACTTTTCTGATGATCTAAGTTTTGAGACTATCTAAAAGAAATTTTTATCTATTTGTTTTAAGCTTTTAATTAACAGTAAAAACAGATCGTATAGTGTTCTTTAATTTAGTGATAGAACAGGGGGTGTATACAATTTCTCCGGTCAAAACTTGTTAAACTACCTTCTTTTCCAAATCAAGAGCTTCAGAAGCAAGCCCTTCTAGCCACAATACAATACGAACACAAGCCTCAGCCGTCAGATCTGTTCTGACAAACTGGCATGCTTGTTGGTGCGAAGTCGGTGGGGACTGTTTACAACAATATTAAAAATTCAATTAGTTAAATTAAATTCTTTTTCAACCCTTCAAAGAAAAAAGAAAAAACAGAAAACAAAAAGATATCCTCCCTGCTTATTTAGGAGGGAATTTTTTTTAAAAATAATTTAATTTATTCCTCTCTGAATATTGAAAGGTCAAGATGCAGATTATTGCAAAACCTGTCAAAGCAGTGTTAATATCCTGTTGAGTTCTTAGAAGAATGAGGAATATTTCGCTATTTACAGGGGCAAACAGGATATTTGCAAGTTCAGCAGCAAACTATCTTTTAATCAGACAGACCTAATAGTAGTATATTCTCAGGTTTCATAACAGGTGGTATAAGCATCTAATGCTCAGCACTTTGTTTCAACAATGAAACTGGCTTTTAAGCCTTTTTTACAAAAAGAAAATCATCTAATGGCTGTACGAAAGGAATAAGCCATTTAGAAAGAGATATTTTTTGTAAGTTACATCAGTGAGAACTGAGAAGGATTCCTTCCATATCTGTTTGTTCCTGAGAGAAACTTCCTGTGACGAACACAAGAAGAAACTTTTGAAACATCAGGAGGCAAATTGCAGAAATGCCCGGTACAAAGAAACTCAGCAACTTTCAATCATTTACCTGTAGTAGCTCTTCAGGAAGGTCATCAATTGCTGAAAAATGCACACAACAATAAATAAAGTTAAAAAGGCAACTATATAAATCTGACTTTAAAAAAGGATTCCAAGCGAGGAGCAAATTTTATACTGGAAAAGAAAATCTGCACTAGCATTTGTGTGGCATTATGATTTTCTCCAAATTAGCAATTTTCAAGTTCTCCAAGCTCTCGCTTTTTTTTCCTTATATTGTAGAGCTTGAGAGCTCTCATCAAAAATGCAAACCTACTGCAGTAACAGAACAACTTCAAATTACGCACCTTTACCAAAAAGGTACCAAAACAGTGACCAAGAAGCAGCCTCATCAATTAAAAATTTAGCTTTTTGTCTCATGAACTTGTCTTCAACAACCCGGTGCCTCACTGTGCTACCAAACCTAAAGTTCAAATTTACATTTTTTAAATACCAAATGTTAAAAAAAAAAATCCAAGAGTAGCTCAGCATTTGCACAAGTAAGAGGCTAGTGACACTTCCTAGGTTGTCTTTTTCATATGCCAAAACAAAGCAGGTGCTCTAGTCAATTTATAGATTTAACAAGCACCTGATCGATTCAGACACATCTCGGCATGTTTTCTCAAGTTGTAAAATCAAATCTTGAAATGACATTAAACCTGCAATAACCATAAAATGAAAGAAATTAGATGGAAGTCCACCGAATAAATAAAGAAAACTGTACCAGTTGATCCCAAAAGAGTATGAATTGGTTCGAGATAATTAAAAACCTTTATTTTCTCAGTCCTTAGCTACAAAAATAGAGGATAATTTAAGGTCAAAATAGAAATAAGCGGTTAATGGCGCAATAATTCTTGGATTACTGCAACAAGGTGGAATGATAATCTTCATCAAAGCCAAAGAAACATAAACCTTGAAGAGCAGAGTCAAGAAGAGAGGCAAATAGACTAAAGGTAGAGCCTTCATCTGACAGATCCTCTTCCTCGCTTTTGATCAGTCGAAGCGAGTGCCTTCCTATCTGACGTGCAGGACCAAAGCTGGAGTTGAACTCACCAGCTGCACGACTATCAATAGATGCTCTTCTCATTGCAGAATTTAAAGGGGTATTTCCATCCATGCCATCAACATCGTCGGTCTCCAACTGAAAAACAAAAGTTAGTGGCTCAGCAAAGATGGAATGCAATAAAATAAGGAAGCGAGCACAACTCTACTTACATTCCAGACTTCTTCTAAAGACGGTAGTAATTTAGAAAAGGGATTTACGTGAGAATTGAAGAAGAGGAAGAAATCATACAAATTCTACACTAATTGTGAAGAGTGTGATAATTTAGATGGAACAGGATTTACCAAAAACTTGGAGAAGATGGAAAATCATATATAAATAGAAAGAAAAGAACGATTATAGTCTCTCTCTCTGGCACCTCAGTTCAGGAATTTACTTTATAGCCTGAGCAATAATCTGTAATTCTGGTTTCAAAGGCCTGAAGTCCACTATTTTTATCCTTGCTTGGGACAGCTGCCAAAAATTAGCTGTAATTCCTATGTTAATTGTTTAAGGGAATGACAAATTCGCATTTTGTTTTACTTCAGTTCAGCTCAGAGATTGCTGTAAGACCAGACAGTTCATCCTGTTACCAGCTGGTTCGTACACCTACACAAGTACAAAATCATAGTACAACACATAACACTGATAGTGCAATACCTCCTGTTTAATCTCTTCCAGAAGTAAAGCCGAGTTAGGGCGCCTTTGTATTGTATTTCCTTCGTATAAGAGACTCGCGTCAGAGAATCTCGACACAGGGCCCTGTAGGAGGGGTGATACATTGGATGAGGCAGATTGCCTTCTCCTGTGCCTTTACAGATTAGAACAAATACAAAAGCTAAAAATAAATCATGTCACATTTCATAGATATGTAATGACAAAGTTCTTATACCAGACCTCGAGGGTACATTATTTGAATCCGAAAAAAGACTAACTCTCACATTGTGATACCACGTTGATCAGCGCGTGTTTTTTTTTATTAATTAAACTCTAACGAAGATTGATACAGAAGCTGAGTTTCTTCAGAGAGTACTGAGAACAAAAAAAAAATACAAAGGCGAGAAGAAAAGGCGAACCTGTAGCGGCGGTACTGTTCTCTGTGGGTGTCGTTAGTGGGATCGAAGAGGCTTGGAGACGCATCGACCTCCATCTCCATCTCCATTGCCGTACAAAATTGAAACGGCTTTCTGTTTGAAATGGGGATTGGGCTAAAGAATACGACCTGTAGAGATGCGGGTTGGTAGTGAAAAATGACAAGGCTGCAAGGCTGGTATCGATGAAGGAAGCCAGTTAAACCCTAAACCCGGGAATGTGGTGCTCGGGAGGGAGGAGAAGAGTTATCAGGTCGGATCTTTTCGAACTCCGCCGTTAGATATTCATTTCACATTTTCACCCTTAGATTTAGGTTTAATTTACTGTTTTGTTTCAAGCCCTTATTAGTTTTCTTATTTATCTCTTAGTACGTACTTCAATATATTATATTTACCTTTCAACTCTTCCAATTTTTTCTCATTTTTCTTAACAGTTAGTTCAACGTCAAATTTTATAGGGGGAATTTCATGTATATCCCTCAAAAGTTTCAATATTATGTATTTATCCATCCAAAATCAATAATTACATATTTATCCTTAAAAATTATAGAAACTCACATATTTGTCCAATCTAACTCTATTATATATCAAATATCTCTAAAAAATAACTAAATAATATTTTTTAAACATTAAAATTTATTTTAAATATTAATTAATATTGTAAGGACCATTATACCTTTCATCTCTTTTTAATCTGTTGAGTCGCCCTTTAATCTGTTCAGTGCGATTTGTTACTGTACGGTTCAGTTCTGGTACTGGTACAGTTCAATGGTGGTATTGATACAGTACAGTTTAGTACTGGTACGGCTATGTACTGATACTAGTGCATTTTAATACTGCTTTCTAACACACTGACCATAGAAAGAAAAATAGAAGAAGGATAAAATGGAAATACATAAAAAATTAATGTTAAATATAATGAATTGAACAAATATGTGAGTTTTTACAATTTTTAAGGATAAATATGTAATTATTGATTTTAGAAGGATAAATACGTAATATTGAAACTTTTGAGGGATATACATGAAATTCCCCCAATTTTATATTTCCAACTATGCCCTGTTGTATTTCCCTTTTTCCTTCGCGTTTCTTACTTTGTTCTTTCTCTAACGTACACAGTTCCAGCCTAAAAATATTTCATAAATATATTTTGTGATATGAAATTATGATAAAGCATATCAACTTTTAGTATTCTTTTAATATTTTATTTGTTGGTGATTGTATATGTATATGGTGTAATGTTTTTAAATGTGGTTTTACTGTGTTATGACAAAGGATACTGCATATACAATATACGGCCACCATATGCGAATTTTAAAATGAGAATTAATATATAATGTGTATGCAAAGCACATATGCGATAACAATATGTGGTATAATGCGGTAATAACATGCGGTATATGGTATAATCCGGTAATAACTTGCGGTATGAGGTATAATGCGGGCACGTGAGCCCATATGCAATAAAAATATGTGTTTGCATGTGCAGAATCGCATATATGGACTACATTCATAGTGACAAATGATTCGGGAATAATTCACCGAGGTATGCGGTATGCAGTTCGGTAGGTTAAAAATTCAAGATTCGAGTAATCCAGGAATGATTCGGTTCCGCAAAGGAGGGAAAAAAAACAATTTTTTTCACATTTTATTTGCTAATAATTCGTAAATTTTGTTTTATTCGCGAAAAATTTGGCCAACCGAATAATTCATCGTTCAGTTCGAAAGCCCAAAAAACATTTTATTCACGAATATTGTTACTATCACTGCATATAGATTTTCATGCAAAATCCAATTGCAAACGCATATGCAACCGCATGAACCGCATTTTACAACATTGATACAGAGTGAGACTATGGTAGTATGCATAGCACATATTGGTCCGCACGACATATCAATATCTCCATTTACAAAATTTAAATAGTCGATCTGAATTGTTCAACATTATTTCCATATGAAGATGTACTTGCAAACTAAATTTTACAATTTTTAAAAACTTTTATTATTTTTTAGATAAGTATAAAATCGCTATTTTGTAATGGTCTAGAGATCAAGTGATGTTCAACCTATCTAGAAAAAATAAAAAATCATATAAAATGTAAATTTTAAATTTTCAAGTACAATTTCATATGGAGATCGAGTTAAACAGTTCAAATCAATTGTTTAGATTTTAAAAATAGATAATTAATACATAGTACAAACTAATATGCGTTATGCATAATATTATAGTCTCACTCTTTGTATATATTATTTTGTAGTGTGAAATATACACAGAGCTGAGAATTACTCTTATCGACATGACATAATTGTATTTTTTGGATGCCTGAGCTTTATTTTTTTGTTCCAGAGTTTTATATATGGGGGAGCCTCTACGGAAATATTTGACACTGTATATAATTTAATTTAAATGTGATCTAATAAAAGATAAAGAGCAAGGGTAAAAAAAAATGAGGAAATAGATTATGTTTAACTTTGAATAATAGTTATATGAGATATAATGACAAGTGATAAGTTTGTAATAATTTACCGGCATTTTTATTCATAACAAAAAAAATAAATAAAATAATATTAATAACCAGACTCCCAAAAAAATTCCATCCATAACCAAACCGCCCCCCGGGGGGACGGTTTACCCCCAGACCAACCCGCCCCTCGGGGGGGCGGGTTGCTACAGTTTTTTTTTTTTTTTTTTTTTTTAGGATTTGAATTTTTAATCTAAATAATGAATTTATTTGTTTGAAATTATAGATATGAAATTAATGACTAAAAATAATATGAAATTAAAAGAAAGGAGAAGTAACATCTCTGATCAGTAATCTATTAGTACCTCCTCAGGACAAGTGCTTTCATTTGGTTGACTAGATCCTCGCTTTTGATTCACAACTTTTTTTTGCTTCACTTCAGTGTTCATTGGCACATTCCTTTAGAAAAAAAATTAATCAGAAAGAACACAGAAACACAGACTGAGATTTACTTACTTATGTACACTGAATCTAAAAATGAGAAATAAAATAGTAAAATAAAACCATTAGATTTAATCTTACTTATTATTTTCGTTATGCACATACAAAACATTACAATAGCAAACAAAAATATTCAATCTTACTTACTTATGTCCTCAAATTGTTTTTCAAGATCTTAAAATATATCATTTTTTTTTCAATCTTACTTACTTAATAACATTATTTAAAAAATATATATATCATTAATTACTTAATATTTTTTTTTTGAATCTGAATCTAAAAATGAGAAATAAAATAGCAAAATAAAACTTAGTGTAGCGCATGACTTACACTTAGTTGTGAAACTTAGTCATGTAGGCGCATGACTTACACTTAGTTCTGAATCTAAAAATCGAAGTCATGTAGGCGCTGTTATGTGTAGCGCATGACTTACACTTAGTTGTGAAACTTAGTCAATCACGTAGGCGCTGTCATGTGTAGCGCGTGATTGTGTTAATGAACTATGTCAGAACCTAATGAACTTTGATATAATATTGCATTCATAAAATGTAGGCCAGAAAGGTTAGTATGGTGGGCAATTCTTCAAGCATGTAGGCGCTGTTATGTGTAGCGCATGCTTGAACTCAATTCTGAAATATGCCGATCACGTAGGCGCTGTTATGTGTAGCGCGTGATTGAGGTCATGCAGGCGCTGTTATGTGTAGCACGTGACTTAAAACCAAATATGAGTTTCAGTCGATCGCATAGGCGCTGTCATGTGTAGCGTGTGATCAGATCATGTAGGCACTGTTATGTGTAGCGCATGATCGAGGTATGGAGTGCTCCGTGTGAATTGCCCCCATCATATTATGGTATTACCCTTACCTTTGTAATTACAACTGTATAGCATTTAACACAATTGTTTTGTAAATAAATCATTATTATATGATAGGGTTGCACAACTAAATTGGATTGAACTTTTAAGTCTATTGTACATGAGCATTGCATATTATGATATTTCATTATGCTTGATGGTTATAGTTTATTAATTGTTTCTCTGGCTTGCTGATTTTCTTTTGTGATATTTGATGATTTCTTAAAGTGAACTTATATTTTTGGTTCTTGACTGATTATAGTTGGTAACTGAGATTCTTTGGTCCTTAGATTATTATTGTACATGGTCTATATTTGTTTTGTGCTCGGTGTTGTTTTCATTTCAGTTGGTCGGATCTGAGGATAACTCGACTGGAACTGAATACCGCACTGAGAGATTTTCAATCTCTCACCCTTCCATTTTGTGAGTTCCAGGTACAAAGCGCAAGACATGCAAATAAGATGTGAAACTCGAAGACTAGGGGACATGCCACAAATTTTTATAGGTATCATGGCTCTTGTCTATGTCACTGGTAATATATGTATATATTTATAAGATTGTGTATTCAAATAAAATTGCCTTGCGCTGACAGCGCAGCGGGTTGTCGGCCCCACTGTTAGGGTGTGACAATAATATATACATACAATAAAACAGTAGTCTTATAACTTTCAATTCAAATTATTTTAATGCAAAAAATATTAAGTAATTAATGATATATATTTTTTTAAATAATGTTATTAAGTAAGTAAGATTTAAAAAAAAATGATATATTTTAAGATATTGAAAAACAATTTGAGGACATAAGTAAGTAAGATTGAACATTTTTATTTGCTATTGTAATATTTTGTATGTGCATAAAGAACATAATAAGTAAGATTAAATCTAACGGTTTTATTTTACTATTTTATTTCTTATTTTTAGATTTAGTGTACATAAGTAAATAAATCTCAGTCTGTGTTTCTGTGTTCTTTCTGATTAATTTTTTTCTAAAGGAATGTGCCAATGAACACTGAAGTGAAGCAAATAAAGGTTGTGAATCAAAAGCAAGGATCTAGTCGATCAAATGAAAGCACTTGCCCTGAGGAGGTACTAATAGATTACTGATCAGAAATGTTACTTCTCCTTTCTTTTAATTTCATATTATTTTTAGTCATTAATTTCATATCTATAATTTCAAACAAATATATTCATTATTTAGATTGAAAATTCAAATCCTAAAAAAAAAAAAAAAAAAAAACACTGTAGCAACCCGCCCCCCCGGGGGGCGGTTTGGTTATGGATGGAATTTTTTTGGAAGTCTGGTTGTTAATATTATTTTATTTATTTTTTTGGTTATGAATAAAAATGCCGGAATAATTTATTTAGAACAAGCGTCCCTCGTAAGTTCCGCTCCGCTTCATATCTATAAGTTCCGCTTCGCTTCTCCGCCCATCACCTGCCCTCCTCGTCTGCCCGGCCTATCTCGATTCGCTACTTTAGAACGGATGATTATGTTGCCGCTCAACGCTCTGTCTCACTTCGTCCGAGCAAGTGCTTCCGTCCAACGAATCTGGTCACTACTCTTCGATCCGTCTCGACTATCCAGGTTCGACTGAAGGTGCTGTAAATTCGCTTCGTCCGCCGTAGCATCTAATATAACTATATATGAATAAGGTACATTTATGGTTAATGATGAAGATGGTGCGTTGATAATGACTCTTTCATCTTCCTCCTCCCGTTCTTCTTCCCCTTCCTTCTTCCTACCTCCTTCCTTGTCTTTTCTTTAAATAATTCAGGCACAAACCTTATCTGAGCACGAAGGCTCCCCTGGATACCCCTCTCGCACTGATTACAACAGCACTGTTTTGTGCTAACGACAAGAAACTATGCAGTCTCACAATCTATCAATCTGAGCACGAGCACAGAAAATTATGCAGGCTCAATACATATCTACCGATCTGAGCGTAGAAATTTTTTATTCTGCTTTTATTTTCTGATTTTCTTGTCTACTTTTGTAAAGGGGTTAAGTTGTAATATTTTATGTACTGGTACAAATGATGTATGTACTCGTACGAAACTATGTGTAATTGATTTGTCCTGATTAATGAAAATACCTACGGATTTTAAATAAAAAAAAAATATGAGATATAATAAAGAGTACAAGAGTAAATAGAAAATTGAAAAAAAGTTAACTTTTGAGATATATAGAAAATTAATTCTTATATTTGCGAAAGTTACGGTTATTTTGCGAGATTCGAAAATAATATATTTGTGAAAGTTACGGTATTTCTATTTGAATAACTACGGGTAGTAAATATACCTATTTTGTCCTTTTCTCGATTTTCGTGTTTCTGCATAAACTCCGCGGTTTACGGTATTTCTGACAAAAGAAATAAACCGCTCTCTCGTTAGTCCTGGTGGATAACCGATAGAGGTATCAGACGTCTGATACTCTGAAGTAAGACGTTCGTCAGATTCGATCTTCTCGGTCTGCTGCATTCCAATTAGAATTTGGAGACAAGGTATAAATACGTTATATTAATATATTTAATTTGTAAATAGATTAAAGTTTTAGAAATCAATCATGGAGTAGATCTGTAAAAGAATTAAATTGGATTTTGATGCCAAATGAATACTGAAGGTGAACCGCCTTGGAAAGTTTCCTGACATACCTTATTTAATTCTTGGCTTAAGTTAGAAGTAAAATTTTTGTTTTACGTTCTTTCCGCATCTTAAGCAAATAAATGGGTTTGAACAGTCAGACCTCAACAGACTTAATCAATGGGTTTGAAAAGTCCGAACCCAACAGGTATTGAGAAACTTTTGTAGAAATAAATCTGTTGTTATTCCAAAAGGATAACAGGATCCTGTGGGATCCTGTTATTCCGATTCTAGCTGTTGATCTTTATCGTGCTTTGCACATGAAAAACTTTTTTTCTGAAAATTTGCACGTGAAAAACTTTAAATGATTAGAAATAAACTTTGAATGATTAGTAGTTTGTATTATTCTTGTCAGTATTTATTCATAACTCCAATCTAGTATTCGCTTCAGAATTAGAACCAAAGTATAAAAAAGAAAAAAGAAAAACACTATAGCTGGATGTTATAGACCATAACGTCCCGCTACAGTATTTTTTTAGTTAATTAGAGATCATTCAATCAGATTAATTGAACGTTATGGTTTATAACGTCCAGCTACAGTACCCTGTATATTGTAAACTATAACGGTCTTCTTAGATTTCAAAATTCACCGAAATTGTTTCCCACTATAGTTATTTTTTTTTCCTATTAATTTCTGGTGCAGTGACATCATCGTACCAAACTATAGCCACTACCAAACATATCAAAAAAATACATCATCGTACCAAACTAAAAAGAACATTCAATTAAACAAAGAATCAAGAAATGAGGTACATACCACAATACTCTCCATCTGGCTGTGAGTATGGGCAGATTCAGAATTTATGTAAGGATAAGGCACTAATCACTTTAATTGGATACACAATTGTTACTCAGTCACTATAACTATATTTATTATAAAATATGTTATAATTATAAATCGATTGACACAGTATTAAATTATATTTTTTAAGCTAATTAAAAATTCGTTTGGCACAATTCAGAGTGGCATTGTTCTTAGCCAATTAGTAAATTAAAGTTAAAACTTAGATAAAAATTTAATTGAAATATAAGTATTATATAATAAAAAGTCCAAAAAATCCAGCCAACCCATTTCTTTATAATTGTAATGATAGATTCCACCATCAGACCTTTTTTGTCTCTTCTTTTCCTTAATCTATTTACAAAATAGAGTATTGCAGATTCTAAAAATGAAATACGCAAAATCACCAACGTCAGAAGAAACCGGTTTAAGAATCATACTAACTCGAGTCAAGAGTAGACACTGCAATCAGACCAGAAATAGACACGTTGAACAATTAGTACTAAATTAAAAAAAAAAAAAAACAAATTCAAAAGTAAACAATTGCTGCTCCAATTCCTACACAGATCCGCTCATGGCTGTGAGTGTGAGCGCTTATCAGTCCTAGTCCTGGTAAAGAAATAGCCGAAGCATTGGCTCCTTGTCACATGAGTATATATGTCAATTTAATTTTTAAAATAACTTAATAAAATGTTAAGAATATATTGAATAAAATAATAAGTTTTTACAGAAATACTATATATTATAGTGTTTTCATGAGAAAATTAGTTATTTTAAAAGTTTACATAAACACACTACAAATTCTCCCTTTGTAAAATAGCCGCTTACGCGTTTGTTAAATTAATGCATCTTAAACATTTCCAATGGCGCAAATAAGTTTTGACAGTTTCGTCCCAATTTTTTTTAAATTTAAGTAGTCTTAAAAAAATAATGTAGAAATGAAATGCCATATTTTGCAATCCAAGATTTGCACCTTAATTTTCAAAATCTATAGCATCAAAAACCGAATCTGACAATAATTCAGATTCTAATTTTACCCAAAAAAAAGTAAAATTTGGCCGAATTTGAAATCCAAAACTTCATCAAATTTCTCAAGATCGCAAAAAACATCCTTAGAGAAAAGCTCAATGATAACAAACACCCCTTTAAAGCAAGCCTCCCAGTAAAAATGCCACAAAAGTCTTTTCAGCTTACAATACCATGCGACTTACGAACTGATGCCAAATGTTTCATAATAAATTCAATTTTTCTCTTCAAATTGATTTTTGTAAGTATCAAATTAGGTACCAAAACTAGTATTGGTACAACACTAAACCCTCTGACCCTTCACAACTATCTATTGGAAATGAAAAAAAACAATAAAAAGAAGTTCACAAAAAAAACACCAGGTAAACCGTACCCTTTTAAAAACATTCAGGGACCAATCAGGTTCACCTGATGGGATTGTTTAAATACCTCCAACAAAGCATAACTAAACAAAATATGGTGACACCTAATTAAAAAATACCTTGAAATGTAAAGGTCTCTCAACATTTTATTTTTAGCCTACAGGTTAAAAAAAAAAACATATTTTTTTAATTAAACTCCTGAACTGCAAAAATAACTTACTGATCCTCCCCTCCACCAGCTCCACTTTCTTTGCCTCTCTAGTTCAAAACAATAAAAATCATTCACTGCCGGTGGCCATCAGAAAGTCCCCTTCACAAACAACTTCACCCCCCACATAGGCTTTACCTTCCATCTTTGCAATACCAAATCTCTTCTGGAGTTTAACAAGTGTCATGCGCATTACAAGTGTGTCTCCAGCTATAACCGGTTTGCGAAATCTAACCTTGTCTATTCCCGCAAAAAAGAAATTTTCACGGGACCCACCAACTTCGGGTTGAAGCATCACCAGACCTCCTACTTGGGCCATTGCCTTCACCAACAAAAGTTGAAGTTAAGTCTAGAAGAGATCAAATAAAAACAAAAGGCAGATGCAAAGATCAATTACTGATATTGCATCTGTGCGCCATTTGCTAACGACTGATACATGACTGACAGCAAGGTTAAAAGAACAATCTTTCAGATTTGATTTACATATTCATGGTGAACAGAGAAGTCAATAAGATATGCACACATATTAAATAATGAAAGGTTTGTAAAATCAATACAGATTTATAGGGTTCCAGAATCCATGTTTCTCCAAGAAAAAATAACCCCCGTCATATACCTGCCACTCAAATGAAAACAAGCTCCTCTGGCACTTCTATTATTTCTTGAGCTTGTGACAGTTTTTTTGCAGCTGTAATACTTAAATTTATACACTTGGTAACTTTATTAACCAAACTATTACCATTTTATGTAAAACTAATTTCACCTGTAGTACATAAATATAGAGATCAAAGAAACAAAATGAAGTAATTAAATAGACACATAAAATTAAAAAAATCATTTAACAAATAATAAGATAAGTACCTCAACCATGAGAACACCAGGCATGATTGGACGATCAGGAAAATGTCCAGGGAAGAAATTATCATTTATTGTTACATTTTTTATACCAACAGCTGTTACCCCTGGTTTGTATTCTATTACTCTATCCACTAGCAAGAATGGAAACCTATATCCAAAAGATAACAAACAAAAAATAAATATAATAATACTAAGCTGCTGTGACGAATAGTTCATATCACAATGATGCATAAAAATTGGTCGCACTTGGTTTGGCAGTTCTTATATGGGTTCAGAGCATTGGTGGACCCCAATGCATCGGTGTTAAATTAAACACCCATAATTTGAAATATATAAGATCAAGTTTACTAAGGTTTGTAATGCAAGTTTAATAAGTTTAATACCCAATGGAACCAAGATATGCAAACACTGTACAATAGGTTTCTATTGAATACCTTCGACAAAAGTTTTGTCTGGTTCAGGGTAGCCTTTTGCCCCCACAAATTTTGAATATACAGGCTAACGGCCACACAGGAAAATGGAATGGAGAACTAATTTGTGAACAGATGGAGATGGAAAATAAATAAAAAATGTTTGGTTTGCACTGTAAAACAAGTAAAAAGTAGGCATTAGCTTTCAAAATGCATTGTGATTAGTAGATTTCCTATTCGAATGCAGTACAGAGCACAACTACTAGGAAAGATAAAATTTCTCTCTCTAATCTCATATCCAAGAAAAATAATTAAAGCCTGAAGAATCTCACCTGTGAGGCAAAATCTCCCTGATCTGGTTTATGTCCATGACGGTGGGAAATGCAGCGAATTCTACAACAAATTATCAAAAGATCAAAGCACGGTCAAAATTAGTAAAAGGATTATACCAATAAATTAATTGTTTAGTTGAAATAAAAGTAAAATTTCCAATAAAATTTAAAGAAATAAGCAAATCTTACTAAAAAAAAAGCCTGAAATTAATGCTTACTCTTCTCAATAGGAGTCTCTGCTTCAGTTTCAAATGCCGCATTTGGACTGCAATTGAGCAAACATCGGCTCGTATTCATTAATGGAGAGATGGTCCTATCTTTTGAAATGGACAGAGGTCTCTCCTTTTGAGTTTGAAGAGTTGAGTTAATGGAAAGCGAAGCAGCGAGTTTCGGACTGGAGAGAGAAGGGCTGGGCTGGAAGACAGTGGAAGGGGAAAAAAGAAATTTAGCCATGGTCGTCGCCTCCATTACTGCTCCGATGGAGAGAGAGGGGTTCGGGGTTTTAGCAGGGGAGGCGATGCAAACGAGGAAAGGATAACAACGACGTTATTTGAATCAATTTTACTTTGAAAACGCTAAAATACCTCTCCGGTCAGCAAAGCGACACAAACTGACGATTCTCGCACGGATATTAAAGAGGTGGAGCGAATCAGAAATTTTCACATTTCTTAAAGCGACATGGACGGATATTATAGAGGCGGCCACGAATCACGGAGCGAATCAGATGATCCGAATGAGCTGGTTTGATACCCACTGAACGGGCCCCGCTTCTCTGACTGACAACCTCCAAATCACGGAGCGAATCAGATGATCCGATTAGCATTAAGATCAGTTCACACGGAAATTGAAACAAACTTGCACGGATTTTAATGTACTTAGAACGGATTTGATGCAATCGAATGGTCATTTCACCCATTGAACCAAAATAGGTCCGATGGGCATCGGACCTAGAATTCGCATCCTCTCAGATATCTCAAACTTTGTGTGACTTTTTGGAATATCTCAATCGTTCAAATACATTTTGCACGAATCTCAAAGCTCCAATAATATTGGCCCTCCTACGCTGCCCCGAATAGACACCGAACATGTCGGTCTCGCAAAAATTGAGATACCTCAGAGGATACGCACCCTCAGACCTACTGTGAATTCACTCAGATATAGGAGTAGGTCCGATGGGCATCGGACCTAAGCTGAATTCCACGAAGAGAGAATTTTTCCTTTTTTGTAGTGTCAATAGACTCAATACATAAAGAATAGAATTGGTACTCTAATCCAACAGTCACGATTTTATTCTCAATGATTAAGAGGATTTGGACACCCAGCTACAGAGGCGGAGGTAAAGAGGAGGTCACGTATGATTTTCTATATAATTTAGACTAAAATATTAAAAAAAATGTAAAATCAACTCTTATTTTTTGTAAAAAAAATTATATAATTAATCATTTCGAAAGTCAGACTAAGCTTCTACTTGACAGTAATCCGGGGTCTCTTATTCTTTGACTTTTCTTAGACCTTCACTCTTATGTCTCCAATGGACTTTCTAGTTGGGGTCGCTTATGTCCCGAAATTTTTATTAATCGAAATAAGATAAAATAAATATCGAAAAGAGGATAGAATCTCAAAAATTTCGAAATATAAGTAGAACGAGTTCATTTATCCCGTCTTTGTTAATAATAATTTCTTCCAAAACTTATCATTAATTAACTCAAACTAATCAGCAAAAAAAAAAATTACGAGAGACGGTATTTTTAGTCCAGTCCGTGACCAAAAGCAGAGCCGTCTTCTTCAACTTCTTTATTTCTTTGATGTCTTTCCAGTTTTTTTGTCGTTACTTTCTCGACATGTGTGGAGGCCTTTTCAGCAGAGCATTTAGCCCATTAGAGCTTCAATAGAGAAAACAATAAAATACTGGGATTAATTGTAAAAGTGCCCAATAGAGTTTCAATTGAGGACGGTACGTAATCATTTCTATTTGGGATAAAATTGACTTCTTTGACTTCTTGGGAGACCTTTTCAGCATTTTCAGCGGACCACGCTTAATAATGCATTTATTAAATCAGAACGGCCTTGAAGTTCAAAGAAGAAGGCTTGAGGATTCCTTCTTTTTTTTTTTTTTTTTTTTTCCGCGGACGGGATCATTCGTACCGTTTATTATATTTTTTTTACTGTTTAATTTAGATTAGTTAATGATAAATGTATCATTGACAAAGACGGAATAAATTGTCCTGTTCCGTCTGTAAGAACAGAATAAATGAAACCATTCTACTTATATTTTGAAAATTTTTAAATTCTCTCCTTTTTATTTTATTTCGATTAATAAAATTTTCGGCGCTTATGTCTGTCAGTGTCAGGAAGGTTCTCTCCACTGGACCTTGGAGGACTTGAAATTCCACATCCTGGTCCGAAATTACTTTGTTTCCTGTAATTCATACAACAAATTGGCATCCTCTGATATATCTCAAACTTTGCGTGAATTTTGAAAGAATCATAATCGTTTAAATAGTTTTTGCACGAATTTCAAAATACAAGTAATACGGGACCCCAGCGCTCTCCCCAAATAGGCAACGAACACGCCGGTCACGCAAAAACTGAGGAGAGCAGCTTGGGTCCGATGGGCATCGGACCCAAACTGAGTTCGATGGGCTCCAAAGTCGTCAATTTGCTTTAAGATCTGTGCAATTTGCTTTAATAACCGTGCAATATCGCTTTGATATCCGTGCGCACGGCTCCTAAAGCAGATTGGACGGTTATTCTACTAATCCAACCCAAATTTGTCCCAAAATTGAGATATCTCAGAGGATCCGCATTCGCCATGCAACAAGGTACTGAAGGGATTGGGTCGGGCCAGGCTGGCTGGGTCTGAACAGAATTGGGTCGATCTTTTCATAAACAACAAAAAGAGAGGCAATGCTTCGACAAGACTATTTTTTTTTTTCAATAACTTCGTAACATTGACCTGTCATAACTTGTTGAGTTGAATTTTGTTTTGAAGTATGCTTCATTGAGTATTGTGTTTTAATAAAGTACACATCACAAGGTATGGTACAAAAAAATCCTATTAATTTAAGTATTTATTCTAACTTTCAGAGGCCGAGAAAAATAATGCTTGTTTTATAGCACAAGCAGAATGCTGTTCTAATTAACAAAGGCTTTAAAAGCTCAAAAAAGAAAAATAAAATTGAACGCAGTCTTGGAAAGAACCAAAATATTTTATCAGTATAGCATCAGAATATTTTCTTATGTGAATTTTAGTGAGGCATATTGTGCATGACTTATTTTTCCTTAATTCGACAAACATAAAAAATGTATGAAAAAACCCCAAGGACATAAAATGATCACTGTTTAAAAAATATTGTTTTATAGAGTTCGCATGTTCGAATTCGGTTAGGTGATATCTGAATCTCTGATATTTATTTAAATTGAAATACTTGACTGCGGACAACGGCTTGAGATATTTGTTTTCTAAAATACTCCTTATGACCTTATTTTTTATAAACGAAATGAGTATAATTAATATTAGACTAGTATCGTTTCGGTGCGTTGCAACGGAAACATATTATAACAGAATAAAAAAATTATTTTACAAAATGACACACTTATACTAACAAAAAAAATAGATCAATAGAAACAATAATTATTCGACATTTGAAATCAAACTATTGAAATAATCTCACTTCGCAATACTGCACTGTATTGTATCAGTACGCAAAAATAGAAGAGAGACATGTATAACAGTGCAAATGTTTTTTTTTTTTTTGAGAAACAGACGGAAATTTTCTACGATGGTCGAAAACTATTTAGATTTTAATCGAATCATACCACTCAAATAGAGTTCATATGATTTAAATTCAAAAGAATTTATAGAGATGAGCTCCAATTAAAAAGTATTACGAGACTCAATAAAATCCTCTAGATCGTTCTCAACTCTCAAGTATCGAAGCACTGAATTTGGGGTTAACAGCTAGCATCAATTTCCAAAACGAGAAAAATAAATGCAAGAGAAACAACTGAACAAACATCATAATGTAATAAAATAAAATAAAATAAATGAAAAATAAGCACCACAATTCCACAAAGACACAGATTAAATCCACACCGTTGGCTGAGAAAACGGACCCATTTGTGCCGTTGAACAAGCGCGTTAACGGCGCCGTGGCCGCTCACGTTAACGCCGCTTATCATTTTCCAGCTGTTACTGTTAACATGCATGCCCCTTTTCCGGGAAAAGGACATATAATTAATTAATTAATGCTGTGGAGCTGTGGTGTGGTCCGTGTGGAAGAATTCGCATCCTCTGAGATATCTCAAACTTTGCGTGACTTTTTGGAATATCTCAATCATTCAAAAACGTTCTGCACGAATCTCAAATCTCAAATAGTACTGGCCCCCTACGCTACCCCGAATAGCCACCGGACACGTCGGTCACGCAAAAATTGAGATATCTCAGAGGATACGTACTCGGTGTGGAACGGGCATACATGAATACATGATACAAATTTTATGCGGCACCTATTAAATTTTACATCCTGTGGTGCATTAGAATAGGCGTAAATTTGGGTGCCTGTCAACAGACCACCGCGTTGACTATAAGAGCACTCGCTGCACGAGATCTGGCATTTATTTCTGGGAGCGCCTACTCCGGGTAGAAGAGTACAAACGATGGTTGCTATCCTGATTCCTGTCCGTCTGTGTGGGCCCACTAGGCTAAAGTAACGGCTTTGAACACAACTACGTGTGAAAGCATCATCACTCGCTCGCTTCCAGGACACATCACCTACTCATTCCTATCTTCGGCATGGGTGCGTATCCTCTGAGATATCTCAATTTTTACGTGACCCACGTGTCCGGTGCCTATTCGGGAGAACGTAGGTGGCAGTATTATTTGAGCTTTGAGATTCGAGCAGAACGTATTTGAACGATTAAGATATTCCAAAATGTCACGCAAAGTTTGAGATATCTCAGAGGATGCAAATTCCTTTGGCATGGGTTGAATCCATCCGCATCATTGCATCAATCCATATTTAGAAAAAAGTGTGCTTTTGTTTACGGGTTATTGCATTCGGATCTTATCGCTGGTTTAATGCTGATCCGTTTTAAGGCCTTGATATTACATATACTATAGTCTATAATAGCATATTATTTTAGAGAAGGGATATGAGTTACAATAAATTTGAGTTATAACAACAATTTTTTTTATTTTTAAAGTTCAAATGGTCGATCCAAACCGTTTAACATGATTATCTAAATAAAATGTGCTTCCCGATCAAATCTTATATATTTTTTGAATTTTTTTACTATTTATTAAGATGGGTACAAAATTCAATGGTCTGAATTTGACTAGTTCTTGTAAAATACTTAATAAAATGCAAAAAAAATGTAAAAATTGATCTAGAAACACATTACTTTAGATAATCATGTTAAACGGTTTGGATCGACAATTTAAACTTTGAAAATAAAAAAAACCGTTATTATTAATCAAATTTATTGTAACTTATCCCTCCTCATTATTTTATTAATTAACAGCTCAGCGAAAGGATGCAAAAGGAATATTCAATTGAATTAGCCGTGTTCCAATCGGATCGGATAGGATCCTGAAACTGAATCCTAACCAGATTAACCTACCAGAAACGGGCCTATATATGATTTCTATCAGCAACGCGGAAAGAGATAGGGGAAGGAAACTGATTCCTCTCCTCCCTCCCTGAAAAAGCAAAGAGACATAAAAGAGAAAGAAGAAATATATAGGAAAAAAAATCCAAATGCTCTAAGCTAATCATAGACAAGGCATCATATATAGTTCAAAATGACTGGACAGACTTCATTTGAGCTATGCACAGAGAGCCTTGGTTTTGAGAGCGGCGACTGCAGTGTCGGAGAAGGAGAAGAAGAGCTCGATCTGCTTCCATCTACACCGACAAAAGAAGAGAAGGTTGAGAATGTGTTTGAACAAAATAAAGATCAAGGACGAGAAGATGAAACAGTTGAAGGGAAAAGGCAAAAGAGCTTTCCACCGCCCTTGCGGTGGATGAACACCCATGCCGGCAAACAAAGTTCCTACATGAAGTCGGAGCGCAAGGATGGACGGTTGATCTTGACTGAGATCCGGATCGAACGACCAGAAGTGTTTCAGGTTAGCACTGGTAATTCTGATTTCTAGTATTATAAAGTAATTATTTGTTACATATACTCGTGGTACCAGTACCAAGCGTACCAGATTATAAACTCATACTATCACAGTCACAAAACATAACCAAAAATCCCACTAATTTCTGTCATAAGTATCTGAGAAAAGGAAAAACGGCGTGCCCTCAAAATTTCTTCAAATTAGATAAACTGTATGTTTGATACTGGAATGACTTACCCCACCGGTACTGATAATCAGTCCCCATCAAATGAGTAAAAAATGCCTCCTTTTTCTTTGCTGGCTATACATCAATTAGTTGGAATCTTAATTTGTTTATATACGAAATAATTTTTTTGCTTAAACGTTATTGATTTGTATATAGGTGACCAGGGAGAATGGACGGTTGAGATTTTGCTTCCCATGGACAGAAGAGAAGGTGGAAGAGGAGGTTATGGCAAGAGAAGAAGAGATGGAGCCAGTAAGGCGGGAGGGGTTTTGTAGCTATCAGGGAGAATGGAGTAGTAACACAATGCATCAATGGTGGCATCAGGGGTTCGTCACGACGGCGTGAATGTAATTAATTGACGAGGGATGTACATATCTATGGCCAAATTATATGAACCAGCATATATAGTAGGTTATCAGATTTAAATTAAATCTGGCAATTTTTGCTAAGTATATATATATATTATCATTGTACAAGTTGAAGCGCACTTTCACCTCAACTGATTCGTAATAGGCGCTGCTATTGCCAAACCAAGCAATTCGGACACGGAGAGCAGGATGCTAGCTGTTGTCGCTGCTTGGTCGCTTTTGATGATTTTTTTTTTTTTTTGGGTATCTGATTCATGTGATTCTTGAGAATGAAAGAAAAGGAACGGGGAGTTTCATATGCTTTAGAGATGGTGGGCACCATAAATTTGTTTCAACCCCTGTTCGTTGCATTTAGTACAAAGAAATTTTTTGTATTTATACTGTGTTTTTGGGCAAAAATTTGGAATAATATAAAAAAGTGAGCAACTTTCCTTTTGTCTTTCAAAAAATTTACTAATTTTTTTCAATTTCCTATTTGTTACAAATTAGTCACTTAAGATTAATTTGTTTCTTTGTAGTTACTAAATTTTTTATTTGTCTTAAATTCTCAATTATGTTATTCTATAACTTTTTGTTTAAAATGTTAACAAAATATGCTAATTCAGTCTAAAATATTGATAAAATATGTTCATTTTGTTGAAAATTTTATTAGAATATACTCATTTCGTCAAAAATTACTAACGAAAAAGTTACATTTTATTAATTTTTTGATTAAAAAAATATAGAGCAACTGAATTAAAACAAATAAAAAATACAGTGACTACAAAAAAAACAAATCAAATTTTAGTAACTAAGTTCAACCAAGAGACAAAATTTAGTAACCTCCACGGAGATTTACCCATACGTATATGATATATTGGGCGTCTGGGCAAAGTGCCCTGGCAGGAAAATAAATTTGATGCGATTCCAAATGACCGTAGGGTCCTTGCGATTCCAAATGATCGCATGATCCCTGTGATTCCAACTCCAACTATTAATTTCTTAGAATGCACAAATCTCAAATAAACTTATTTTTTGTGCATGAATCTCGAAATAAATAAACAGTAGGAATTGAAATCAACCCGGCAATTCTTTGAAATCGCAACATATTTATTTCCACCTGGCACTACGCATATATATATATATATATATATATATATCAATTATCAGTTCGAACTTCGAAGCATTTCACCAATATTGTATTGCAAATGAGAAGAAACTTTTTTCAAGAATAAAAATATTGTGAGATTAAATTTATTAAAGCGATTCATGAGTTCAATTTTAACAATTATTAATTGGTTTAATGGCGAAATGATGCATTTAGATGTAAAAATTTGCAAACTCTTTAGTATATTTAGTATGTAATTATTAAAATAAGATAAAATTTAAATGTTTATTTTCTATTGTGTAAAAAAATTGTATTTTTATTATTTAATTTATACTAAATAAATTCTAAATAAATATACATCACTTGTAAATTAGTTTGAATGATTTTAATTTTTCACCGTGATTTTTATTAATATCCAAAATTAAATACATTAGTTTGTATACATTATGTAATATATTATTTTTGCTATTTTTCAACGCAGGACGAGTCGCTTATAGATGTCAAGCCGCGGCTTCCTCGGATGGGGTACTTCGAGGTGATGGACCTGTACCTCATCCGGCTGGGGATATACCAGATCGCGTCTATACTGCAGACCACGACCCACTCCATTAATGCATCCCTCATCGCAGGATTAGTGGAGCGATGGCGTCCCGAGACACACACGTTCCACTTACCATTTGGCGAGATGACCGTGACCTTGCAGGATATCAGTGCCCTATGGGGTTTGCCGATCAAGGGCACCCCTGTAGGTGGTGTATCTGACAGCAGACAGTTCACGGAGTACATCGATCGGTTGTTGGGGGCCGAGCCGCACGAGTTACAGGCCAGTGGTGGGATGTCCAGTTTCCACATGCAGACAACAGCGATGCGGCCGCACTTCAGTGCCGGTCCTACATTAGACTCCACCATAGAGGACATTCAGAGGTAATTTTTAGAATATTTTACATTAGATTTATTAATTACCTTATATTATTCGAAACAACGATTTATTATCTACTTTGTTTTTATAGATACACACAGGCCTTCGTGATGGACCTCTTTGGTTCTATCATGTTTCTTAATTCCAGCGGTGATGCCATCCCGATGATGTATCTGCATACTTATACTGGAGCCTCTGCCATGCTTGTCAGGTAAGTCCTTATATTGTTTCCTATTTAATTATTTCATCAATCAATCGAAAGATTAGTACAGCTAATAATCTTGAAAATACAGGTCAAGTCCAAGCAGATGTACAGGCCGGTACTTTTGTTGCAGCATTGGTCGTGGTCACGACAACCAGTAGGCCGTCCTATCCCGAATGAACCTCAGCCGGATTGGGGATAGCCAGATGAGGATAGGCTCCCAGCGTATGATAGTAGATGACACGGTGTCCACACTTATAGGGGTTAGGGCCACAGACTGACCTTAGGTATCAGGGCGGTCCGATTACAGCTGCAGAATCTAGTAGGAGAGTAGGCAGAGATGACACCGTATGCCCAGCTGTATGATGATCAGCGGTTGCCGGTACGTTGTTTAGAGGAGCGTGACGGCTGGTGGTACCGCTAGTCTGCTTTTCGATAGTGTAGCACCACTATCCAGATCGGGTATTCCGTCAGTTCGGAGAGGGGCTATTGGTCCCCGAGTTATCGAGGGCTGAGATCAAAAGGCTGCAAAAGTAAGTAATTTATTCTATTATCAAACACCTTTATATTATTTGTTACATTTGTATTGCAACAAACATTTAACTTTGCGACTGGGCTGGCCTCTCTACACCCTCGCTAGCTAGTACTTTGGGGGAAGAGGATGTCTGGGATACCGCAGCCAGGCTGAGCAGAGAGGCAGATGTCGCAGCCAATGCTGCACCTAATCAGGTGGCCTGGAGGGCTGCCCGACAAAGTTAAAAAAGGATAGTTAGCCGCGCGATGGTCCCTCTCAGGTAGTCGTCGTCATTAGACGATAGTTTTACTTTTATTGTTTTATAGGATTTACATTTAATCTACTGTATTTGTTATTTTATGTTTGTATTATCTCTTTTTGTTTATTTATATTTCCTACTTTATGTATTTTTAATGTCTTTCTCTTATATCATGCTCATAGAATCTAAAAAAAAATAAGGTAATGCGTGTAGTGCAAATTGTCTCTTATATAATCTTTCTCTTAAAACAAATAATACAAAAATAAAATTTAGTCAAATAATTGTCAAATAATTATTGTACATATTTCATGACTAAATCATACTTATAAATCATAATAAATTTAGTTAGAAAAACCAAATCATTCTAAATCAGTCAACAAATTTAGTCAAATAATTGTCTTAATATAAACTCGGACAATCAATATATTAACTATCTAAAAAAGAAAAAAGAAAATAAGGACTGGCCAATTGTTGGCCAGTTTCTAATAAAATTAAGAACTGGCCAATAATTAATCGGTTTAAGCATTTTTATAAATAACCAGCTTTTCTGATTAGGTTTGATAATTTATATTTAATTTTAAATATTAATAAAAATCACGGAATCTTTTATTACAAGTCAATACAAAATATATTTTGAAATTAAACTCATCCTGTAAAATCAAAAATTCAATTTTCTGATCGGAAGGGTATCGAAACCATTCGAACTTTCTAAACGGATCACGAATTGATAGAACCTAAGGTAACTCAAGTTTTGTGTTTAGATAGGGACCGTTCGATTTCCTTTCGCACGATAGTAATTAGTAAAAGAGCTCTCATTGCATTTCACCTCGTGCCAGATTTGTCCGGATTCTGATCGGACGGACGGATCTAAACTCTCAAATTTAGGTTACCTCAGAGTATCCAGACTAGCTAAGCAGGGGAAAAAATGTAAAAGAGAGAAGACTACTTGTCCGGTTCATCCATTAACGCGAGCGAACTGTGAACACCAAAGGCGGTCGATTCGAAGATAGTTCAGGGAGAAATGAGAAGCTGTGACATTGGGTCCCACCAACTCGCTCTTCGTCTACTCTTCATCGCTTCTCTCTTCTCTGCTCAGGCCGCTTCTCTGTGCTCCAACGATGGTACCATTTCTCATCTGACTAGTTTCTAATCAAATTGCGATAGATATATATATATATATATATATATTTTTGGGGTCGATTTATCGCCTCTGTGTGGTATTTGATTAAGTAAACCTTGATGGCTTTCATAGTTTCATTTAATTAGGCTCTGTAGTGAGAAATATAAGCGAGATTCCTTCAAGCAACTATGGAAGAGCCGGGTTATCACATATTACTGTTGCAGGCGCAATTGCTCATGGAATGAAAGAGGTATTGTATATTCTTAGACGCCTTATATATTCCATTGGGCTGTACAAGGTGCTCCTTATCTTTTCTTAGATCGTGCTGTTGAGTGTTGGCAGCTTCCGTCTTGTACTCAAGCCTTAGTTACGCCAATTCAACCGTTCAACTGCAATTTAACTCCATACGGATTCCATAGCTTGATATTAAGTGCATCAGTTACAGGTATATAATAAAAATGCAGTACCGAACTAACTGTTACAAAGTTGCCAGATATACCCAACTCCATGAGGTGACAATATCCAGTACTGAATCCCTTAAATCAATCTGACAAAATTCATTCAGTAGTATTTCTAATTTCCAGGTTGAAGTATGGCTTCAAACATTTGCACCTGGTACAAGAACTCCAATACACAGGCACTCTTGCGAAGAGGTGTTTGTGGTACTGAAAGGGGCTGGTACATTTCTATTGGGCTCCAGCTCTTCAAAGTATCCGGGTCAGCCTAAAAAATTCAAAATCAATGCAAATAGCACATTTACAGTCCCCATAAATGATCCGCACCAGGTATAACTGGAAAAGATATCTCTCTTTCTCTCAGATGTTATATTATTTTATTTTATTTTATTTGTTTATGCTGAATCTGGGGTTTCGGCTGAAGCACATAAAAACATTCCCATCTATAGAAGTATAATAAGGAAGAGAAATATGGTGTTTTTTTTTTCTGCAGCGGTCATGCTAAATCCTGTTTATCTGTGTAGGTTTGGAACACGGATGAGCATGAAGATCTGCAGATGCTTGTAATAATATCTCGACCCCCAGTCAAAATGTAAGTAACTAAATTGCTATACACATAGTTATGAGTATGAACCAACCTATTTATACTTTGTCTTTATTGGCAAGAATATCTTTCCATTTGTGTCCAATGTTGGTCACGTGCTGTATGTAGCCCTTAGTTGCCATAATACTTGTTTTTATTGTCAAACTTATATCATATTAATTAGCTTATTAAAAAATCATTTTGTGATTAGTAATACACGCATGAAAATTCCATGTACTATTTGACCCAAAAAGTCTGTTGATTATGTTGAGTCTATTTGATTTTTGAATCTTTGGCATGATGCTCTTATTGCAGATTTATATATGAAGATTGGAGTATGCCTCATACTGCCGCCAAGTTTAAGTACCCCTACTATTGGGACCAAAAATGCTTGGATAGTCCTAAAGACGAGCTTTAAGATTTGTGCAACGCAATATTTGTCAGTTTGATGGGCTGGTGTTTTTACATATATATAGTTCAATCAACACTGTTGATTTTCTTTGCCATCCTAATGTCCTGAATTCGAGATTGTATACTGTTTACATAATTGTATGATAGTACAATGACCACATAGCATGTGCCATCACGGAACCGACTCCGCTGCTCTCCTATTTGGAGAGCAGGTCCTTGCTATTTAAATATTAGCCGTTCATCTGTGTTACGATTCGTGCATGAAAATATTCAATGGTTGAGATTGGAATATCAGGGTCCTGCTCTCCTATTTGGAGAGCAGCGGAGTCGGACTCGTGCCATCACATCCAAATTGCATCTACACTTCCAATGGACTACTTAGTAGTGTCCCAAATAGTTCAGTGTTACCACTGCCTTCTTCTGGGTGGTTTTCTCAAGGCAGTGATTTAAATTATCACGGACCCTCCCCTTAATGAATTATGAGATTATAACATTTATGTTGGCAACATTTGAGCAGTTTCTCAAAATCCGTTGAAGTCGTATTTTTTTAGACAGTCGGGTTTTATGAAATATACAGATTTCAATGTTTCATTGACAAATATTGTTATCTATAAAAGCACAAGTAATTATTATTAATCATTTAAAAATACAAATAGAATAGAACCAAAGAGATAACAACATGAAAACATTATTCAGAAGACAATAATATATAAATAAATTATTTTAAGAAAATAAAAGATAAACAAATTCAACAATGTATAAGCACAATTCATTTTCAAAATTATGTTGATTTAAATGATAATTTAAAGCTGTACCGAACATTAATAATTTGTAAATTCCATTACATTGTGTTGATTGATAGGGTCAGATTTTAACCGATATATACGCATTCAACGGATTGAACAAAATATAATCCGTATCAAACCAAATGAACCCAAATACATCATTTGCATCGTCAGAAAAATATTTTGCTATTTTTCTTCTACAGCAACATGAAACTGCTTTTTTACATTGTTATATAATTTAGCATCGTTAGAAAACGTGATCATGCACTGCAATTTGTAGAGGCTATGGTACTAATAACCTGCCGCAATGCATGCTACAGTCCTTATTCATGCGATTACTGCACAACATCTCAACTGATTGAGAATTAATTTTTGTATTAGCAGTATTACAAATAAAAATAACAACAGTTACTTCGACAACAAAAACCCCATTGAGGCTTATTGATATACAAAATAGACAAAGTTTCATCCGCTTTGTTAATAACAAGATCAATCTAGGCAATCAACAATCTGCATTGGAATACTGCATCTCTGGTACTGCATCACACAAGGAAGAAAAAAGAAAAATAAATAAATAAATAAAAGAAGCACAAATAGTACCCATATTTTACCTATTATAAGATCCTACATAATAATGACAGTTCCAAATAACATGCTCAATAATAACAGATTAATTCTTAACCATTTTGGTATCATAGATTTTGTAAGTGATACTTTGGTATTACGCTAATTAAAAGATCCAGGCCCACACTGGTAAGAATATAGCAGCTACCAGCCAATTAATATGATAATGTATTCACCAAGTGTTTGCCCTTTCTTTAGCCCCTTTTTGTCCTGGCTTGTTGTGTTTGATTTAAACAATCACTTCAAAACCAAAGGTAACTGGATCAATTGGGAGAAAACAACTAAGGCACATAATTTCACAGTTCATTGTCAAGGAGAAGTGGGTTAAATGAAGATTATAGACTAATACATACAAGAATAAAATTTTATATTACCTAATCATGTGAGATACACACTGTCCAAAACTGCAAATCCAGCCGCCACACCTCCTTCATTTGAAGAAGAAACTTTTGTGCGCATCAAGTACCCACTTTGCTCATTTACTATCACTTTGTCTTTGTTCCTGACAGCAAACATGCAATGTACGTTTTTCAGTATCAAATTCCAATTAAGTATATTGGATAAATACACAGTCAATTTAAACATTTAAGATCTCAAATTAGGATAGTGAATATCAATAACAGGAAACAACTGAAATATCGGTACCAAATGCCGTGGACAGACAAATTTAGTAAGAATGGGAACTTGTCATATCATAGGGAGTACAGATTGATGTTTAATAATCTGGTTTACTTTTACTAGCTATTGTTTTACAAGATCTCTTCTTCCTGTGCAAGGAATTTGATTTAGCCCGATATTACACTAAAAGGATGACCAGAATTATACCTTAAGTAGGCCCCATATATGCCGAGTTCAGAGATCGTCTTCTCCGTATGAGAAATTCCATCTCGAATAAGATAAGAAAGAGATTCTTTCGGGAATATCCTCTGCATTAGTATGTATGCAGCAAGCCCATCATTTCCTTCATTTCTTAAGTTTTCCAATGTTTCACGTACATCTGTTCCATAGATGTTGTTCCCTAGATTAAAGAATAATACAGTAAGTCAGAACTGAAGTAAATGGAGTTATGCACAAGAATTATAACTATTAAGACAAAGAAGGTTCCGCGAAGGATTATATTTTTAAAATGGTCAGGCTTGGTATGGGTATGCGCTAATACCATACTGGTTGGTATAGAACTGTCAGTGTAGTTGTTCTGATATATTTGTCAGAGTTAGGGTTTAATGCAAAAATTACACCTCCTCCTTCTCGCTGGGGCTTGAGAACAAATAATTCGGGTTTATCCATAGCAGTTCTCACAATTTCTTCATTATCTAAGCTCCACAAACCAGCAAAGCATTTCTGTAATGTTGCTACTTGATCCTTGTTTTCAATGAACCTATTGAACAGACTAAGAGAGATGAAAAAGCTAATCCAAATTCAACATGCACCAAAAGCTTAGAAAGTTTCAGCTTATTCTTATAAAGCAAACCATAGAATGCAGCTTTCCAATAATACAAAACACTTGAAAAGTGTTAACTGATTTGCACCTAATTTTGCAATACAATATGGAAACTGGAGTATAAAGTTGTAAAACAGTGCATTTCGACTTTCTGCTACTACTGTCAGTTTCTAATCATGGATGCAAAAAAATAGTAAATATATAAAAACATCAAATCACTGCCAAAAAAGAACTGGACTGAAAAAAAATATGCTCAACAAAGGGGCACAGCAGTATATTGATTGTATAAAATTGTGCAGTAGACCTAAAATAATGTTCAGTAAAATAAAAAAGAGAGAGAGAGAGAATATACTACTTGATTAAGTTTAGCTAACACCAGACAGCTTGGTGATGGGTGATGGATTTTTTTTTGCAACCAAAAGACATTTCATGGAAAAACATCATCATGATATGCCCTTGCAAAATGTCAAGCACCATGTTATACAAAAAAAAAATATGATGCATCCCCTATAAGAGATGAGAAATATTAATCCGACATGGGAACAGAATCATCCAACCCATGTCGCGTGGACAGTTTAGATTCACGGGGCGGTTTAGATTCGTGTGGATCTGCCCCATCCACATGAACCTCAACATGGATTGGACCGGTATTAACAGGCATCAGACCAAATTTGGTCTGGTAAGGAAACAAGTTATATCTATTTTTCAGGAAATTTTGGCAGGGAAAGGCGTATGTTGGTTTCCATGTAATAGGGACGCACCGAGATCTCACATCTGTTCCCATTTCTGTCATAGTGGCAGCAGCATGACAGCAACCGGATGCCATCTGATGTCTCTCAGATTATTTGGACTTTATCAAATTAGACAGCTCGGACCTCAAAACCAGCCACTATTATTTTAAGTACCGATCCAGGCTGTCAAATTTTGCTCAAAATGCTCAAATCAATCAAATGCCTCTTGCACTATGGCAATAATTCATAAAATAAGGATTTTATATAAATAATTTACATATTTTAGGGATATGGCATTTTTAAGTTTCGCAGGGACATACACAAATTTTTTTTCCTAAAAGAGTAAACACAAGCTTGTTAAACTCTACTTAAAGGTGTTACAAAACAATAAAACTGTGAGGTTACCTTTCAAGTATGTTAGGTTTTGCAAGTTCTTGTTGAATCTTTTTTGTTCCCACAAGGTGATACGCTATGGATGGGCATTTTACTGCAATAGAACCTTCAATCAATAACCTTGCTCTCCACTCCTGTAAAATGTTTAGGTCAGAAAAGTTACCAAAAAAAGGACGTGTTAGACTATACACTAGTTGGATATTTTAGTCTGCATGCACCATTGTCTTTCTGTTTAGTCGAGATGTACTGAGATAAAAAGATGGAATGCGCAATTTCAGTCAGCACTTGTATCTGGGATTGCGTATTCAGTATAATAAAGTTTATTCCAACTTCATAGTTCTCCTTGGAAAAAGAACTGTTATCTTGAAATAAACCATTTAATTACCATTTCAGAAGGATAATCGTTTGGTGTGTACCCAGCTCTAAAATAGACCACGGCAATGGAATGTCCATCTCTGAATGCAAAAACACAAAAAAATAAGTGGCAGATAAATTGACATAGTGAATTACAAATGTAACTTTTTCCCAAAAAATAACGAAATTTGAATTTAATATTAGAAGTAATGTACATACACGACTAGTGTGCCATTAGGAAGAACATGACCTTGAGCATCTATCTCTGCCAATGTTTTACGGATGGATGCAACACCATGCGTAATATAATGTTAAGTTAAACTTTTAATAATATATATATCAACCAACAACTAGCTCCAGCTGAGAAAGGAAAACAAAAGCACCAAGGTAGTAAACCTGAGAGGAATCTTTTTGCAGAAGAATCAAACATGAAACAGACACAAGATACTAGTCCCAAGATGGTAAACTTGTGTTATAATAAAGAAGTGTATTCATCTCCAAAGAATAGCATGTTTGCCAAGTAAAAGAAGGATATTTGTCCTTGAGAACAGTGCTTAGCCAATATTGGTCGTACATGTTCCTTTCTTCATCTTGAACAACCACCATAACAACAGAACTGGATAATGAGAATGACAAGTTATTATTACCTCTTGAGAAAACCGAAAATAAATCTAAAAAGCAGATTAAAAACCTCAAATTGCTAACTGTGTTGAACTGTTTATACCCAGCTCCATCTTATAACAAATCAGTCATAGCCATTAACGTACATAAGTAAAAGCAATATCCTTTTCTTAGCAGGAAATATATCTAAGGTTAGTGATCATGTAGCTACCTGCTTTCGTTATACTCTGACCATGCTTTGGCTAATGATCCAGCAAATTGACTCACAGCTGGGTTTTCAGGAACATTTCTAAAATCCAAACCAAGGTCCTTGCCATAATGCCCAAGTAAATTCCTGCATGTTAAAACAACACCAGAAAAAAATATTGGATATTGTTGGCCTTCTTTTAAGTTAAAAAGGAAGGCAACAAAATAACATCTTAACATGGGAATGATGTTATTCAAATTCGGGGGCCAGCCGAATTCTAATTTCCCATGTAAAGCTTTTTTATAACAAATTCAACTATTCAAGTCATCCTGAGGTCAACAGTCATGCCCTACAGGTATACATGACTCCAAATAATATTTAAGACATCATTTATATATTCTTGGGTAATTTGCAAAATAAAACCAAACTATATTAAATGTTTACAGCTCTTGGATTTCCATATCAGAAGAACAGTCTGTTATTTTCAAGAAATAACATATTGTGGTCTACAAAGCTACCAAAAAAGCTAATGGTGATTAAGTTCACCTGTGAAGCTCAGCGACTAGTGAACCAAGACCAGGGAAAGAAGAAGAAATAGTGTTGAGTTCTATTTGATAAAGCATGTCCGTCTCCGAATCTATCATATAATCTGACCTGTGCAAACCCAGCCGTATTTCCTGAAACATGTCATTTTCTCTGGTATGCTGTCAATTCTTAATTTATTTAAAAGCACTTTAAAAAAAAACAAAAACAGCAGTCTATGGGCTAATTTTCTATTTTTTGTGTCAGTACCTTTTCATATAATTACCATTTTTTATTTTTATTTTTATTTTACAAGAATTTCATAGTATTTAGCTGAACAACAGAAGTGTTATTTTTGTCATATAAAAAGTACTGTAAGAAGACTGGCGAACATGGCATGGACCGGACTATAAAGTATAATATAGAAGTAATTACCTCCTTTTTATTAAGTGAAAGCATCTTCAGCTGGATTTCTAGTAGCCTTCCTGTGAATTCATCAACCTTCTTTGTTCTAAAAAAAATTACTTTACATGTTATTAACCTTGTAAAAATCCAAGTTCAAAGTTTACAGAACCAATGCTTTAGAGGAGGGTATAAAGAAATTCCTTCTCTTCAAGTGATGCTATGAAGTATTACTAGGTCCAACCAGGTTACCGGCTTGCTCTCAATCTGTAACTTTCCTAGATTAACTTTCAGTTGGATTCTAAATTTTTTGTCTTGGGTTAAGGAATGAAGGACTAAAAAATCATAAATCCATTTAGATTCTTTAGTCTTAAGCCTGAGAATACCATTGGTAAAAGTAAGTAAAGAGGGGCTTAGTACAGGGACGTGCTTCGTACATGTTACACAGAAAATTAGAAATCACATTCCAATAGGAGAATAACCTGGACAGAGAATTTTGCAAAAATTCAGCATCCAAGCTGACCCGATCGACCAACTCATTAAATAAAGGTGCCAGCTCACAAGCTTGTCTCCAATAAGATGTGGGAAGTGGAGTGGGAGTCAAAGAAAATGGTGCATGCACCATGCCTACCCCTGGTACCTTCCCAGATCTCTGAAAACAGTATTATCTACAACTTAGTCAATTCAGGAAACAAATAGTTCATGCTGCAAGTTTCATAAAGTCTCTTATCTGAGCAGATTAGCATCTAGTTAAGCTTCAATTCTGAAAGTTAAAACTCGAGTCAATCCCAAATGCATAATTACCTCTCAATTATAAGACTAAAATAAACTCTCTTGAACCCCATATTCAACCAATCAACCTAAAAATTACCCACATTGATGGAAATAAACACAAAAAGAGAGCTTAACTTGTGTCATCTTAATAGTTGTCTCACAAGTCGCAATAAGTTGGCTAGGTTAAACAAGCCAGCATGCTATTGCAGCCATCTAAAACAACTGTTAACATAAATTATAAGACAAAACTCGACCTAAAGGTGAAATATAACTTATGTAGATATAACCAGAAGGCAGGACTTCAGTTCCCCGTAGTGATCTCGGTCTAAAAACATATGTAAGAAAATTTCCAGTACCGGGAGAAGTAAAAACAAAATATTTCCAGTACCGAGTTGGAGCGATCGCCTACTACAAGCCCATGAAGAGCACTCCAAATCAACGCATCGTTCATCACCTTGTCCAGAAATTCATCGCTTAACAACTCGTCAGAGCCGCCGGGCCTCCAAGCGGCCAATGGGGAAGAAATCGACGAAGACGAAAGGCTCATGGTGAAACTAGTATACCGACAACGGTGGTACTGTAGAGAAGTGAACTGGAGAGGAAAAGATGAAAATGGATTGGTATATCGCCCGGAATGAGAGATGGTGGTGGTTTTAAGCGGTAAAGCGGAGGGAGAAAGGGAAAGGTTGGAGCAGCCTACGTCCATTGAGTCATTGACTGAGCTTTTACTTTTCACTGTATATGAGATGGTTCGATTGCGATAGCCTTGTTGTAAGAAAGTAGGATGTACAGAGGAATCACCTCCTCTGCGGAGTTTTTACCTGCGGATGTGCGGTTCTTTTAATATGGTCCGTTCGTTTTTGATCGGACGGATCAAATAAGATTTTGGCACGAATCTCAAAGAAAAATTAATACTGCCCCTCTATCATCCGAACACTCGCCGGCTGAGATTAAATCTGAACCGTCCGATCAGCTCCGCAGGTTAAAAACTCCGCAGAGGACAGTTGCCCGATGTACAGAATCCATTTTCTCATTGCGTATTGTAATTTGCAACTACTAATTGCGTATTGTAATTTGTAAACTCTTGTTTTTATATAAAATTTTGTCCGTGATTAATTCGGCCACTGACCTTAAAAAAATAAATTAATAACAGCGTTGGTGGAAGGGGGTTTGGGGGTGTGTGTGTTCAATTAAAGGGCCCATTCCCACTGCATTCTATCATGTGATTTCTGTAGGAATAGAATTATACTGTTTTTTATTTCATTATTTTTTAAAAAAAATATTGGAATTAATCAGAGAACAAATTTTTAATTGTTCAAACCGATCTATATTACGAGTGATGCGTTTATATATCCAACTTATAAATTTTCGAATAATTTAATATAAAGTCAAGCGGTCAAAGATTGAAGATTTATAAGCTAATTTTAATACTTTCATTTATCATTCTTTTCTTATCACTTGACTTTATTTAAATTAATTTTAATTTTTTTTTATAAATTTGACATGTAAACACATCACTCGTGAAGTAGATTGGTTCAATGATTTTAATTTATTGTTTGAAGTCTATCTGGTAGGTTTTTTTGGTGAGTTTAAAAACATGTTAGTTCTACTCATTTAGGACCTGCTCGGATGTCATGGGATTATGCGGGATGGGATCTTACGGGTTCAGGAACTCACTTTTTTATTTGTGGGAACCCATATTTATGAGAATAATTATGGGAATTTGTTAATGAGCGTTTGTTTGTACCGCGAGATTAGTTGTGGGAAATATTTATTTATAAACTATGTATTTCTAGATGTCACATATTTAAAAAATTATTCACAAAGAACCTTCTTATATGACAATTTTTCTTAATAAGATATTTATTGCTACAATATAAAAAAATATAATATTTTATTGCTAGAATATTAAAATATAATAGTTATTGTACAAAATTTATCCGTTGAAATATGCTAGCCGTTGGCAATATTAAAAATGTATGTCAACTATAAATGCTATTCTTATTAGCATTTTTTTTTACAATAGATGGAGATAAAGCTAGCCGTTGGCAATATAAAAAATTAATGTATGTTAACTATAAATGCTCTTCTTATAAGCATTTATTGCTACAATAGATGGAGATGAAGCTAGCCGTTGACAATATAAAAAATTAATGTATGTCAACTATAAATGCTCTTCTTATAAGCATTTATTGCTACAATAGATGGAGATGCAACTGTATCAAAGTTAATGAGCTAGCCGTTAGCTTTAAAAAAACTATCTGTATATATAGACCACATACAGATGAAAATGACTCAACCAATTCCCATCATTATTCTTTTATATATACGTAAGGCAAAAAAAAATATGGATCCTTTTCACTTACGGAGACTAGACAATGATCATCATGATGAATATAAAAGCGTGATTTTTCCTTACGCAGAGAGAAATTTGTTCGAACCAACTCCTTGTCATACTTCAATTTTAACGGAATTCAAGTTTGTAAATGAAGTTCTAAATGGTCATGAGTGTCGTTGCAGACGAGAATTCCTAATGGAGACTTTGGTCTTTCGTGCTTTAGTCAAATTGTTGAGAGAGAAGCAACTACTTTCCAACGGATTGTTAAAGGTGGAAGAGCAAGTAGCAATGTTCTTATATGCTCTTGCAAAAAATGCGAGCAATTGTAGTGTGCAAGAATGATTTCAACATTCGGACGATACCGTGAGTCGTAATTTTCATAGTGTGTTGAATGCTATCAATCAATTGTCCTCTAAGCTTATCATTCCACTTCTTCACATACCTCAATTTATTTTATCTCGTGGAGAGTTTTATCCTTTCTTTAAGGTACATTTTATTTGAAAAAAAAAATCATTCTACCATATAATATTATAAAGTTTACTAACTAGTAATTAATTTTTACATATATGTAGGATTGCATTGGTGCTATTGACGGAACTCATATTCCAATATCTGACAAGATCCCTACCGAAATAGGAAACAAACATTATTACAAAATGTGATGGTTGTATGTGATTTTGATCGTTGGTTTAAAGAGTGCATTATCACAAACATTACTGAAATAGGAAACAAGATTAGCATCCGATGCAACCGTATTGAAGAGTGCATTAGATGATGGATTTACGGTACCGCAAGGCAAATATTATTTAGTCAATGCTGGTTATGCAAATACTCCAAAGTTTCTTGCGCCATATTGAAGTATCCGGTATCATTTGCAGGAGCAAGATCTAGCAAATGAACGGCCACAAAATTATAAATAGCTTTTTAATCTTCGACATGCAAAACTAAGAAATCACGTCGAATGTATTATTGGCATATTAAGATGTGATTTTTTATTTTAAAAGTTACAACATACCATATAATAGACACACAAAATGATTTGGTCAATACATCATGTACTCTCCATAATTTTATTGTTAATCACAATGGAGATACAAATTGGACTACAAATGCAGCATATGATACAGTAGAGCAAGATGAAATTGTTGATGTGTTGAATGGAGATGAATAGTATGGAGAAGATATTGAGGCACTAAACAATCAACGTCGTGCAGGACATGAAATAAGAGAAGCAATTGTTATGCATTTGTGGAATGATTATGTTAGACATAGAAGAAGTAAAAACTCTAATTAATGTTTAATATATTTTATTTAAAAGAAGTAGAAACTCCAATTAATTGACACTTAGTGATAGAATAACGTAATGCCAGATGCAAATAATTGCATGAGTAAAAAATCAATATGCCTATTTAAACTGAAAATATGTAATTTTCATCCGAAACCACGTATGTGAGACTGCATGAAGATTTTCATGTGGAATCGAACCGCATGAGCATATACGGTTGCATATGCAGCCGCATGAACCGTATTTTACAACACTAGTTCAACCCACCTAATCCAGTCCACCTTTAACCAATTTAGAATAAAGTCGAATCAGATGCCGGTTTAAATTTGGACTAATTAAACAGTTCAAATTAAGTTTAAATTTAATTTTAAAAACCCGTCTTGATCAGGTCCCTCCGTTTTAATAATTATACCATATTTTCTTAAATATTTTATCTTTAATTATTAGTCAAAACAATAAAACGAATTATTTAAACA